>CAXHWN010001221.1:572200-1121039 GCA_964020975.1 Hermodice carunculata
ATCTTACAACAGTGTCGAATATGAAACTCTGAAGATGAACTTGCAAACCTGTAATAAAATTCTGAAAAAGTCAACAAGCACTGCCAAAAAGACATACTATGAAACTTGTTTTTAATAAAAATATCAAAAATACCTGGTCTACTATAAATAGCATATTAAACAGACATGAAAATAAACGTAGCTTTCCTAAAACCTTTAATATAGATGAGCAAAGTATTACTGATAAACATAAAATTGGAAATTACTTCAACAACTATTTTACAAAGGTAGGACCTACATTACCATCAAAAATAGATGTGTCAAATAATGAGTCGTTCATGGAATATTTAACAAATACAACTCAAAACATGTTCTTATTCAAATTTGTCCCTGATGAAGAAGTACTTAAAATTATAAACTCCATCAAGCCGAAAAATACTTGAGGTCACGACAACCTATCTGTTTACCTTCTTAAACTAATCAAAACGGATGTTTATAAAGCATTTCAAAGAGAAAGAGTTATACTATGATAGAGAATGTGGGTTTAGAGAGTTTCATTCTACAGAACTTGTTTCCTATGAACTGGTGGATAGACTTATTTCACAATCGGAAAATGGTGAAACACCTGTGTGTATATATATATATATATATATATATATATATATATATATATATATATATATACATATATATACATACATATATATATATATATATATTTATATATATACCTTTCAAAGGCCTTCGATACACTAGATCATGGCATTCTACCAAGAAAACTTAGTTATTATGGTATCAAAGCAAATGCGTTAAAATTATTTGCAAGTTATCTTTCAGATAGAAAGCAATGTCTCATTATGGATGATACGAAGTCCCACTACTTGGATATAACTACAGATGTTCCCCAAGGCTCAATTTTGGGGCCCCTTCTGTTTATTATATACATCAATGATGAAACATCTGCCTCCACACTCTTCAAATTGATCATATATGCAGATAACACCACATTTAGTAGTACTCTAAGTGCCTTCAAAGACCAAAAACATGTTGGTGTAAATTCTCAAAATATAAATCGTGAGCTAAACAATATAAATATTTGGTTGAAAGCTAATAAACTATCACTAAATATAAATAAGACTAAATTTATACTTTTTATACTCCGCAAATGCAAGTAGCCATACCATCCCTTGAAATTGACCCAGTAAAAATAGATTGTGTAGATGAATTTAATTTTTGGGCTTATTTTGGACAAGCATATGAATTGGAATAAACATTTACAGAAAGTTTCATCCAAAGTTTCTCAAATAGTAGGAATTACGAGTAAAATTAAAAATACCTTCCAAAACAAACTTTGTTAACAATATATAATTCACTTATCCTACGCATATCAATTACTGCCATCTTGCATGAGGAAATAAATTCGATAGATTAACTGGTGTCGAAAAGGGGCAGCTAGCCAGTAAATATAAATATCATGCTTTGTTAATCTGGGGCATAAAATGACAGCACAAAACAAGTGAAATGTGTATACATTGATATACATGTATTTGCAAGTTCATGTATTTGAGTTTCACTATTTACAGGTACATAAGAACAGATACATGAGTATCTCTACAAATATTAACTGTAAGGCTCACCTAATTCACTGTCATACATAACTTCACATAGGTCTTACAGAAATCTAGCGCTGTGTTCAACTATTGAGTGTCACTAGCCTGAATGTGTCAGCAAACTTAAGTTGTAAGTTTGCACAGGCAACATCCAACATCATATAGCTTCCGAACAAAACTCTTCACCAGTATATGTACATGTTTGACAATCCAGGTTCAACAGCCTACTAAGGGTGTGGACTAATTTATTGTGATGGAGAGTCACACTAAAACAGAAAAGTTTCCTCTAACAACACAACCAGTCTCCCTACGGATTGAAAGGTAAGCCCACAGCACTGGGCACTGGGCATTACCACCTCTGTACTGTTACGTATAGCTTTCAGGTCCCCAGGTCTCGCTGTGGAAACTGTTACCAGTTTGTGGTGGTGGTGAGGAGATGGAGGGAGGGAATATGTCAGATTCATGCGTATTGTAGGGCAATTCAGTGAATTTAACATAAATTAAACTTCTCAACTTTGTTTGCATGCTAAAGGATTTTGCTTTAGCAATAGACCCACACATTCATCCTTCAATGGTAACTCTATCTAGAACCATTTTTAAGATATCTAAGATTTAAAATTTCTCCAAATATGCCTCTAATTTGCATAGTGACTGTTCCGAACAATATGCACAACTTCACTACTAGGTCTATCACCATGCCATGTTTGGTACTTTTAAGAATAGAATTCTTTGAGAAAACCTGACCACAAAACTGACACACAGAAGTAAGTAAGTACATAAATAGATAAATAAATAGATAAATGAATAAATAAATAAATAAATAAATAAATAAATAAATAAATAAATAAATAAATAAATGAATGAATGAATTAATGAATAAATAAATAAATGATCAAGTATTTGAAAAAAAACAAGAAAAGAAAGAATGAAATAATAAAGTATTTGAGGAAAAACAAGTCTGTATTAAAACAGACTTAATAAATAAATAAATAAATAAATAAATAAATAAATAAATAAATAAATAAATAAATAAATTAAATAGAAACGTATTTGAAAAAAGTCTGTGTTCACATACAGACTTAGCTGAACAAGATTTGCTTCAAAGCAAGTCTGTGTGCCTTCAAAAGTTGCAAATATGGCTAGATGAAAATTTCAAGGGTCCAAATGACCTTAACCTTTGACCTCTGGACGTCATATGTGTTACAAACTTATAAACTGAAATTGGATTGGTTATCTGCACCTATAATAAGTCTAGGAATATTCAAGATTTAAATTTTCAAATGGCCCTAATTTGCATAATTTTCAAAATGACTGAACCTCTTCACAAAATCTCAACTTCATGTATGGAAGTATAACAATGCCAAGTTTGGACTTTGTACGTATAATAGTATTAAGGACACATTAAAACACTATGGATCACTTTAGCTGGTCTTTACGCACTTAAGGTGCCTTGTCAGAGCTCAAAAAAATTCTGTAGGTCCAGTGACATTCCATGCTGCTGCAATGACTGTCCTAGATCCCCTGTGGCATGTCACAGCACCCCCAGTAGCAATAATACCTACTAGTGAGCATGCCAAATCAGTTGCCTACTCTGGCGCCCATTCTTGATGGACGTGTTTTGTTGGATGCTCCTTCACTTTTCTTACCTTATGGTGTGTTTGTGGTTTCTCTTATGCTTCCTGAGGCAGTTGATAGGTTTCCCAGGAGACTGGTCCTACCTCCGAATAAGTCCAGTTGTTTTACAGTCGGTGAGATCCATGAATATGGATGTTGAGGACAACTGTTGGGCGTCTGTTGGGATGCCAACCATGACACAGGATGGCATATTGGGATGACCATCCTGCATGCCACCCTTGCATTCATAAGAGTGGAATTTTCTGCACTGAGGAGAGTCCATGCGATGTTTCTCGATGATGGACTCCCTATCAGTGGCAGAAAGTCCCTCGGCCTGATGTCAGGTTGCCCAGACGAAGGCTCCAACTAACTGAGGCACGTTGTCAGCAAGAGGACAGTTTTTCTCAAATGGGGCCTTCTATGGCATGCATCACAGCAGTGCTGCAGATGTAGCCATCCAGGCCCCTGGCAGCTTGCCCAGGCATGTGCAATGTCATGTGTGACCTGATCCTTGAATCAAGTCATGTCCTCGAATTGAAGCACCCATTGGTGGGGTGACCAGTGTGAACACGTCTGTTCATACTGGTCCTCAAGTCGAGGGTTGAGGTGCCTGGTCCTCGAATCAAGGATGGTCCTTGAATCAAGGCCAAGATGGGAAAAGTGCTATCTACAGATGTGGAGTGGACTGTAGTAGAGAGGTCCAATTCGTGGGTTCCCTCCACAGTCACTTCTCCTCTAGTGAGCGGGTCTGTGGGCAAAGGTCCCTCCTTTCCTGTCTGCCCTATTGCCGCCAGTTTGTCGTTAGTTTAGTAAAAGGACAGTACCTTGGTAGTTACTAAGGCAGTGAATACCAAAGTGGGGAAAAGTCAGTAGTGACTGCAGGTAGCGATAGAGTGACAGTGTCATGACTCACTGCTAGTGCTACTTCTCCAGGCTGTCCTCCCCATGCCCTAATGGATCAAGCTTTGGCTGTGCAGGCTGAGGCAACTGCCTCAAGTGATTATGGGCAAAGTGGAAGCACTTTTTGCCATGGTCAGCAAATGGCTGGACAGGTTGGTGTGGAAGGTTTCCTCCGGGAAGCTTTCCATCACTCCTCCTTCCCCTGCTCACTGCGAGTTGCCTGGCACCTCTTCCGAGAGTGGTGCTGGTCTTCTATCATATCGGCCGCACTGAAGCCCAAGGTGGCTAGTGCAGTCAGGGTGGTGGCCCCCCTGCATCCTCTGTGGTGGCCGCAGCTCTTCCGGGGTCTCTCAGAGACCAGGTGATGGACCATGAAATAGTGCTCAGTGGTGAGGGCTCGGCCATTATGGTCACTTATGTGGGATGGGGATCAGCTACGTCGCAAGTTTCTCCTCTTCCTCCCTTCCCCTCACAAGAGGGAGAAGAGGGGTCATTGATGCCTCTCCTCCTCTCCTTTGCTGGATGGGAAGGTACGTCACCAGAGTCATAGCTCTGTCTCTCCCTCAGTAGTTCCCAGTCTGGAGCGTGGTACGGTAGCACACAGATCGGATGTCCAGGTGGCTGTCCCACCTGGGTAGTTGAGTGGGCCCTGTTGGTCAGGGGCTGTGCAGTCACGGGTTGGTCCCCCTCCTTAAGGGGCTCCTTAAGGGAGCGGATCAAATGGCCAAGGAGAAGCGGAGAAAGTCTCTGGATGAGGCTTTGCTACAGGGTTGCAATGTCACCCAAATGGATGTCACCCCCCCCTCCTCTTTAGCCTGCCACACCTGGTGTGGCCCTAGGCTGCAGGAAAAGCCGACTAAGAAAGGTGGCCAGCCTTCATAGTCAGACTCTTCCGGTTCAAAGGGCAACCAGAAAAAAGATGGGACCCTATCCTTCATAGTCGGACTCTTCCTGTTCAAAGGGCAGCCAGAAAAAAGCTGGGGCACTATCCCTAGGGACGCGCGCCGGTAGTCTGAAGTCTCTGCAGGCTCACCAGTCTGCGATCCCTCTCCACCTTTTTATTGAGGATCAGCAGGCGGGCAACTGGTGCCTTGCCTGCTAAACATCCGTTCTTGGCGGTCTACTACCCCCCGGTGAACGTCTGCCTTTCTTTGGCAGCGTCACTGTCTGGAAGCAGGCAGCGCCGTCCTGGCATCGCAGCCAGCGAGTGGCCAGGTGTGGGGATGCGCGCAGTGGATTGTGGGATAGTGACTCTGTGAGCGCCATTTTGTTTCTAGGCTAGTACACGGCCCAGTGGGTATTGACCACACGCCGCTCAATTAACTGTTTGGGTTCACCTGCTGGGAAGGTGCGAACAACATAATGGGGGTAACGGGATTTACACCTCTGCTGTGCGATATCCAGCAGGGGTCACATTGAGGATTTTTCAGTGTGGGTCCGTTGGACCCATCTTTCTCCATTTTCAGGAAAAATAGTGGGTCCATGAACTGAATCTATGGATCCAGTCTGAAATTGTGCAAACTGGACTTCATTTGATGTAATTTGATTAATTGATTTTATTTGGTATAATTAACATATATCACAATGATAAATATATAAAACATGCATGTAACTTAAGCCTAGAAACGAACATAACAAAGGGTCTGTATGCTCACGTAGGTAACTCATTATTATAAAATTTAAGATTGAATAAAAAGTTCCCAATATGCCAACTTGATGTAAAAGGGTCTAAAAGTTGTTGACGGTACCAAGGATGGATTCAATCTACCCAGGAACCTGCTATTACGACTAAGTCTGTATACCACATCCCTGGTCTACCAAAAAATTTGGTTGTGAATGGGGCTTAGCCCCTGGCACGCTGCCACTGTGCCAGTATCTGGTGTTGTACACCGTGTGCCACCGGACAGTTTTTTAACTCGCTTGCACAACAAGCGGCATGCGTGATTGAACATGCCTGGGCTCTGTTACTTTTGCGATTGATTCCACGTGATGAAATTGTCAGAAATTATATGATTTATATTTCTGTGCACTTTCTATTTCAACATACCTGAAAAATTTGATACTGTAGGCGGTGTAAAGAGTGCGGTCACTTAATTCACCAAGCAGCACGGCAGGCCCACAAGCCGTGTTGTGTACGTGGTACCACAGTAGCACATGATCAGTAAAATGTTTGACCAACATGCTTTTGTGATAGAGACCTGGAAGACCAGCAATGTCAGCCCCCCCCCCCCCCCCCCCCCCTTTTTCTCTTTGTTCTTTGGACTTTGGGAACATGTGTGAACATCTTAATCGTCACATTACATATCCAAGTCATTAAAAGAAAGAAGTTATCTGTTTCAAAGCATAACTTTAGGAGATTTTGCAGTCAAGCAAGAAGAGTTGTGTCATAAGAGTGTAACTTTGGTATGTACATATAGATCTGGTCACCTTCTGTGACGGACATTTATTTCTTTTAAGTTTTCTCGAGTTTACCGACTGGTGTTGACTTACAAATCTGTTTAATTACTCTGGTTCTCAATTAAATCCTGTCAATCTTATTGTCTCCACCCCTAATCTACTTAAAAATTCACAAAATCTACTTATAAATGCACACTTTTGTTTTTGTTTGTTGTTTACATGCTGTTTGTACACAATAATGCAAGAAAGCTATTGGTCACTGTGGAAATGAGTATGTAAGGGTTGATATAAAAGGGCTGTGTAGCTCTGTGCCCGCACTCGTTCGAAAGGAAGACACAAGCTTGTAGCTTGCGTGTCATTTTTATTTGGTGTCATCTCGCATGATGTGAAACTTCATTCTTTGTTCTCGGCTTTTATATTTTAACTTCAAGAAATAAACGGGCGGCCGTATAGTCGCTGGCAACTCAATCAACGTTTCAGGATTTTCGCCAAGCTTTCCCCAAACGGAATCTTATGAGTAAAATCGTAAGATGAATACTAAGTCCTGGACCGTGATAGCCGTGCAACACACAAGCGAGTGTACACAGCCTGTCACGGGCATGCACCCAGGCATGGTTTTCCGCTACACATTTTTCCGGCCTTCGATCATAAATTTTTTCAATTCCTACAGATTTGTTCCATTCAAACATTTCAATGAAATCAAAACAACTAAATTTTGTTTCAAAAACACCAATAACCACATGAACCAACGGAGACAGTGATGAACAACATCGTGTTACGCTGTTAGGCCGGCTAATGCAAAATTTCGCTTCGTCCACGTGTAACCTTGCGATGACTAATCTGCGTATTTTCCGTGCCGTCCGTAATGAATTTTTACTCGTGCCTTTATCTGGGTCTAGATTTTTTCGATGGAACTCTTCTTGGTGAAAATGTGATTTGAAAATTTAACATCTTAGTCCAATAATCTTTGCGTGATACGACTTGTACCTTCCCAACATTGCGGCCATGAGACAAGCACATGGGGAACAACGAATTTGATTTGACAGTGAGCGGCACGTGATCAAATCCACCCAATGAGGAGCCTGGAAGTGCTCTCAGCATTTATAATGAGGTGAAGTGACGTCCATCCATTCCAATTCTGGCAAATTTTTGGAGGGATACCCCACGAATATTTTTTTCTTAGCAAATAAGAGAGCTTGTTACATAGAAAGACGAACATCAGAGGATTCCATCAGTATAATAAATAATCACGAGATTGATAATGGTCGATACAAAACACCGTGACCGCTTGGGGTAATTTTTGCAGTTGTATCTTTCAAAAATGCATCGCGTTTTTGTGCGTGCGTCCACAGAGACGCAAAATGACAATGTTTTATTAATTTCCAGGCGTCATTTCTTTATTTTTTGCGTCTATGACACAGGACGCAAGCTTAATGTGACCCCTGATCCAGCTACTGTTCTGCCATGTACGGCAACTGTGTTACGCACTCAGCCCAGTAGACCTGTTCATACCATGTGTACCGAACTTTTCCCGGACCGTAATTAATTATGCATTCCATTGTTGGCCTGATTGTCCAATCAGCAAGTAGCCGAGTTGGGCCCACGCCGTCATATCTTTACAACGGATGCAACGGCAAACGCTAGTGACTACAGCATGGATTGTGTTGAACAGTGCAAATCTTTTACCTAAATTGTCACATCAGTAGTGAAACGTGCATTTATAGATTGCTGCCGGTTTGATTTTTCGTTAAATCCAAGCATATTGAGTGTTTTACTTTCTGATGCTTCCACGTGTAATCCGGCCAGCATGGCCGAGCACAAAATGTAAACAAAGCCGGGTGCGCTTCCCGAAGTGAACCAAATATACCCGAGTCCTATGAACAGGTCTGTTGTAATTACTAAATTAGCTGCCTACGAACAGCGTCAGTGTCACGGGAAAAAAGAAAAAAAATGGATGAGAAAAAATTCCGGGAAGTTCTTGAGGATTGTTGGCAAGAGATGGGAGTGAATTATCAGGCGACCAAACACCAGGAGCAAGCATTACTTAATGTTATTGTTGAAAAGAAAGACACTTTTGTAATTTTACCAACAGGCAGTGGAAAAAGCCGAATATTCCAACTAATACCTGACCCGGTGAAACGGAAAACGCCTATTCCAGCCAAACCTGTAGTAATCTTAGTTTGCCTGCTCGTAAGTCTAATGAAATCTCATCAGCAAGAACTGAGCAAGTTAGGGGTGTCGTCTTGTATTCTGGGTGAAGGTGACGACGGGAACATTTCCCGATCGCAATACACAGCACTCTGTTCCATTCTGACATCTTGTACTCCAGTAAGTCATAGATACACAAGCAGGTAAACCACGTTTGAGAAGGTGTCAATTGGATTACTCGCTTGGGTCCTCAACCTCGTGGAGTTATTTTGACTGCTGTGTGGGAAGTGACGTGTTCCTGGCATCTGATTGGACAACGCACAGCTCATTAATAATGCAGTAGGCAACTTTCACGATACGCGAAGTACAATTCATTGGCCCAGCGGCGCCTGACAACGTTATCGCCAGATCTGCTAATTGCCTCTTGAAATGGTATTGCGACACGGCCGGGCAAACTTTCGCTGGGGGCCAACATAGTGTATCGCCCCAAGAAAGTCTGCTTAGGAGGCAAACTGGTGCCATTCGCCGACAAATAGGATCGATTAATGAGCTTTGTTTTTGTCAAAATTGTCATCCATCATGGCTACTCTTTGGAGTTTGTTGAGGGCAACCCTCTGTTTCAAGAGTCCCCTTCTCATTTCTGCTTCACATGGAGATGGACCAGGTGCTCTTCGATGAGGCAGCACAAAAGCTGGTAGACAAACAGGCCATTGAACTAGTGTTCAATGTTGTGTCTCAAGGCTTTTACAGCCATATCTTTTTGATGCCAAAAAAGAGCAGTGGTGAAGATCGGTGATCAACCTGTTGCCTCTCAACAAGTATCTTGTGCAGCACTTCAAGATGGAGACTCCCACCACCATCATGGGGGCAATGCAGCAGGGTGATTGGGCAGCCTCTATAGACCTGAAATACCCACATTTTCACATTTCAATAGCCCTGCACTCTTGGAAAATTTTGTGTTTCATGGTCAACGGAAGAGTTTCAATTCTGTGTTCTCCTGTTCGGCCTGCCACTGGTACCACTCATCTTCACTCAGGTTATGGCAAGGTACCAGCCTTTGCGCACTGGCCAGGGATCCAGCTGCACATCCATCTGGATGACTGGCTCCTGCAGTCTCATGACAATGGCCTACTTCTACGACACACGCAGTTCGCACTGAATCTGTGTGCAAAGTTAGGCCTCATTGTGAATCTCCCGAAGTCCAATCTGACTTCCGAGAGGGAGTTTGTGTTTCTGGGGATTCAATTTTTGACGGTCCCTTTCATCTGTCTCCCATCGGAGGACAGGTGGAGGCGGCTAGTCTCCCTCTTAAAAGGGTTCATGAGGGCATCAGCCCGTCAATGGATGCATCTGGTAGTGACCCTAACGTCAATGGATTCACAGATTCCCCTGAGAGGCTTTATCATCGGCCTGTCCAGCTCAGTTTTTGGGATCAGTGGGATCAACAGAGCAGGTTCTTGTCCCAGGGCATCTCTATACTGCCATACATTCTGCTAATTCTAAGCTGGTGGTCACGTCGGGCAAATGTGATGCCGGGGCAGTCCCTGGTGCCATTCAGCAACGAGGTAAATCTGTTTACAGATGCCTCTCTTCACGGCTGGGGAGTCCATTTGGACTTTGTGACAGATTATGGCAGAATGGCCCCCCTGTGTGAAGGCAGTTTGCCATCAATTGGCTAGATCTGGAGGCGATTCATTGCACCCTTCTCCAGTTGAAGTCACAGAAGGAAAACAAGCACATCCTGGTGATGTGCGACAACCGTACGGTGGTTGCGTACATCAACAAACAGGGAGGTACCAGGTCAAAGAGGCTGTTATTCCTGGCCAGGTCGATCTTGCTTTGGTGCCGTCAGTATGGCATCAGGATCCAATGTCGGCACATTTCGGTTTGCCTGCATGTCAAGGCGGACCTGCTCTTGCGCCAATTGCAGATGATTCAGACCAAAAGGTCTCTGAATCTCAGGGTGGTTGAAGCAATCTGGGCCCTTTGGGGCCGACTGCACATCAATCTCTTCGCCTATGAGGGACAATTGCAAGATTGACACCTTTGTGTCCCCATCGCCCAACAAGCTGGTGTAGGCCATGGACGCCATGTCAATTTCATGGCATGGATTGCGGGCATATGACTTTCTTCCAACCCCAGTCTTGCTGAGGTTGTTGCACAAGATACAGGAGGAGCAGTGCAAAGTCCTTCTTGTGGGCCCCTGGTGGCCCAAGACCTCTTGCAGTTAAGCATGGATCTCCCATGGGCTCTTCCTCCTCCTCCACAACGGCTCCAACAACTGGGTTCAAATAAGTTTCGCCACAACCAGCAGTTTCTCAGGTTTTACGTCTGGAATTATCACCTCAGGCGTTGCTTCAGCAAGCTTCTCAAAGGGAGTGGCCGAGTTATTTGCTCATGGAAAACTTCATCCATCTTCTTTAGAGATCTATCACTTGCTAAGGAACAAGTTTGCTGCCTGGTGCTCTGCTAAGGGACTGTCACCTTGGGAGGCAACAGTCCAGCAAGTTGCCGACTTTTTGTTAAGTCAGTTTGAAGAGGGGCACTTGAAGGTTTGTACCATTGAGGTACAAGTCTGCCATTGTGACTACCCTTAAGACCCATGGGCAGAACCTAGGGACAGATCCCTTCCTCTGTGGGCTTGTCAACAGTTTTTACACTGATCGACCAGTGCAGCACAATGTGGTGCCTTGCCGGAACCTCTCTGAGGTGCTGGGGGCATTGACAAAGTCCGTGTGCAAACCTAAGGATATAGGTTTGATCAATCTTAGCCTTCAAGACTGTCTTCCTGTTAGCTCTGGCCACAGCTGCTAGGCGTGTGGAGATTCATGCCTTTAGATAGGTCGCTCATCAGGTGGTCTGCTGATGGGAAGGATGTCTTTCTAAGGCTCCAGATAGGATTTGTGCCCAAGACACAAATAACCCATTACCCGTCAACTGTGTTGATGGGGTTTTGGGTCAAGTCTCTTTCGGCAACAATGTCGAGGTCTGAGTCAGATCAGGCCCTTTGTCCCATGAGAGTGCTCTGGCTCTATTTGAGTAGGACTGAACCTCCTTGAGCTGGGCGGAAACCTCCATTTCTTCCCCTTAGGAGGATGGCATCTGGGACCTTGTCTCCTGGCACCATCTTGGGGTGGATAAGGAAAACGATTTCCTTAGCCTACCAGGTGGCTGGCCAAAATGAAAAGCTCAGACGTCTGCATTTTCTCAGGGCTCATGAGACAAGGCACTCTCTGCCTCCTAGGGCGCATTGAAAAACCTGTCAGTAGGGGATATTATGGCTGCTTTATGGTGGTGTTCTCATAATACCTTTGTCTTTTTTACCTGCAGGATTTGGTAGAACAGGAGCGGCTGTTGGCGCTGAAGTGCTTAACGACAGCCACATCAAACCGGTCTTAGGGGGTACCACCCCCACCCCCTCAGAACATCGGGCCTTCAGAACAGTGGACCTTTGGAACATTGAACCTTCAGAACAATGGACTTTCACAATGCTGCTTATAATTCAGAACATTGAACCTTCGGATCACTGAACCTTTGGAACATCAGCCCTTCGGAATACAGACATGTAACTAAGTACTTTGTTTTTCCAGTCATATTTTGGACACGATTTTTCTGTTGTAGTCCCGTCTATGCAACCATGCAATTCCTAAGCATTTATGAATCCAGAAGTGTTGAACAAGTACCTTCGATTGTAATGTAAAGGAAAGTAACCACCTTTCTATGTGGCATGTGAAAGTGGCTTCAACTTGTGGTTGTGTAACCTCTACTTGACTCAACCTTCTGCAAACCAACCTTTCACCATTCAACCAGGAGTGAACTCGGTTAACTTGTGGTTTCATGACCTGGAGTCACCTGTTTTGACCATGAGTTAATACTGGGGTTAACACTGATGTGTGCAACTGGTCATCTGGAGGACTTAAAAAAATTTAATATGTTTATATTCCATTTTCAAAACTATGCATAGATGTGCCATTCTGACTTTACATGCCATATTTGTGGAGATGCATATAAGGTCACAACCATGTTGCACCCAGCCTTAGCCTCTTGGATGTCAGAATCAAAGTGCTTTTACTTTTTTTGCTTTCTTTTTTTTTTTTTTTGGGGGGGGGGGAGAGAGTGGTTCCAAGGTATCTCTCCATGATGGCATCAATTACAAAGAACATAAATGTGTTACGCCTGTGCAAGAATCTGTGTGCATGTATCTATGCATGCATGTAATTATTGATGTATAAATAAATAGGACTAGAAAGCAACAGGTAGGCCAACTCTGCTACATTTGTATAGCATATCTCTATGTACTTTCCTACTTATGGGCTAAGATGCATCATGCATGTATTTGGGCTTTTTTTCACAGCTGGTATATACATGTTCATGGAAACATTGATGTAGTACTTTTTAGTTACTTGTCCGTTTTTTAAGTTCCACTCAATTTAATATTCTACATGCAATATTTGGCAACATTAAAAGACTTGGGGCAGAGAGCGACAGAAATGTAATCGAGAAGGGCCTGCCGTCGGGTGACCCGGTCTGTCACCAAGTGCCCCTGCCTGCTACCGTGTGCCGCTGATCCCAAAAGGTGCCTACTTATCTTCGCTGGCAGACTGTGGCAGTGCCGTCGAAAGGTTTTACTAGTAATGTATATATATATATATATATATATATATATATATATATATACATGTATATATATGTGTGTGTGCGTGTGTGTGTGTGTGCCCTGTGTCAGGGCAGTTCTAAGATTATTGTGCTTCAATGCCTACGGATATCTCCTCTTGTTCCTAATAATCCCATGAGACCATTAGAGCTCTGGAAGAATTCTGCAGATGTTAAATCTCATCACAAAAAAAGTCATCAAAGCTTAACAGTCTTCCAAATAACAATGACAGTTTAGACAATTTTGTGGATTAATAACCACCAAATGAGGTGTGACACAAAAAGTGTGAATTCATGTTATCTCAGTAATCACTCAATGACTTGCAGAATGGTACTTGGTACTAAAGGTATCAAAGGTCATAGTCAGCCATCACATTACATAACCTCTCAGTAGGTTTTCTTTGCTGCCAGTCATTAGAATTACCAAATCATGTGTAAAATCACAAATATTACAGATAAAAACATTATGTTCTAATTATGTGAAATATTTCCAACTTCAAAAAACAAAAACACAACCCCCCCCAAAAAAAACAAAAACAAACAAACAAACAAACAAACAAAAACACAGACACACACACACACAAACCAAACAACATATACTCAAAGAGTAGAGGTCTATTAAGGCCATGTCATTAGGAGGTCCATTTAATGCCAATTTTTTTATTTTATATGACCCTACACCAAGACCACTTGCTTTACGTGCCCACTTTGGGCTGGTCCTTGGGATGGTCTTTCAAAGGAGAGACAACTGCGTCAGTACACAGTGGTACCGGCTGTATTTGGCTTCCCCTTCAACCCAGAAAAAGTGACCAAATAGGTGGCCTTTTACTGCAGGTAAATTTACAGAGAACCCGACTTCTCTAACAAATGTGACAAGAAGCAGTGTGGCTGTTCATAGTAGTGACCACATGCACCAAGTGTACCAGTGTATTTGTTAGGGTGTTGCATTTTATGATCGCATTGCCAGAGTAGATATACTTTGGTCAACTGCAATAATTAGCAGCATTTGAAAGTTTCAATCCCTCATAAGATTCAAACAAAACGAAAAGATTGTAAACATTAAAAAAAGCAAGTTTCTTCTTGTGGTTCAGCCATGGAGGTATGGGCACATGATCAAAAATTGTGGAATTTGAAGGCTTGTTGCTCAATGCATAAGAATACATGTAGAGGAAATATGTGCATGTACAAAGGGGATGGGGATCCCGCACACTGGTACAGGAAAGACTTCTGCCCAAGTGCAGCCCACCAAAAAATAACTGTTCCAAACTACAGATCAGTACATAGCAGAGAAAATAAGAGAGCTTCCAGTTCTGGTGTAGAAAACGAAATGCCCCAGGCAGCATGCCATACCCCTTTACACCCCTATACAAAGACCTCATGGCATCCTTGCAAATGGTTTACTTTCCACGACCAACTACACAAGTGGCTGCAGATAGGGTGCAGTTTTCAGTACAATGATGATATTTGACAAATCCCCACCCAAGTTTGAAGTGAATTTGGTTAAAGGTTTTCCAGAAAGCCAGATTAAAAAAAATTCCTCAGGAATCAGAGATGTAGAATATCATCACCTGGTGCACTTGTTGAACCCTTCCACAAGCTACATTTCCACTGAGTTTCAGAAAAATCTATGTGAATGTGTGAATTTTTTATGATAATCTCTTTATTTTTATGCAAGTTTTATTTGATAATACACAGATAATGTCTGTTCTGCTGTGGCTATGATATAGCTATACAGTCATGCATGTACAAGTATAGACCCATTTGCTATGTCTGCGCTTCAACCCAGACATTTTGTTTTTCCAATAATTATTTTTTCTTTCTTTCTTCTTTACGACCAAATTTGTACGGAGTTATTTCTGACACTATTATTCCGAAAACCACCACACTTGCCTTGGTGACTGACTTTCCAGTGAAACTGTGCAGATTGTCTGTCATGATTTAAAAATTATGCAAATTATGGGCAATTAAAACTTTAAAAGCTCCACATCGTCCAAACTATTCCAGATAGACACAACATTTCAATGTGCATGTATATGTTCTTGACTCCTGCAAATATAATGGACAGTAAATGAAAGTTGTAGAAGTTTAAATTATGTTAACTAGAGGCAATGAAAAATGTAAAAGTTGAGTATCTCTAAAACTATTATAGATAGAGTAGCTAATCAAACTCCAATTTACAGGATGGTGGCAAAGCCGCATCCAATGAACATGAATCAAAGTTGTAGGACTTAGGTTTATGCAAATTAAGTGAATATGCAAAATTTAAATCTTGAATAGCTTCAAAACTATTATAGGTAGAGGTGCCATTTCAACTTTAGTTTATACTTTTGTGACATAGGTGCATCCAATGAACCATGAACCAAAGTCGTAGGATTTTAATTTACGCAAATAAGGCGAATACACAAAATCTAATTTTTGAAGAACTTCAAAACTATTATACATAGAGGTACCATTCCAACTTCAGTTCGTAGGTTTGTGACAGAACCGCATCAAATGAACCATGAACGAAAGTGGTAGTCTTTAAATTTATGCAAATACACAAAATAAAGATCTAGAACAGCTTCAAAACTCTTATAGATAGTGGTGTCATGGCCACATCTAATGAACCAAGAACCAAAGTTCCAATATTTTAATTTATGCAAATTGGACAAATCCACAAAATTTTTATTATATTGAAAAATGGCAACGTACAGCATTTCAAAGTGTTCTCATTTAAAGGGCACCCAGACAAATTTGCTGTGACGAAAATCTTTTCTAGTTCATACTTATCCTTCCATGACTGTATAGCTACAGTCATGTATGTAGCTTTTGGTCAATAAATACATCAATTGTATAGTAATTACAGAGTTGTTTGCATTTAATTTCTGTTTAAATGAAAGAGCCATGAGAGTAAAAGGAATTTGATAGGCATGTCTGCTTGAAAATTGAAGTTACCTGATGAATATAGTTGAGCAAATGGATCAAAAGGAGTGAAAGAAAGTAAACTAAGGTGTTATGTGCAATTACTGAACAGCTGGACATTGATACCTTTCCATCCTGTTCACTTGGATTTGTATTAATCATGTTATAAAATACACTTAGTAGGACAGAGCGTCAATGAGCAGCAGACAACATCATGCAGTCGTGAAAGGGTGCTGGATGCTGGCTAATGCAGTCTACGCTCAGTAAGGCAGTATGCTGTCTATCTCCAAAGGTGTCATTTGGACTTAAGTGGCAGCCACAGTCTGCTGCTGTCTTGTACTATATGTATTTATTACCAGTCAAATTGAAGTCATCCCATTTTTTTTGTGTTTTTTCTTTTGAGTCATTGCCTGCAAAGCAGACCAAGTTCCGTGTTAGAGAAAATATGCAACTTGTGTAGACCTGCTTTGGAGACAATTGAGTCAAGTTCACTTTCACAATCATTTAAAGGCAGAGCATACGTATTAAAGCAAATCCATTTTCACATTGTTTAATGTTCACTCAGATTTATTGGTTGTCACAAAATAACTCAGTATTGTCAACATATCATTTAACATTTTACACTGCCATGTTTCTCCTTTTATAGTTTTTACTCAAAACACAAAGAAACAGCAGAGAAGCAGGCCTCCTGTGACAAAGGTTTGAATCTGTGAAGTTCTTCCAGCTGGAATGTCCCATGTTGAATTCCATCACCGTGTAGGGTCACCAGACAACCTGCCTCATTCACATGTAGTACCATTTTAAAACGAGTTATTCAAAACCAGAGGACTACACATCTTCTACATACAGATTATATATCCACAAGGAAATAAATTCCCTTTGAATCACTCACTTTAAATGATATGTCCTGGTTAGCCACATGATCCTAGATAATGTATCTTTCCATTCCCATGGTTGTACATGAAACAATGTGCTGGACAACTTGAACAAATATCCATTTCTCACTACTTATTAAATATATGCTTCTGGAATTATCTATGTCAGGATATCTTGTGCTTTAACTTCTACCATCATTTCCATGGACTTAACATCACGACACCACTGCTCCAGCCTCTTTTGCATGGTGGCAATCTGTAAAAGAAGTAATACATATGTCATCTAAAATGACTGTATAGTTTCTGCATAAAAAACTGAAAACAAACTAGAAATAAGAGGCCCATGGGCCTAATACTCTGCTGGCATCGAGGCTATATTGCACCTGCTCATTTCAAAGTTGTGAATCCTCAAGTGGCTTCTGAACATATAAAGCTTATGTACATTTAATGTAAAAATTGTCCACCAGATGGCACTTTGCTCCACATGTAATCATAGTTTATTTTTTCCTGTGATGAATATTGTTGCTGGTGCCGAGACAACGAGTGAGTCCTTAACTTTATGTCCTCAGTGACCTTGGGACAGAAGATCAAGGACACCCAGATGCTGTAATACAAGAAGCCCATAGGCCTGCCTGGTGCTGTGCTGAAATTGCCATTGAAGTCGAAGCTACACCCGGCCATTACAAAATAACCTCTTCCAACTTTACAGGCATGGTGACCTCACACAAATAGGTCAAGATCACTGATATTTTATACAATTCTAGCTTTGGACATTGTCTATATATCCTATAAATTTGGCAAGTCTAATCCGATTACTTTCAAGATATGGAATTTTATATCTTAAAACACATTTTGGCTCATATTTTCCATCAAATTATAGGTGGCGCCACTACTTTCATTAGCAACTTAGACTTTGACCTCCCCAACAATCCCACCGAATTAGGTGAAGATCTGCCAATAAATTAAAGATGCTAGAGTGTAAGATTTCCATATTTTGACTGCTCTATTACATAACATTGTAGGTGGCACCACCAATATCCAAAATAACCAATAACCAGACTTTTATACCCCTTATAAGTCCTGAAACTTGTATTGGGCTAACTTAAAAACTGTGGACAGAATTGCGGTCACAGGATTTTCACATTTTGACCTGTACATGTATATTACACAATACTAAATGTGGCGCCACCACCATTGACTTCTACAAAGAATTTTATACACTTTACAACTCCAAAATGTTATATGGGCCTATCTCAAGAATTGTGGTGTGCAGAGCATTCAGGAAATGACCCCTCTATTCAAACTGGCCATTTGACCTTGAACTTCAGCTTGGATTAAAAAATTGTTACTGTTCAAAATATGCGCCCCACATCCAACTTCCCATATAGAGTCAGTTTGTCCAAATTGGGTCATAACTTTTCTAGTCATTGACAAAAAAAATAAACTTGGACAAGCGCCAAACTACATAATTACTGGGTCTTAGTCTAATCTAACTACTTTTCCAAATATGGAATTTTATATCTTAAAACACATTTTGGCTCATATTTCCCATCAAGTTATAGGTGGCGCCACTAGTATCATTAGCAACTTAGACTTTGACCTCTTCCACAGCCCCACCAAATTTGGTGAAGATCTGCCCCAAAATTAAAGATGCTAGAGTGTTCCCAAGATTTTCATATTTTGACCCCCTATATTACATAATATTGTAGGTGGTGCCACCAATATCAAAAGGGACCTAGATTTTCACACACCCCAGAGGTCCTGAAAGTTATATTGGGCTAACTTGAAAACTGTGGATGGTATCATGCTCACACCCCAAAAGCTCAAGGACCATCAGAATGATGGACGGATATGAGCGATCGTATAAGCTCTGCCACCTTAGGTCAGCAAAGTTAAAAATACCGTTCAAAGAACGCAGTACCCTTGGCCCGCCTTCAATCTCTTTTGCTGTAAGTGAATAGGGATACTGTCCCACAGGATCAGGTATAGTAACCTACACAAATACTACTATTGCACACTTGACCTTTGACCTCAAAAACATTAGGTCAAATATAGAGGTATAACCTTGACTTTCAATAGCCTTCTAGATCACCCTATGTTGCTTCTTTTGTTTCAAGATTTAGATTTCTAGATGCCCAATGTCACTCAGCAAACTTGTGACCCGTGTGTGACCTTACAAATTAGGCCAAGGTCAATTATACTTGCAGTGGTGTACTATCATATGCAATTTAAAATTGATTTTCAATAAGCTCCTAGATCACTCTATGAAGCTTCTTGGGTGTAAGCTTTAGATTGCTAGATGAAGACTTTTCATAATTACAGAGGTAACGCCCTCAGCACATGTGACCATTGTGTGACATTTAGAATTAGGTCAAGGTCAACTATGCTTGCACACAAAGTATGCCATATAGGAGTGTACTATCATGTGCAATGTGAAAGTCCTGTCTCAAAAATTTTTGATGTTATAGTGGTAAACAAAATTTCAATGAAGAGGTCACTGTGACCCAGATACTTGGCCTAGTGACCCACTTTTGATTCATGACACAGTCTTTAGTTGTAATACATGTGTGTATAAAATTTCATGTAACAGACTTAAAATCTTCCTTACTTATGCCAATACCACCCTTGTGCACTTGACCTTTGACCTCAAAAAGTAGGTCAAATGTAGAGCTATGACCTCTATTTTCACTTGGCTTCCAGATCACTCTATGAAGCTTCTTTTGTGTAAGATTTACATTGCTAGATGCAGGCTTTCAATAGTTAGAGCGGTAACCTTGCGTAGCATATGTGACCACTGTGTGACATTGAGAATTATGTCAAGTTCAACTATGCTTGCACAAAAAGGCCATACAGGAGTGTACTATCATGTGCAATTTGAAAGTCCTGTCTCAAAAATTTCTGAAGTTATAGTAATTAACAAAATTTTAATGAAGAGGTCACTATGACCCAGATACTTGACCTAGTGACCCACTTTTGATTCTTGACACATTCTTTGGTTGTGATACATGTGTGTATAATATTTCATGTAACTGACTTAAAAAACTTCCTTACTTATACCAATACCACCATTGTGCGCTTGACCTTTGACCTCAAAAAGTAGGTCAAATATAGAGTTATGACCTCTATTTTCAATTGGCTTCTACATCACTCTATGAAGCTTCTTGTGTGTAAGATTTAAATTTCTAGATGCAAGCTTTCAATATTTAGAGGGGCAACGTTGCTCAGCACATGTGACCACTGTCTGACCTTGAGAATTAGGTCAAGGTCAACTATGCTTGCACACAAAGTAGGCCATATAGAAGTGTACTATCATGTGCAATTTAAAAGTCCTGTTTCACAAATTTCTGAAGTTATAGTGGTAAACAAAATTTCAATGAAGAGGTCACTGTGACCCAGATACTTGACCTAGTGACCTACTTTTGATTCATGACACACTCTTTGGTTGTCATACATGTGTGTATAAAATTTAATGTCACTGACTTAAAAACTTCCTTACTTATGCCAATACCACCCTTGTGCACTTGACCTTTGACCTCAAAAAGTAGGTCAAATATAGGGTTATGACCTCTATTTTCAATTGGCTTCTACATCACTCTATGAAGCTTCTTGTGTGTAAGATTTACATTGCTAGATGCAGGCTTTCAATAGTTAGAGCGGTAACCTTGCTTAGCATATGTGACCCCTGTGTGACATTGAGAATTATGTCAAGGTCAACTATGCTTGCACAAAAAGTATGCCATGTAGGAGTGTACTATCAAAAATTTCTGATGTTATAGTGATAAACAAAATTTCAATGAAGAGGTCACTGTGACCCAGATACCTGACCTAGTGACCCACTTTTGATTCATGACACAGTCTTTGGTTGTGATACATGTGTATATAATATTTCATGTAACTGACTTAAAAACTTCTTTACTTATACCAGTACCACCATTGTGCACTTGACCTTTGACCTCAAAAAGTAGGTCAAATATCGGGTTATGACCTCTATTTTCAATTGGCTTCTACATCACTCTATGAAGCTTCTTGTGTGTAAGATTAAGATTGCTAGATGCAGGCTTTCAATAGTTAGAGGGGTAACGATGCTTAGCACATGTGACCACTGTGTGTGACCTTGAAAAATTGGGTAGGAGTGTACTATCATGTGCAATTTGAAAGTCCTGTTTCACAAATTTCTGAAGTTATAGCGGTAAACAAAATTTCAATGAAGAGGTCACTGTGACCCAGATACTAGACCAAGTGATCTAGTTTTGATTCATGACACATTCTTTTGTTGTGATACAAGTGCGTATAAAATTTAATGTAACTGACTTCAAAAGTTCCTTACTTATGCCAATACCACCATTGTGCACTTGACCTTTGACCTAAAAAAGTAGGTCAAATATAAAGCTATGACCTCGATTTTCAATAGACTTCTAGATCACTCTATGAAGCTTCTTGTGTACAAGATTTAGATTGCTAGATGCAGGCTTTCAATAGAAAGAGCGGTAACTTTGCTTAGCACATGTAACCATTGTGTGACCTTGAGAATTACGTCAAGGTCAACTATGCTTGTACACAAAGTCGGCCATATAGGAGTGTCATATCATGTGCAACTAGAACAGACTGATTTTTCAACAGAAAATCAAATGTCTCCCGGTGGAACACTTACGTCTCTGAATAAGCTACAGTGATAACAAATTACAAATGACCAAGTTTGCTTGAAAATTACAATCCTAGTTTAGCTCTCACCTAGATACATTACTCTAGCAATTTTCATCAAGTTCTTCAAAACTTATTGCAGAGAAACCAATTTCACATAAATGACCCTGTGACCTTGAAAATTAGGTCAAGGTCATTCAAATACAATCCCAACCTAGGTCTTGCCAAGATACATAATCCTACCAAGTTTCATCAAATTCCATTAAGTTCTTCAAGACTTATCGCACAGAAACCAATTTCACATAAATGACCCAGTGACCTTGAGAATTCGCTCAAGGTCATCCAAATACGATCTCAACCTAGGTCTTGCCAAGATACATAATCCTACCAGGTTTCATCAAATTCTATATTGTTCTTCATGACTTAGCAAACGGAAACCAATTTCACATAAGTGACCCTGTGACCTTGAAAATTCGCTCAAAGTCGCCCAAATACAATTATAACCTAGGTCTTGCCTAGATACATAATCCTACCAAATTTCATCACATTCCATTAAGTTCTTCAAGACTTATCGCACGGAAACCAATTTCACGCAAGTGACCCTGTGACCTTGAAAATTGGGTCAAGGTCACCCAAATATGATCCAATCCTAGGTCTTGCCTAGATACATAATCCTACCAAGTTTCATCAAATTCCATTAAGTTCTTGAAGACTTATCGCACAGAAACCAATTTCACATAAATGACCCTGTGACCTTGAAAATTCGCTCAAGGTCATCCAAATATGATCTCAACCTAGGTCTTGCCAAGATACATAATCCTACCAAGTTTCATCAAATTCCATCCTGTTCTTCGTGACTTAGCGAACGGAAACCAATTTCACATAAGTGACCCTGTGACCTTGAAAATTCGCTCAAGGTCGCCCAAATACAATCCCAACTTAGGTCTTGCCTAGATACATAATCCTACCAAGTTTCATCACATTCCATTAATTTCTTCAAGACTTATCGCACGGAAACCAATTTCACATAAGTGACCCTGTGACCTTGAAAATTAGGTCAAGGTCACCCAAATACAATCCAATTCTAGGTCTTGCCAAGATACATTATCCTGCCAAGTTTCATCAAATTCCATAATGTTCTTCATGACTTATCGAACAGAAACCAATTTCACATAAGTGACCCTGTGACCTTGAAAATTTGGTCAAGGTCACCCAAATACAATCCCAACCTAGGTCTTGCCTAGATACATAATCCTACCAGGTTTCATCAAATTCCATTAAGTTCTTCAAGACTTATCGCACGGAAACCAATTTCCCATAAGTGACCCTGTGACCTTGAAAATTTGGTCAAGGTCACCCAAATACTATCCTAACCTAGGTCTTGCCTAGATACATAATCCTACCAAGTTTCATCAAATTCCATTAAGTTCTTCAAGACTTATCGCACGGAAACCAATTTCACATAAGTGACCCTGTGACCTTGAAAATTTGGTCAAGGTCACCCAAATACAATCCCAACCTAGGTCTTGCCTACATACATAATCCTACCAAGTTTCATCAAATTCCATTAAGTTCTTCAAGACTTATCGCATGGAAACCAATTTCACATAAGTGACCCTGTGACCTTGAAAATTAGGTCAAGGTCACCCAAATACAATCCCAACCTAGGTCTTGCCTAGATACATAATCCTACCAAGTTTCATCAAATTCCATCAAGTTCTTCAAGACTTATCGCACGGAAACCAATTTCACATAAGTGACCCTGTGACCTTGAAAATTGGGTCAAGGTCACCCAAATACAATCCCAACCTAGGTCTTGCCTAGATACATAATCCTACCAAGTTTCATCAAATTTTTGTCAAGTCCTTCAAGACTTATCGCATGGAAACCAATAACCTGAACAACAACAACAACAACAACAACAACAACAACAAGAAGCGGAAGAAACGGGCACTAAAACAATATGTCCCCCGGCTTCCACTGGGAGACATAATTTGAAAGTCCTGTCTCAAAAATTTCTGAAGTTATGGTGGTAAAACCACGGGACGGACGGCGCCGGGTACGACAATACCCGCGGCCTCATAAGGCCGAAGGGTAAAAATGGCAACAAGGTCTGTGGGTTAGTACCTATTGGATATTTTGAAGAGGTAGCATCCAAAATATTTGTGTGATTAGTGTTAACACACAGTCAATCTGTCGAAGGAATGTAATGCTAAAAATATAATGGGACTTTCCACCCTGAGCATTACCTAAAAATGCAAATTAAATTCGATGCCTTGAAAATACCAGTTGTTGGCGGCGGTGGGCCCCACAATAAGGATATTATACCAGACACGCGCCCCCCCCCCCCCCCCCGGCTATGAATTAAGTAGCACCACTGGCAACTGGAGTGAAGAGCCCCCACTGAGTCAAAGATAGAGCTAAGTGGAGAAGGTTACCCCAATAGTTGACACAGGTCCAAAAGTACTGTTGGTTTTTTACAATTGGAAACAAGCAGAAACAAGACAAAAATAATTCATGAATTAATTGAGGACTATAAAGATATTCTATTTGTGTGTGTGTGTGTTTGTTTATGTATGTAGTTAGCATTTTTACACATTAAGAAATATCAGTTGTGTATATTTTGATACGTATAGTACAAAATTTTATGATGCAAGCCAATCTCTATTGGACCAAGAGGACAGGCAAAGTGGGTATGTGATCATGCCCATCTGTAGACAAACAAGCAAGTGTATGCTTACTTTTCATTAACTTGATTTACATTTTAACAAACTAAAGATCTACTGGTATTTTATGTGGTGTGGTTATCACTGAACAATGTTATCTGGTTATCGGTTCACGTAAGCACCAACACATGTTTACATTTGGCAGCCAGGGCATCCATGGTTTCACACCTAAATAATTTTGCGAAGAAACGTTTTGCTTGGGAGGATATGGAGGTCTGAACACTTCTGCTCACATGAAAATCTATTCGATTTTGAGCATGTCTGCTGGGTAAGTTTCATACTAATAACAGAGTGCACCTTCTGGACTTAAAATTCGCTTGGCCCACTTGTTGTTTGGAAGACCTGTGCACAGAGTCTTTGGGCCATGGGCAGTCCGTAACACACAATGAAGGTCATCATTAGTAGAATGTAGAACACCTGATCAACACAGACATCCGAGATCGACACATTTGGAATAAAAGAAAACACTAATATATATCACCATTAGTATGTACAATTCCATTACCTTAACATGGGACATTTGTTTTGAAAGATGGTTGTCACTTTTGATGAGATAGCCAAGTCAATTAACTACCCTTCTGGCACCACATTTTCTTGATTTCTGTCTTGGTCATTTATGTAAACAATGTAAACAAAAGTTAGGCTTTCTCCCTACATAGTATGCCTGTGGCACAACTCAGGTTACTTATTTCCTAGCATTCTACATGGCGATCTGGTGAATGTTACCAAATTGTGTACTAACTTAATTTATTTTTCCACAAAGTTTCTCAGAAACACTGACATAACTACATTTTCTGAAAGAAACACACAATCCTCTTTAATATGTCCCCCCTCCCCCCTCCAAAAGGATGACGGGGCAGGGCATATGGCAAACAATTTGTCTGTGTGCCAGTCCGACATCATACAAGTGCATTTTTAACAGTGCATTCTATATGGAGACCATGAATCACTGAAAAAGTTTTTAGTGCAGGGATTTTATACTGCACTTGACGGGAGTCACTCTTGTGTTATATGAACATTCTGAGCCAAGCATATTAAGATTACACTTACTTCCAGATAAAAGGGCAAATAATGGCAGGTGGTGTTTAAAAGGACTCAAATCATGTACAATATGAAAGGCATTTGTCAAAAGCTTTTTCAAGTTATCACGTGAAATCTAAATGAACTTCAATGGGTCTGTGACCTTAGGATTTGGGTCAAGGTCACCCATCTTACAACTTGTTCAAGACCTTAGATAGGACTATAATCACATGCAAATTGAAAATACGAGCAAAGGTATGGCTTCACTTTCGTTCCCTTCGACCTGTTTTGCCAGTAGTGTGGCTCATCAGGAACTGAAAATTTCAACGGCTGCAGCGTGGTACCGTTAATCATGTAATATAATGTTCGTTCGCTACGTGATAATACTGTACGTTGACAACAATAGACGTTGCAAACCAAGAAATAGGCTCAACATCTTGGATGAGCTTGGTGTTTGCTCAGGCTATTTATAGACACACCTCCTTTGTCCAGTGACAAGGTGTGAACACAAATATGCAAGCTACATATTGTTTACGGGTGCATGTGACTCCCAAGTTCCTTTATGGGAGCGGGCATCCATAATCATGTCATAGCTTGTCCTAGTGACCAACCTCTGTCCAGTTTATAGAGAAATAAAACTGGGGCTGGGGAAGGGTATTACTCAAATATGTAATGAGATATACAATAAAGAATGTTTTTATTTTCTTAATGATTGTAAATATTGTTGGGGTATAACTGGAGTGACCCTAAAAAACGTGTAGCAGCTGTGAAAAAGGGGGGCAATTTAGTTTCTCCCCATATATACATTCTGAATTACTTAGTGACAAGAAAATAAGCATAGACAGTATACAAATTTAGCATAATACGAAGCAATGCTTATTTTCCCATCACGTTGAGACCAAATGGTTCCATGGTACAAAGCTGATGAATCCAGAAAAATTCTCTCTTTAATCTCAGTGTTTCTGTCTTTTTGAGTTTGGGGGGTGTTCGAATGTGTCCTAAGATCTGAATCTTGAGGTTCAGACCATTGTGGTCTGCTCTGGCAAAATGTCTGCCAAGAGGCTGTAATAAATCTTTTTTATTTATGTAATAAAAATGCTCCCGCATCTGGTCCATTAGTGTACGCAAGGTCTGACCCACATATTGCTTGTTGCAAGTACCGCAGGTCAGAAGATAGATAGGTTGTTATGTTTGCAGGAGCCACCTTGTGGTGTGCTGTATGAATGTCCAGTGTGTGAGCTTTTGACTGTACCCGACACATCTAACCTTGGGCAATACCTGCATGTGCTCGAATGGCAGGGATTTCGTTCCGTGGGGTTTCCCACATTAGATGTTTGATCAGCTGTGGAATATTTTGTCCGTGACTTCACCAATATGTCTTTTAGGTTGGTTGCTCTTCTATATCATACCGTTACCTCTCTGTCCCCCAAGACATTGCCATATCTAGAGGCCTGTATGGTGCCCCAATTGTCCTGTATAATCCTTCTCGGGGTTGTGATGTTGGGTGATATGTGGTGATCAGGAACAGTTTGTCCTGACCTGTGTCACGTGTATTCTGTGTGTTCTATACTGTAGAAGAGTGTGCCTATCTAGGGCTTTTACTTTCTCATAGGTATCACTCAGGAGCTTAGTTGGGTAGCCCCTCAGTGTGTAGTAATGCATAACCTGTGTTGCATATTTTTCAAAATCTTGTTGGTGGGTGCAAATCTGTTTTACCCTTAGTAACTGACCGTATGGACCTGCTGTTTTGTTGTGTTTTGGATGTGCAGATCTGTAATGTAAATAGGTGTGCGTATCTGTGGGCTTCGTGTAAAGCTCAGTGTACAGTTTATTGTTTTCATCAAACTTGACCATGGTGTCCAAGTATGGAATTTGTACAGAAGAGTGTTGTTCTGTGAATTTAATGGTTGTGTGACAAGAATTTTAATGTTGTATAAATTCTTGGAGACTGGTCTCCCCGTGTGTCCATATACAAAAAATATCATCAATAAATCTCCACCACTTTTCTGGTTGTAGTTGAAATTTAAGAAGTTTACTTATTTCTAGATCCGCCACGAAAATGTTGGCATATGATGGTGCCGACCTTGAACCCATTGCAGTTCCACTTGTTTGAAGATAATGGTCACCATTGAATTCAAAATTATTGCAACACAGAACCAGCCTCAGTAGTTTTATTAAATCATGTGTGGCTGGTTTTTCTTGTGGTCCCCTGTTCAGTAACAAGGCCCTTGCCGTTGCTCTCAAACCTTCCTCAGTGGGAATATTTGTGTATTTATGATGATACATCTAGAGTAACCAAAATGGATCCCTCCGGGAGAGGAGGGAGAGACTCTATTTTATTTATGAAATCATTTGTATCCTTTATGTAGCTCGGAATACTTGCTACAATAGGTCTGAGAAAGTAATCTACAAACCCCAAGATTTTTTCCATGGGGCAATCATTGGCACTTAATATAGGTCTACCTGGTGGTGGTAATATGCCCTTGTGGATTTTTGGGAGTATATAGAAGCAAGGGACCCTTGGCTCCTGTACATTATAGGAAGTCAAATGTTTCCTTTGTAATTGATTGTTTCTCCACAAGATCAGAGAAGCAAACTCGTACTTTCTCATTATGGGTAGCAGTAAGATTGCCATTTACCGGCCTATGGTGATCTTTATTTTGAAGTAATTTGTTGACCTCTTTTATGTAATCATTGGTGTCCATGATTACAATTGCTGAACCCTTGTCGGCCTGTTTTATGGTTATGTGTGGGATTTTAGGTGTATATTGTTCTACTTGATGTTTTACAGTCCTACAGAAAGCGGTGATATATGGGTCACCTATCTGTGCATCACTGGGAGTGAAATAACTTGGTTTTTTGAAGGACTTATAATCACATGCAATTTGAAAGGCCTGTGTCAAAACCTTTTCCAGTTATAGCCTGAAAACAAAATTCACAAGAATGGCTCTGTGACCTTGGGAATTGCGTTAAGGTCACCTGTCTTTGAACTCATCCGAATATTTGTTCATGACCATCAGCAAGTGCAATATAAAAGCCCTATGAGAAAAACTTTTTGATTCATCATGTGAAAACTGTCAGGTGGGCGGATGTCTCAATATTAAATACTTTCAAAAATGCTAAGTTACACTGATGGACACATGAACAAATTATTTGCTAAATCCTTGGGGGGGGGGGGCATATTTAAGAGGGCTGTGTGTTCCTTTCAGGACATGAAGTTTTATTAATGTCTCTGAGAAACTTTGTTAAAAACATACAAATTAAGTGAGCACCTCTGTAAACATTTTGCTCACATTCACTACATAGACATGTTTAATCCTTGAAAACATGTAACCTGGTAAGTTGTGCCACAGGCATACTATTTAGAGGGAACGCCTAACTTTCGTTCACATACAGTGTAGCTTACATAAACAAGAGGGCTGTGTGAACAGTCCATGCTCAGCTCCCCAAAAGATTCATCACACTTGTGGTTCTGTGAACTTGGGGATAAGACAAAATAGGTAGACACAAATCTGGACAAAACTACTGAATTTATAACCATTACAAGCAAATTCCCATGTTAAACTTTCCTATTAAAACTAAATTAAAAATTTTCCAAAAAAAAAAAATTAATAAAAAATCCAAAAATCACTGGACCATGATCATTCAAACAAACTTGATAGAAACCCACCCAAGGTACATTGCCACTAACTTTGAAGTCAATTGGACCATTAGTCTCTTTGGAGAAGTCCAAATTGTGAATTCGCATTAAAATGCCCATTGACCTGCATTGTAATCAATATGAAAGATGCATTTACCAGTAACTACCCCAATTGAAAAAATCATCAATAATCAGGAATCCACAGCAGTGCCACCTGGTGAGCAACTTTGTTTGACCTTTTCACAAGGAAGATATCCACCAACTTTCAGCTTAATCTCAGTGATGATCCTGGAGAAGTTGAACATAGCAAATACAGTAGTCCCTCTTTTCAGCGACCACCCCTAGCGCCGACAAAAAGGCGGTCGAATAATGCAGGTGGTCGCTCATTGGAGGAATCGCATATGCACCACCCCAAATCCATGGCGGACTTGTCCAGGTATTCAGTAGCGAGGTATGCAAATTTCTGCCACCACTAGGTCATCATTATCAATTACATATGCTGTGAAAAGAAATTATTTATCAAATTTAACAATTACAACCCTTAAAATCTTTATTTCAATAAAGAAGTGTTGTCTGGGTGCTAAAAGATGTGTTTCGCAACTTGAAAATATTGGCCGGTCTTGAGTTTCGTCATTTTTCCATTACGCTCAATGGGCCCAATACATCGCCGCGTAGGAAGCCTTCGTTTGCCAAGTAACCAGCTCAAACTGTCATAAAATTGTTTTGACGGCATTACTCACTGTCTTAACTTTATTCTACACATTCGGTGGAGCCTGAATCACCGTAATTCATAAGTTATGTATCAAAATAAGACTCGGCATTTTCCAATTGCCACCACGTGTGGTTGTTTGGGCGCCATGTTGACCTTGTTCTGAACCGTGGGAAAAAATGGACCTGGCATGCACTTCGTCAGTGTCTGTCGCACGTGGGCTTCAAAGTGATTTTGATCTAGGGAAAGTTTTCATTGTTCATTTTATGAAATATGGTATGATTAAACATGGTTCAATTGGAAATGAGAATATTAAACAATAATATTTCTGGGCTTTCCGCTTATTTGCCACAGGTAGGTTAGGTTTCGCATGCAAAAAAAAGCTATGACCACGTGGCTCCAGTAAACAACAAAGATTGTTCCGGACGCTTCCGGCAACCTCCGTTGTCATTCAGATTTGAAGCGTTTCAAGATGGATGATGTGAACGAACAGGAGTTGAGTGGGAGTGATAAAGTTCCCATCACAAGTAAATTTCTGTGGATAATTATGAAGTTTAGCTCAGAAAACAATCCATAATATCCCAGGATACAGAGAAAGAAAAAGAAATAAGATGGTTGAAATCCTCGAGTCGAGGTCCACTATGGAGAGGCCCAATACATGCGGAGTAAGCCACATTCACTGCTGTTGTAAAAATGTAAATAAATGGAAAGATCCTACGCTCGTGAGGAAGAATAGATACTGATTGATCAAATTAAAAAGTTGTTTTAGGAAATTTACCGTAGAAAGAAATCCTTTATTGCTTGCACTCAATAAATTTGACAAGAACCATGTAAATTTTATAACGGTGGGTGAGTTGCATGCATGTATTTCGTTGGCAGACTCAGGGCGTAGTGTCCGAACATGGCTTAAATTTGTGTTACGCGGTCGTAAAATTGGTTCATTTTGCATGGTCGCTGTCGAGTTTAACAGGTGGTCGTTCATAAGAGGTAAATTATTAAAGAAAAACAACTTTGGCGACCAAATGTGGTCATTCAAACCAGGTGGTCACTCATAGGAGGGGTGTTCAAAACAGGGACTACTGTACTAACAAACAAATCATAAAAAATTAAGAAAAAAAAATGCAGCACCACCTAGTGAACAAATTCCGAACTAGAAGTTCCTAAGAGAGTCCTTTGGATATCAAAGCAATTGGGTGAGCAGCTTTGGAGCAGAAAATTTTTAAGGTTTGCCTAAAAAAGGAACAAAAAAATGAAGAGGGCTGTGTGAACAGCCCATGCTTAGCTGACCTAGACATTCATCACACTGGTGTGTTTTAAACCGGTCCTCTCATCCTTTGAAATATTCTTTATTTAATACAGACTATAGTGTTTCCAATATGTATAGGCCCAACCACTCAAAATCCAAATTTTATCACTTCTGCCAAAAATAGAAAGAGAATTGGAAGGCCTATCACTTTTTTGGTTATTCTGTCAATAATCTCCAGGTGTCTGACACTACTGGACAGCCAATAGCTTCAGCCACATGTTGCACAGTGTCTCTATATCTAAGACTGAGGTTCCACATGGCAGCACCAGCCATCACCATGCTGTCTTTATGTTGAAACTTGGATTTAGTGTTCTGATTGGCTGGTGACTGGAGGAAATTGCCTGCGCAAATTCTGACAGGTTGTGCACTCTCTGTCTGCAGCGTACAGAGATGGGTGAAGCAGACCAGTCTGGGCTGGTTTCCCTGGCTCACCAATCATATTTTCTTAATTTGATACATTATCACTAGGAACAAGGCTGCAGCCAGTCTATACTTGAACATACTGTCACCATCATTAACGCAGCTTATGGAACAATTTACATATCAAACTGATGGTTTTCTAATCACACATCTTTTTACCCATTTTGAAATGCTATATGCTTTTACAATTCTTACAATCTTAAATCAATCTAAGTATAACCCTAATACAATCATTTACTACTGAAAAATGAAACATTTGGAAATACTTAAATTTATAATTCATAAAGTATGAAAATGAAATGCACTGCTGCATATATGATTTTACATGATCAGACATTACATAAAATGTTGACCTGGATGGTGTCACCCCCGAGGAAACCACTGTCAACTGAGACCCAAGGTTGAGGTTGACAATGTTTCTGAGTAAGAAGTGTAAGAATACAAACTGCCTTCCAGCTGGAAGTGGTACCTGGTATTGGGTATTTCTTGTGATCAAGAGATGTTTCACATGTAGCAATTTATCCCTCCACAATATAAAAAATTCAAACATGGATTCCAATTGGACAAATGCAAATACCTGGTCCTTGTCAAGCACCCTTGGCTGTACCCAAGTCATATGAACCTTCTGGTCAACCTGATCTATGGATCCTTTCACCAGACCCAGAGATAATGCTTTCATCACCAACAGCTCCACCTGCAGGCAAATTTTAATAGTTGCAACCATTTTCATTTTATACCAATTACATGTAAATGTTTTCTTTTTTCAGAGTGGGGACGTGTTATATATACAGAGCTTTTGATGAACTATTTCAATTTGATTTGTGTACCTGATTGGTTACAAGACATAAAACAGTGCCATACACATATCTACATATAATCATTTCATAGGGTTGCCTATGTCTGCTGATAAAGTGATGGCACTGAGGTCCACTACACCATACAATCATGGCCTGCAGTAAAATGATGATGTGACGCCTTACCTCATTCACAGGCAGCCTGGCCTCTTTGCCGATTTCCTCAAATGTCAGTTGCCTATTAGTTGCTGGTCTCTTGAAAGTCATCTGTTCATAAAATGTAAAATTTGGGAATGTAGTTAATTGCATGAAATCAATACTTGCTTCATTGAAAAACTAGAGGATCAGGACTGATCCAGTGCTCAGGTGAATCAAAAGTTGACCATTTGAAGAAACTTGGTGGAAACCCACTAGAGTAACATTGCCACCAAGTATGAAGTAAATCTGGCTGACGGTTTCGTCGGAGAAGTTGAAAATGTGAATCTGTATCAGAGGCCAATTGATTTACAAAATAAACAATCAGAATATGTGCGTTTACCAACAAGTACCCAAAATGTAAAAATACGTAAAAAATCAGGATGGCATACTAACACCACTTAGCAAACAAATTTATATCGGCCTTCCACAAGAAATATTCCTGCAGGATGGGCATGGACACTGATGGATGACCCCACATAGCATCAAAACGGGTGCAGACTTTCAACTTTCTGATTCAGACATTCTGGGACATGCAACAGCGGACTTCCAAATGCACTGTTCCCAAATAATGTTTGTTTTTCGAATCTCTTTTCCATATTGTGTCATACCATCTTATTCTTTAAATTTTCGAAGGCGAATTTCATAGTTATTTTTAAGTTTCATACAGAGAATTACACGCATTATCCTGAAAGAAAATAATTATGTTGCAGAACATGAAAACGAGGCTCAATATGCTTCGGTATACTACCAAGTTTCGGCTAAATCCATCTGACGGTTCTGGAGAAGAAGTCGAAAATTGTGAGAACACACAAAAAATTCATAAAAAAATAGAAAAAATTACAGCACCACCTCTTGAACAAATGAAGGTCTGGGGGTCCCCTGAAGTGTTCCTGTGCAATTTGGAAGCAATTGGCCCAGCAGTTTTTGAGAAGATTTTTTTAAATTTGCCCCCAAAATGAACAAAAAAATTCATAAAAAATCCAAAAATCACTGGAGCATGATCATTTGAGCAAAGTCGGTAGAGATCCACCCAAGGCACATTGCCACCAAGTTTGAAGCAGATCTAGCCTGCGGTTTGAGAAGAAGTCGAAAATGTGAATTGTTCACGACGCACGACGGACGGATGACGGATTTTGAGACTATGGTTTCAGCTCCGGTGATATGATCACCTGAGCTAATAATGCCACTCTTGCACAGAAATGTACACACTGTTATTCTTACTTGCATTTATCACAATGTAACATCCCTACAATTTTTTCATGTCAGGAATCAAAGTATCAAGGTGACCTAGAGCAAAACACATCAAACTGCATTTTTCTGACAGTTGGATTCTAAGCTTGTAATACCTGAAACCAGGACATATGCAACAGTAATGACAAGAGCATCTGCAATTGGAATAGACCCAGGTTTACTGTCAAAAGAGGTTAACAGCCCCACTTCCACAGCACATTTTAACATTTGCAGTTAGGCCCGAGCAAAACGTTACGCACGCATCTGCACGAGAACGGACACAGAACTGACTTTGAACGGACCGAGAACACGTTTTGGATGCTCTTGAGTAAACGTCATGGAACGGGAACGCTTTTTGGAGGAACATGTAACAAAACGTACACTTTCCTTTTCTAGTACAAGCTCTTATTAGCTTGCACTGGATGAGGAACGCATTCCTGCTTCTCCATCTCTTTCTTCATTTTGGTATGGGCAAGGCACGCATTTTTTCTTCATTGTTTCATGACCGTGTTGATATGGCAGCCGCACATAACTACTTCCATTGAACCATTCTTTTTATAGGAATGGGGATTTGGTCGAGTGGATATGTGCGTTTCCCATTTCAGCTAGACGACTGGTGCCAAAGGTTGCAGGTTCGAGTCCCGCTCGTTCCGAACATGAAATATATATTTTCGGCATTTCCTTAATGCTGGTGGATTTAAGTCCCCGATTCTGGAAATAAATGCCGACTCAGTAAATACACTGCATTACCGTGTTGATATGGCAGCCGCACATAACTACCTCCATTGAACCATTCTTTTTATAGGAATGGGGATTTGGTCAAGTGGATATGTGCGTTTCCCATTTCAGCTAGACGACTGGTGCCAAAGGTTGCAGGTTTGAGTCCCGCTCGTTCCGAACATGAAATATATATTTTCGGCATTTCCTTAATGCTGGTGGATTTAAGTCCCCGATTCTGGAAATAAATGCCGACTCAGTAAATACACTGCATTACCGTGTTGATATGGCAGCCGCACATAACTACTTCCATTGAACCATTCTTTTTATAGGAATGGGGATTAGGTCGAGTGGATATGTGCGTTTCCCATTTCAGCTAGACGACTGGTGCCAAAGGTTGCAGGTTCGAGTCCCGCTCGTTCCGAACATGAAATGAGAATGTGTAGCTTATTGAGAGAAACTTTATTAACATTTACAAATTACATGGTATGGTCACAAACGTATCAATAGTTTCTACCGACATGATTTTTACCACAGTTTACCACTACATGAAATATGTCCATGATAACTCCCACTCCACACAATAAACCATTTCTCAAGAAGTCAATATGTGTCTTGGGTTTTTCTTATTTCCTTTTCATTTTGTAGACATTTGTCTATTGTTCAGTTTTCTGAATGAGCTGAAACTCTGTAGTGGAGGAAGAGTCTCTAGGCATCTCATAACAACTGTGAAGTGGAAAATAGACATGTGTCTTTGATACCTTGTCCAACACTGTGGTATAATAAATGAAATGGCCTTGACAAAATATTAATAATCTTTTCACCGCAACATTTATATTATTTCTGTATTTGGGAGAATTATATGTTATCCAAATATCTGACGTGACAGATCAAGTGCGTTTTCATCCGTGTGTCAATGTGTGTCAATTCATATCAGATACATTTTGATGAAACCTTGACAAGTTATCCTACGTGACATTTTTGTTTTCAAAATGTATGTTCAAGTTGTTTCGCACACCAGTGTGGTCCCCCTTCACAAAATGAGCCTTTACTTTTATATTTAAGTTCAACAGCGCAAGGTAACAAGTTGCCCCATTGCAGGATAGGGGTGCAACCTATATAGTTGCAATGCAGAGTCGCCTTTTTTCACTTCTTTAATCCTGCTTTGGTGTCTACATGTATGAATTGAACATTTTTCTTTGGCTTCGTACATAGTTTTTTACTTCATTATCAGAGACTATAGGGATCTACAATGTGCGGCAAAAGTTCTTTGATGTTTCGATCGTTTCAGTAGGCTTATATTGATTGAGACTCAAAAACTGTTATTCTGTATGCGCCTGTTACTGGCACTAGATCTTAATAAATACACTTAACAGTAGATAAAGTTACGATAAATTTAGGAATCATGTAGTTTTGTCACACAGACACGGGAACTCAAATTTCTTGAATCTTTACAAAATATGTGTGTATACGGGTTACTTGCGTGCAATAAAAATGCGAGTTGAATCGAGCTCTTTCGCCGCCAATACTGCACTGGGTGTGTCAGACAAATGACGGATATCTTATAGGCACCTATGTCTATCTTTCAGGTCAACAGGCATGCCTTACTTGTACTGTTAGATAGGCCTATGTGGCCGTCCGCCTGACAAATAACGCAACTAACTTACACAAGTTGTCACATATATCTAATACAACCAATTTCGATATATATTTATCTGCGAGAACATGAATACTAATGCCTTTGTTTCTTGTCAATTTTGAGATCTCAAAAATGGGAGGAATTGCGTAGGGCTCATTTGATATGTTGGCCGCAGAAGTTCTGAATCCACTTGGCTCATTAATATTAAATGAGCATCATGCGGGGCTTACAAATTCTAATTCCGGGTGGTCATACAAGGATTGTATCATGTGATCAGTCCTATAATGAAAGTGCCTCAAGAAAAGCAGTTGCTACATGTACACGCAGACTTCATGTTAATTTTGTTAAGAGCGTCTTGCTACACCATGATAAAACAACGGGGGAACAATTAACCCATGTATGTGGTTTGCATGAGTGTTCTTTTTTTTTTTTTTTTTTTTTAAAGAGAGAGAGAGACAAAAAGCTGCTTTTCTCATTCATGTTTGTTCCGTTTTTTTCAGTTACATTAGGCCTAAATCACTGAAAGATCACTGATTGTTTTTTTTTTTTTTTTAAATTTATTTTTTCCCTGCGACCTTTCTTATAATCTGACTTCTATGGGGAGACAGACAGGGAATATCTCATTGAACTCACTATAGTCAGGGTACATCATTTTTTGGCTCATTGATTTATTTTCTTTTGTTTAAAGTTACACTACTGAAAGATATTTTCTTTTGTTTAAAGTAACCCTACTGAAAGACATTAATTTCTTTTGTTTGGTTTCAGTTGATAATTCTTTCAATGTGTGTATACAGAGACAGCATGAATGATTTAAAGTTAGATTTAGTATTAGCAGCGGGAATTTGAACTAAACACATACAGCGGAAAGAGAAGTGGAAGAATACAGGTGACATCAGGTATGAAGTGGGGAGGAGGTGTTTCTTTGTTTGTTTTTTTGTATATTTAATTTATACTAAATTTACTAACAGCGTCAAACCAACTCCTTTGCCAGGAATAGACCATGTCAGAAATGAGTTTCATCACCAGACGGCTCTGGGGTACTATACACCCTAGCCTGACTGAGTGCCCACTAGCTAAGCATGGCAGAGTATGGGAGGTGGAGAGTCTTTGAGTTGAAACAGGAACTGATCAAGAGAGGAGCACCAATTAAAGGCAAAAAGTGTGATTTAGTAGAAAGGTAAGTACTTGCTGATCAGTTTCATATATTATCTTACAGGAATTTATCCCAAAATTACAAGTTTAGTCACTTTACTCCAATGGGTTGAACCAGCAGTTTACATCACTGGTCATATATTGCTGTGTGTGTGTGTATAAATACCTCTCTTGGCCACACACAATTCTGTGACAAGTCAAATTATGAGACTGTGATTAAAAGTATAATTAATGTTCCATAAAGAGAGACTTTCAGAGCCATACATACATTATTTTGAATGTGGAATAACCTGGTCAAAGTGTACATAAGCCACCAGTAGCCTGACCTGAGCCAAGCCTCTGGGGCCCAGCCAGTAGCTTGTATATTGGGTCACTCCAGGGGATTAGCAAGGTGTTAATGCTGCTGTTGTCTAGTTCCTCTGGGGAGAGTGCTTTATGGGTGTGCTGTGTATACAAGACACTTGTTGGTAATGTGTTTGTCCAGAATAACAATGAGGTAAAAACACTGCATACTCAAAGGCAAAGATGAAAAACTGAACAAGAAAAGGAAAAGTAACTTTGGGATGGGACATGCTCATTGGCGGTATGTTTTGTGTGCTTTCAGTTATGGTTTTGAATCCTTGGTCGGGCCATTGAGGAAGGGGTGTTTCTTTTTTCAGACTGAGTATAGGTTCAGAATGAAAATTGTTATTTCTGTCATATGCATCAAGTCTGAAAAATAGTGCAAGACTAATATGTGTCCTGTCAACTTAACTGTATGAGGTAATGAAGGGCAGCCAAGCTGTTCAAATGTAAGGAAAAAGGTAAACTTTCAAACTGGAGGGGACATAAAGTTACTTTTCCTTTTCTTGTTTAGTTTTTCATCTTTGCCTTTGAGTATGCAGTGTTTTTACCTCATTGTTATTCTGGACAAACACATTACCAACAAGTGTCTTGTATATACAGCACACCCATAAAGCACACTCCCCAGAGGAACTAGACAACAGCAGCATTAACACCTTGCTTATCCCCTGGAGTGACCCAATATACAAGCTACTGGCTGGGCCCCAGAGGCTTGGCTCAGGTCAAGCTACTGGTGGCCTATGTGCACTTTGACCAGGGTATTCCACATTCAAAATAATGTATGTATGGCTATGAAAGTCTCTCTTTATGGAACATTAATTATACTTTTAATCACAGTCTCATAATTTGACTTGTCACAGAATTGTGTGTGGCCAAGAGAGGTATTTATACACACACACACAGCAATGTATGACCAGTGATGTAAACTGCTGGTTCAACCCATTGGAGTAAAGTGACTAAACTTGTAATTTTGGGATAAATTCCTGTAAGATAATATATGAAACTGATCAGCAAGTACTTACCTTTCTACTAAATCACACTTTTTGCCTTTAATTGGTGCTCCTCTCTTGATTAGTTCCTGTTTCTACTCAAAGACTGTCCACCTCCCATACTCTGCCATGCCTAGCTAGTGGGCACTCAGTCAGGCTAGGGTGTATAGTACCCCAGAGCCATCTGGTGGTGAAATTTCTGACATGGTCTATTGGTGACCCTGAAAAGGACCTTGGGGCTAGGCCCTATCATTTGAGGTTAAATGGTGCTGCTGTGCTGTGACCAGGTTGAAGTGGATAAGAGCACCATTCCCAGTTTTCACTTGGCCTACATGTGTGTGATCTGGTTGTAACCTACAATCCAAAAACCACCAACTGTTTGCAGCGTTAGCGTGCAACAAGCATTTACGAAAGATTGTAGGCCCACTTGATTTTGAGGAGCGTGCGGGCGTATGAGGTACATATATGTGTATGCAGAGTATCTGAGGGGTATCCTTCATAACCTGGGTATTGCTGTATGCTAAGAGACACCAGTATATTAAAGACACAGAGAGTGTATTTCATCATGTAGGATCTGCCAGGCCCTCCCACCCCCCTTTTCCCCCTTGTGAGACGATCTCCCATAATCTGTGCTAACTCCGGCAAATGTGCATTTTTGCCATAACTATTTTGATTCTATTTTAGTTTTTTTTTTTTTTTTTCATTTTACTAGAAACATTACCAAAATAAAATAAATATTTCCTGACTGATTGACGTTTTTCGTACCAATATTTTTATTATCCAAAGAAAAGATTTTTCAGGTCCGTTGCAAATGTACTGATGATAATTAATGTTCCTAACATAGGCTGTGGCCTACGGCAACTTAGACTGATAAACAAGTTCGGTAGAACTAAACCATTTCTAGACAAACGGTAACGAATTGATATGTATCTATCCATGGGTGTTAGATGTGCCACCACACATGATAATACATCCAGATGTTGCTAGTGGGAATACATGAACAAAAAGGCAATTGCAATTTTGTGCTCTGTGAGTGTGGCAGAATATGCACTTGAAACTACAGGAAGTCTGTACGCAACATAGTTACTTTTGGTTTCATGTCTGGTCAGGAATTTATGATAACAAGTAGCCGCTGACGCTAGCCATATCCCCCGCCTACCTAAGGTCTACTAGCCATAAAAATTTCAAAGGGTTGGTATTAATAGTTTAGAAAATATGGCCCAGACAAATCTTGAGCTTGCTTAACGAACTTTGTTAATTAATCAATTAATGAAAGTAATTAGCCACACAAAACAATGCACACCTACTACCTAAGGTCTAGCAACCATAAAAAATTCAAAGGGATAGGATTAATAGTTTAGAAGATATGGCCCGGACAAAATGTGTATTGAAGCTTGAGCTTGCTTAATGAACTTTGTTAATTAATTAATTAATGGAATTAATTAGCCATAGAAAACAATGCCTATGCACACTTACTACCTAAGGTCTACCCACCATAAAAAATTCAAAGGGCTAGCATTAATATTTTAGAAGATATGACCCGGACAAAATTTGTCTTGCTTAACGAACTTTGTAAATTAATTAATTAATGCAAGTAATTAGCCACACAAAACAATGCCTATGCACACCTACTACCTAAGGTCTACCTACCATAAAAAATGCGAAGAGGTAGCATTAACAATGTAGAAGATATGGACCGTACAAAATTTGTTTCGGATAGACGGAAGGACACACAGACGGTGCCCATTTCCATATTCCCTCCCCCACTTTGTGGGCCGGGGATAATAAAGATCACTTTGGGCAATTTGACATCCAATCCCTTTTTACTGTGCTTCTGAGTCACTGTGGTGAAATGCTGTTAGCATGCGAAAGAAAAGTAAAGAAAGAAAGAAAGAAAGAAAGAAAGAAAGAAAGAAAAGAAAGAAAGAAAGAAAGAAAGAAAGAAAGAAAGAAAGAAAGAAAGAAAGCAAGAAAGAAAGAAAGAAAGAAAGAAAGAAAGAAAGAAAGAAAGAAAGAAAGAAAGAAAGAAAGAAAAATATCTACATAATTATGTGGAAGTGGAAGAAATATTCCACTTTGAGTTTGCTTTCACAAATTCTTGACTGCCAAAAAATGCCATTCAGTTCTCTGTCAAAATATTAATGAAGTAAAATGTAGGCCCAACATGTTCATGATGCAATAAACTGTTATAACTTTTATTGCAGCATTGGGAAGTAATACATGGTCTTATGAGTCACATACTAGTAGGCCTAAATTAAAAGTTAATAACACTATCGGATTGCCTATAATGATCCTAAAAATTCTAAAGACACGAGAAAGATGATCAAGTGACAATAATTTGATAACAAAAAACCTCTTGAAAGTATATAAAACATACATGAACATATGTACTATTACTTTATTCATAAGCTATACCATTGCCTGTTAGCAATCACTCGTATGTTTGAGATAAACAAAAAGTGTAAGGTGTCACACAATTCAACCTACGTGACGTAACACACCCGGCGACATCAAACTTCAAAGTTTGGCCCCCATTCCTTCGACCGTTGCGACTCATGTTCAGGCTACCGACATAATATCTTTCCTAATGATAAACAATTCATATTAGGCCTTTCTATTGAAATTCATTTAAATAATGTTGTAGAAAGTGTCAGTAAGAAGCTAATTGCAGACAACCATTAGCTTCAATATCAGGCGCCCTAAGATTTACAAACGTTGACCACCATTTTGACCATGGGCAAGGTCACGTGATCACTGCATGGACCATGTGACCCCATTCCAGGAATTTTGCACAGGTGGCACACAAGGGTTTCGACTTCCTTTGACTGTTGTGGAGTCATGCAAACGTAAATAAATGAAATTGATGGAGACCAAAAACAAATCTCTAAACTTTGTTGAATGACATTATTGGTTTGGTTAGCATGAATAAACAGAAACACAAGGGAGCAGAGCAAATGCTATAACTGCTGTTAAAAATTGCAAAATGAGATGGTTGTACACAGTGGTTGTGGCCTGTGGGTGCCGGAGATTCAAGCAGGTTCGAGAACCGGCCATTTCATGATGAGACTGACACAGCAAACAATAGATTATCATTCCTGGCTGGAAGACTTCTTCAGGTGGCAGCTGCAGCTGGTGCTCTGTCTCACGGGCCGCTCCATCCAAAACTGGTCATTTGTTTTGATTAAACAAGATGATAGAGAGGGGGAAATCAATACGATTTGGCCCATAAATTCTTTTGCCCTCTTCATATTGCATTTAAGTGCATGTAGGCTACATGTACAAGTATTTTTTCCCACCTACAAATAAAGCTTTATTTCTGTGTTGGGTAAAAGCAACTGAATGCATAACTTGCTAGGAGTGGGTACATTTTGCCAGCATCAAACATTTGGGACATGCTTTGTAACCACTATAAATGTCGTTCACGTGTATGGATGTGTTTTAAATGCATTTGTGAAAGCGTTTAAAACGCATTTGGTGAAGTGTTAAAAACGTTTTTATTGTCCAAGTATTTCAAACGCATTTGTAAGAAAGAGTTTGAAATGCAATTAAGGAGTTTGCTTCAAGTTTGAGTTTTCTTGTTTGTGTTTGCGGATCGTTTGGGAAGCGTTTGGCAATTGTCAAGTTGAACGCAGGCGGTACTGTTGTTCTATTTTGCTGGAGAATCCGCTGTATTATCCATGTATTGACTACCTGGGCAATCCAGGATAAATATACATCTTTAAATCAAATATTCATTTTGATATTCACATGTTTGACAACTTTGCCTAAAACCACACATTTGTTGGGATCGCGCATCCAACTGGTAAGCATACTTTACATGTGACGTATCACAGCATGCATGAGTGCAGTGCAAAGTACGTCATATGGAACTAGTTCTGATGTAGCAGGAATGCAACTGCACACGTTCTGTGATTACATGGTGTGTAAGCGACATTTGGCAGGATATGTTCTGACGGGAACAAGAATGCAATTTGAGGGCATGGGCTAGAATGCAAGGGGTGCCTTTACCCCGCAAAAATGAAATGGGACGTGAATGGAACGCGAACGACATGGGCACGGACCACGAACATGTTTATGGTCCGTTCTCTGTAACATTTTGCTTGGGCATAACTGTACATGTATAACATGGTGGGAACTGGTGTGCTGGAGTGTGCTGCCATCTCAAGCAGTCAGTCATAATTACCATCAGTAATCAGTAGCAACAATAATGTTGACTGTGTGCGAGTGGAATACATATGTAGTACATGTACAAGGTTGATAGGCCCATTTCAGCATCTGGTATCTTAAACTGGAGTGGGAACACCGATGTTAAATGGATTGTTCATTGATGCTTCTATCAAAATGTAACAAAATTAATATAATGGTTGAGATGAGGTTAAGTGCCAAGGTAAAAATATGATGACTCCTGGTAAACTTGGAAATAAGTCAAGGTCACTGAATGTCCAGCTCAGCAATACTTGCAATGCTCCTACAGTACGTTTTATGATAGAACCTTAATTTGTGCTTAAGTTTTTGTGTCTGCAAGGGTAAAAAATGATGACCCCTTGTGACTTGAATGTCCTACTCACCTACATATAAGCTTCAAATGCAATACTTCTACAGTACAAATTCCATGACAGTGAATCAATTTGTTCAACAGTTAAAGTTATTGCATCTCCAATGGTAAAGACATTACCCCTAGTGACCTTGATCATGTCATATTTGCTGAATGTCAAACTCAGTCAAGTTTTTAATATTAAAGATATATATCCAATGCAAGTTTCAGAACAATAGCTCCGTTTATTCAAAAGTTATTGCATCAGCAAGCATAAAAATGTGATGACCCCTGCTGACTTTGATTATAGGTCAAGGTTGCTGCATGTTGAACTTGGCGAATCACCTAATCAGATGTTTCAAGTTTCCAGGGAGGAGGTCAATTAGTTCTAAAATTATAGTGCTGGTAACTTTGGACTCTTGGCTAGTGTTGTGAAGTGACAGACAAGTGGATGATTGTGATGCTGTGCTCTGCTGACTGGAATCTGCTGCTTCTACCAGTGCAGACTAAACTGCTCCCTTGCATCTACCTTTCAAGGTCACTCAAGATCAACATTAAGGACAGGTAAGACACCAAAAGTAAATCCCATTTTAATCGATCCTCCCTCAAAATGTATTTGCGTTAGGATAACAAATCATACATGTGTGTAGTCCTCTTACTCCAAAGAATTTGTCCCACACTTGGGTGTCTGTGATGTTAATTGTTGAATAAACAATTGAAAGTTGACTGAAAGCATCTGCCCCATAAATGACGATATAAGTCACTAATTATTTGTGATAAAATCATAATTACACTTGCATCTTAATGCTAACATATTGGCAACAAAAAAGAGATCCTGCGATTTTTTATGTTTGGTTTAGTTTTTCTGTTATCCATCCTAAATGTTTGACACTTCAATTTTCCCTCTGATTTCCAGGATGTTCATTTTCTTCATTTCATAGAAAAAGAACGAAGCAAAATTTTTAAAATCGCTGAATTGTTTTTGCAGTTCAGACATTACAGAATCAAAAGTCGTTAACTGCAGTAAATTTCGCCCAGCCGTTTTCTTGGAAAAACCATTCTTAGGTGGGGTTCTCGTCCCATTATCCTTTCTGAAAAAGCAAGCTTCAAATGCCTTTGATGTAGATCATTTGCCTCTGAAACAATTATACTGTTTGCTCAATTTGAGCTGATATTTGTACAAAAGATAGTAAACAACATCCCGTAACATTGGTTGAGGTTGTCAATCAATATATTGGCCAATCACATGGCTAAAATACCTTTTGAAGTAAGGTAAACATTATTCAGGATCTGTCAAATGTCAACAGTGACAATCTGGTTTCAAAGCATGACATCATGGAGGCGGCCCTTCGGGCCCCATTACCTGAAGCCTGACAACCAAATTTGTATTGCCTTGCATTGGTGGGGCGGCCAACGGCCGTTCCTGGTCAGTGGATGGCTGGCGGGTTTGGTCATCAGCCCATATTTACTCCTATCTGTATACTTTCTTTAGTTAGCTTGTTAGACTTGTCTGTACACTTTCCTTACTTAGCTTGTCATTATTTTGTAGTAATTTTCTCAATGAGTCTCATTTCTCTTTCCACCCTGAGTTTTGTATCGCGATTATGTGCGTTTTCTCTTCTGTTCACCTTTATGCTTACTTCGATGTGTTTATTTGCACTCTTATTTCCTCATCCCTGGGTTTCAATAAAATATTATTATGTACATGGGTCTTGTTGATTAAAGTGCCAGTTTTTTTTTTTTCCACTTCTGTTTTTGGTATGCAGGCCCCCCCCCCCCCGGGGGGGGGGGGGGGTACTCCCATGTAGGATTGTACTGGGTATGTGCCACGGACAAGGCCCTGTTTCCATTACTCCCAGGATTAGAAGAAAAAAAATGGACACAGCTAGATTGGGACAGGGCTTACAATTATTTGAGTGAATTGGAGATATAAGATATAATTAGTAATTCTTTGTGGGGAATTTTTGTGGGAAGGAAGAATATGCTAAAACTTGTTGAAAATTGGAATGTTGGTCTCCAGAATGCAGCAGGATGCACCAATGCAGCACTCCTTTCAACACATTACAGGATTAAGAAAGGGTACAGTTTTACATCTGGTGTAGGATTAAGATAGGGTATTGTATTGTGTCCAAGGCACCCATCCACCCTGATGTTGGCGTTTTTCTCATATTTCTTCTTTAGTTAAAAGCTTGAAATTTTGATAAATTGTAGAAAGGACTTTCATCTTGTAAAAACCGTTAAAATCTCAAAATCAGCCATGTAAAGGTTTTTGGTGTCTTACCTGTCTTTAACAAGTTGCTGCTGAAGCTATGAAGTTCCATTCCCCACCCAACATAATTCTTGGTGGGGGATAAAAATCCATGAAGCATGACAAATTAAAAGAAAACAAAGAGAATTGTGACAGTCCTGTGCTCAGCTGACCCTACATGCACTATGATATCAAGGTCACCTCTGTTTCAGACTATCTATCATCACTGTTGTCAACATGTACATATCACCTTGCCAATCATGAAAAAAGTATAGACACATTTGTTTTACATGGATTGTGAAAGAAGTCAAGCATTGACTTATCAAGTCACTCTCCATGGCACAGATGTTGGCGTATACTTCCTACCTTGCCTAGTGGAGGAAACCGAAGAGCTCGGAGAAAACCACATGAAACAATACAGTAAAATCACAGCACCACCTTCTGACGAATTAAGGACTAGCGGTACCCACAAGTGTCACTACACAATTTGAAGCAATTGGCTGGGTGGTTTATTAGAAGATTGCATAACATTTTGCTAAAAATACCATACAAAGAACGCAGTACCCTTCGGCCGCCTTCAATCTCTTTTGCTGTAAGGTCAAAGTCAACTATGCTTGCACACAAAGCCTTATAGTGGTGTACTATCATATGCAATTTGAAAGTCCTGTCTCAAAGGCTTCTGAAGTTATAGTGGTGAACAAAATTTCAATGTATAGGTCACTGTGACCCAGATACTTGACCTAGTGACCTACCTTTGATTCATGACACATTTTTTGGTTATGATACATGTGTGTATAATAATTTCATGTAACTGACTTAAAAAAATTCCTTCCTTATACCAATACCACCATTGTGTATTTGACCTTTGACCTCAAAAAGTACATCAAATATAGAGCTATGACCTTGATTTTCAATAGGCTTCTAGATCACTCTATGAAGCTTCTTGTGTGTAAACTTTAGATTGCTAGATGCAGGCTTTCAATAGTTAGAGTGGTTACCTCACTCACCACATTTGACCATTGTGTGACCTTGAGAATTAGGTCAAGGTCAACTATGCGTGCACACAAAGTGGGCCATATAGGAGGGTACTATCATGTGCAATTTGAAAGTCCTGTCTAAAAAATTTTTGATGTTATAGAGGTAAACAAAATTTCAATGAATAGGTCACTGTGACCCAGATACTTGACCTAGTGACCTACTTTTGATTCATGACAGATTCTGCCATTGTGATACATGTGCGTATAAAATTTCATGTAGCTGACTTAAAAACTTCCTTACTTATACCAATACCACCATTGTGCACTTGACCTTTGCCCTCAAAAAGTAGGTCAAATATAAAGCTATGACCTTGATTTTCAATAGGCTTCTAGATCACTCTATGGAGCTTCTCGTGTGTAAGATTTAGATTGCTAGATGCAGGCTTTCAATAGTTACAGCGGTAGCGTTGCTAAGCACATGTGACTACTGTGTGGCCTTGAATTAGGTCAAGGTCAACTATGCTTGTACACAAGGTAGGCCGTATAGAAGTGTAATATCATGTGCAATTTGAAAGTCCTGTCTAAAAAATATCTGAAATTATGGTGGTAAAACCATGGGATGGACGGACAGACAGACGGACGGCGCAGGGTACGACAATACCCGTCGGCCTCATAAGGCCAAAGAGAAAAAATCAACAACATAATTCATTAATATCCTAAACTCACTGGACTGTGGCCATTTCAACAAACCTTGTAGAGACTCACCCAAGGTACACCCCCACCAAGTTTCAAGTGAATCTGTTTGATGGTTTTGGAGAAGTAAAAAAGTGTATTTCCGTTGCAATCCCCATTTACTTAAACAAATAGAATGCATGCATCAACCTGCAAGCAACTGAACTGAAAAAATCAGGCATCAGGCACAAATTAACAACTCAGAGTCCCTAGGAGTGGTAAAGTGTAATATCAAAGCAATTGGTTGAATGGTTTCAGAGAAAAAGATTTTTTAAGATTTGCCCCCCCCCCCCAATAAAAATTACTGGAGTGTTGAGCATTTGATTAAGCTTGATAGAGATCCACCCAAAGTACATCCTCGCCATGTTTGAGGAGAATATGGTATGTGATTTTGGAGAAGTCAAAAATGTGAAATGAAAATAGATGGATGGATGACAGATCACCCACCCATCTTGTAAGCTCAAGTAACTCGCAAGGTAGCTCAGCTAACACAACTGCAATGCCACCTGTTGAACAAATTAAGGTCTCAGGGTCCTGAAAGTGTCTCCATGCAATATTGAGGTGATTGGCCACGCAGTTTCGTAGAAGTAGATTTTTTAATGTTTTGACAAAAAATTCATGAAAATTCCAAAAATCATGAGAGCATGACTATTGCAACAAATTGGTAGAGACCCACCCAAGGTACATCCTCACCAAGTTTGAAGCAAATAAAGCTGATGGTTTTGGAGAAGTTGAAAATGTGAATTGTGAACAGATGGACAAAAAGGAGAGACAGACAAGTCAGCTAAGGTAAAAATGAACTTTATGTCTGATATTGTCAGTACTTTCTAACCATTATACCCAAGCTTTGATTATTTACACAGATGTATCAATTGATGAGAATGAAAGAATGATACTTTACCAGTGCAAAACACCTACCTCCATCAAACAGAGTAATGAGATTTTCTGCCTCATCTGAAGCTCATGGGAAGCTAAGTCTGGCTGTAAACAAAAGAAATGGAGCCAGTGACACACATTAAACCTGACACTTACATAGCAACAGTAAACCTGACACATACATAGCAACAGTAAACCTGACACATACATAGCAACATTAAACCTGACACATACATAGCAACTTTTATGCTCTACTTTGACTTGTTTGAATTAAATGCATGTATAATAGATCAACATGTTACTCACATATATATATTGTAGTTCTAGAAATTTTCGTGCTTTCAATTTTGTGCAAACTCAATTTTTCTAAAATTACAGAATTTTCACGCATTTTAATTTAGCGCTGTGGGTGGTAGCGCAAAAACCACGAAAATTTCTACAACTACAGTATACATATATATATATATACATGTCTTAAGTGGTTTATGGGCAATTATACACTGCCCACAAAAAAAACATAGAATGAAATAGGTCCTACAGCTGGTTTGTGGGATATGCCCATTGTCTGCGGGTCAATTATAATCCTCAAACCGGACCGTTGGCAGTATATACCAAGTATAGCTTACCACAATTTCTGGCCATTTATAGCTTCCCATAATATCTAGGCAGATTTGCTAATTTGTACGTTTCTGAAACCCCCTAGGTAGTGCATTGAATTTACGGCAAACATGGTTTATGGGCATTTTTCACCTTCTGATAAACCGAACAACTGCCCACAAGATGGTCTCAGGATTACAATAATTATTCTGCCCATAAACCATCCAAGACATAACTATATATATGTATGTATGTATGTATGTATGTATGTATGTATGTATGTAGATATGAAAATTTTTAGAACTACAGTATATAAATATATATATACACATGTATAAACAAATATATATGTACATATATTATACATATACATACATATAAATATAATCACCCTGTCCTGTGAAGCTTAACTAACAACAAAATATTTAGCATGTATGACAGCTAGTGTTGTTTTGAGTACAGTGGTCCATGTCTTGAGGGGCCACCCTAAGGGCAGGCCCTCAAGTGGCCTCTCAAGACAGGTGACATCTCATAAAAAATACAATAACATGGAAAACATAGTAGCAGGGACCTGCTAAAAAGTGGTCTTTGCAAGCCAGTTGATCTCTCATTGGGTGGCCTCTCAAGACATGGTCCGCTGTTTTACCAAAAAATATGGAAAACAGAAGAAAACTAGAACAGACTTATTTTCCAACAGAAAATCAAATGTCTCCCGGTGGAACACTTACGTCTCTGAATAAGCTACAGGTGATAACAAATTACAAATGACCAAGTTTGCTTGAAAATTACAATCCTATTTTAGCTCTCACCTAGATACATTACTCTAGCAATTTTCATCAAGTTCTTCAAGACTTATTGCAGAGAAACCAATTTCACATAAATGACCCTGTGACCTTGAAAATTAGGTCAAGGTCACCCAAATACAATCCCAACCTTGGTCTTACCTTGATGCATAAGCCTACCAAGTTTCATCAAATTCCATTATGTTCTTCAAGACTTATCGCCGGAAACCAATTTCACATAAGTGACCCTGTGACCTTGAAAATAAGGTCAAGGTCACCCAAATACAATCCCAACTTAGGTCTTGCCAAGATACATAATCCTACCATGTTTCATCAAATTCCATCCTGTTCTTCATGACTTATCGCATGGAAACCAATTTCACATAAGTGACCCTGTGACCTTGAGAATTCGCTCAAGGTCATCCAAATACTATCCCCACCTAGGTCTTGCCAAGATACATTATCCTGCCAAGTTTCATCAAATTCCATCACGTTCTTCAAGACTTATTGCAGAGAAACCAATTTCACATAAATGACCCTGTGACCTTGAAAATTACGTCAAGGTCACCCAAATACAATCCCAACCTAGGTCTTGCCTAGATACATAATCCTACCAAGTTTCATCAAATTCCATCGAGTTCTTCAAGACTAATCGCACGGAAACCAATTTCACATAAGTGAACCTGTGACCTTTAGAATTCGCTCAAAGTCATCCAAATACAATCCTAACCTAGGTCTTGCCTAGATACATGATCCTACCAAGTTTCATCAAATTCCATCAAGTTCTTCATGACTTATCGAACGGAAACCAATTTCACATAAGTGACCCTGTGACCTTGAAAATTAGGTCAAGGTCACCCAAATACAATCCCAACCTAGGTCTTGCCTAGATACATAATCCCACCAAGTTTCATCAAATTCTGTCAAGTCCTTCAAGACTTATAGCACGGAAACCAAGTGGTGAAGAACCTGAACAACAACAACAACAACAACAACAACAACAACAAGAACAAGAAGCGGAAGAAACGGGCACTAAACCAATATGTCCCCCGGCTTCCACCGGGAGACATAACAAGAGGATCATAATAATCCTGTGCTCAGCTCACCAGCATCTGCTTATTTTAACAAAATTACCCATAAATTAAGGCAAAAATCAATGCAGTGTGACCATTTGAATAACATATGCAGAGACCTATCAAAGGTACCTTTCTACCAAGTGTGAGGAGTGTCCCTGTGCAATATCAAAGCAATTAGGTGAGTGGTTTCAGAAGATTTTATAAGATTAGCCTAAAAAAAGAAAAAAAAAAATGCATAAAAAAATCCAACAAGAGGGCTGTGTGAACAGCCCAAGCCTCAGCTGATCTTGACATTCATCACACTTGCAGCTCTAAGAACTTAGGAAAGGATGAAGGTCACCCATGTTCTCAGTAAGTCTGACCTTTATAGAAGAACACTAACATGTGCAACATCAAGGTTCAAGTAGTTCTCAAGTTATAATGAAGAGTAAAATTCATGTATGTTGCACTGTGACCCCACAAACGAGGTCAAGGTCATTCATGTGTACTGTCTCAGCATGTCCTTTATACAGAATAATCAACATGTGTAGCTAACTCAAAACAGATCTCAATTTATCAAGTAAACAGTAAATTTCGTGTCAGTTGTCCTGTGAATTAGCATTAAAATGCCCATTGACAAGTGAAAAATAGCAAAACCATACAAAAAAATTCATAAACAAGAGGACTATGACAGTCCTGTGCTCAGCTGACTAACTCACCCTATCACCTTGGAAATGAGGTCAAGGTCACTGACCTATTCTGAATCTAACTTTCATAGAGGGCCATCCCCATGTGCAAGAGCAAAGTCACAGTACAAATACTTCTCAGGTTATCACGTGACCAGTAAAATCCATGTTAGTGGCCCTGTGACCTTGAGAATGAGGTCAAGATCACTAATGTACAGTATTAATCTTTCCTAAATAGAGGACCACCAGAAGTTCAACATCAAAGTCCTACCTTCCTCAGTTCTCAAGTTACAAAATGAAAAGTAAAATTCATGTAAGTGTCTGGGTCTCAGTGCCCTTGGGAATGAGGTTAAGATCACCCATGTACTGTCTAATTCTGGCCTTTGCTCAGGACAACCATCATGTTCAACATCAAGGTCCAAGTTCAAATAGCTCTCAACTTATCAGGTGAACAGTAAAATTTGAGCAAGTGGCCCTATGACCTTTGGAATGAGGTCAAGGTCACTCGTCTACTGTCCAAATCTGGCGCTTATTAAGGACAACTAGCACGTGCAATATGCATGTCCTACCCTTAAGAGTTCTCAAGTTACCATATAAACAGTGAATTTCATGCACCTCGCCTTGTGACCTTGGAAATGAGGTCAAGGTCACCTACTGGACATGAATCCCCCTCATACCCAGAAGTGTCCCTATGCAATTTCAAAGCACTTGGCTGAGACTTTTGAAGATTTGGCCAATGAATGAACAAAAAAAACATAAAAAAATCCAAAAATCATTCGACTGTGACCATTTGAAAAAACTTGGTAGATACCCACCCAAGGAACACCCCCACCAAGTTTGCAGTGAATCTAGCTGATGGTTTCGCGCAAGAAGTCAAAAATTGTCAATTAGCATTGTAAACCCTAATGACTTTGCAATCCCCATTCACTTGGATGGTGATCAATAGGCATGTAAAATCAACAAGAAAAATTCCTAAAAAAAACAAAAATCACTGGATAGTGAACATTTGAATAAACTTGGTAGACACCCAACCAAGACACATCCCCACCAAGTTCGAAGTGAATCTGGTCAGCAGTTTTCAGATGAGGTAGAAAATGTAAACTACCATTGCAATTCCCATTGACTTACATAGTGAAGAATAGGAATGTATGCATTGACCAACGAGTACCCAAATTGAAAAATTCGTTAAAAATCAGGGATCCACAGCAATGCCACCTGGTGAACAACATTGTGTGACCCTTCCACAAGGAACATATCCATAAGTTTCAGCACAATCTGAGAGATGGTTTTGGAGAAGAAGTTGAAAAAACAAAAAATGCACAAAAATTCATAAAAAAAAGGGAAAAAAATCACAGCGCCACCTGCTGAACAACTTAAGGTATGGGGTCCCCAGAAGTGTCCCCTCCCCATCCAATTTCAAAGTAATTAGCAACTGGGTTTCGGAGTAGAAGATTTTTTAAGATTTCCCCAAAAAATGAACAAAATAATTATTAAAAATCGTAAAAATCACTGCACCATGACCATTTGAATGAACTTGGTAGAGACCCACCCAAGACACATCTCCACCAAGTTTAAAGTCAATCTAGTTATTGGTTCTGGAGATGAAGTCGAAAATGTAAACTACTATTGTAATTCCCTTTGACTTCCATTGTAAAAAATAGGAATGTTACACTGACAAACCGGTACCCGAATTGAAAAATTCTTTAAAAATCAGGGATCCACAGCAATGCCACCTGGTGAACAACCTCGAGTGAGCCTTCCAAAAAGAACATATCCAACAAGTTTCAGCACAATCTGAGAGATTGTTTTGGAGAAGTCGAAAATAGCAAGTACACACAAAAAAATCATAAAAATTAGAAAAAAAATTGCAGCACCCTCTGGTGGACAAATTAAGAACTAGGTGTCTCCGGGAGTGTCCCAGTGGAATATCAAAGCAATTGGGTAACGGTTTCAGAGAAGAAGATTTTTTAAGATTTCCCTCAAAAATGAACAAAAAAATTCATTTAAAATCCAAAAATTACTAAACCGTGACCATTTGAACAAACTTGGGACATTCCCACCCAAGGCACATCCCCACCAAGTTTGAAGTGGATCTGGCCAATGGTTCTTGAGAAGGAATCGAAAATGTGAATTGTGGATGGACAGACGACGACTACAGTGACAACGGACGAACGCACAGACAGACGGACGAGGGACCGTCACAATAGCTGAGCTGACTGCCTAGTCAGCTGAGCAAAAAAAAATGCAGCGCCATCTGTTGAAAAAATTAAGGCTTGTGGGTCCCCAGAAGTGTCCCTATACAATTTCAAAGTAATTGGCAAGGCAGTTTTGCAGAAGATTTTTTTAAGATTTCTCCTTGAAAAAGAAAAAAAAATTAATTAAAAATAAAAAAATCACTGAACCGTGATCATTTGAACAAAACTGGTAGAAACCTACCCAAGGTACATTGCCACCAAGTTTGAAGTCAATCTGGATGACGGTTTTTGAGAAGTCAAAAATGTGAATTAGCATTAGAATGTCAATTGACTTACATAGTGATCAATAGGAAAGCTGCATTGACAGACAAGTTCCCGAATTGAAAAAAAACCTTAAAAATTAGGAATCCACAGCAGTGCCACCTAGTGAACAAGTGTGTTTGACCCTTCTACAAGGAACATATTCACCAAGTTTCAGCTTAATCTGAGTGACGGTTATGTAGAAGAAGTCAAAAATAGCAAAAACACACAAAAAATCATAAAAAAATATAAAAAAATCGCAACAGCCTCTGGTGAACAAATAAGAACTAGGAGTCCCCGGGAGTGTCCCTGTGGGACATCAAAGCAATTGGGTGAGCGGTTTCGGTGAAGATTTTTTAAGATTTCCCTCCAAAATAAACAAAAAAAACCATTAAAAATCCCAAAATCGCTGGAACATGATCGCTGGAACATGACCATTTAAAGAAACTTTGTACAAATCCACTCAAGGCACATCCCCACTAAGTTTGAAGTGGATCTGGCTGACGGTTTTTGAGAAGTCAAAAATGTGAATTGTGAACGGATGACGGCGGACAACAGACGGACAGTCTCATCCTCCTAAAAACTCAGGTGAATTATCAGCTGAGCTAAAAAATTGCAGCGCCACCTGGGGAACAAATTAACAACAAGGAGTCTCTAGGTGTCTTCCTGTGTGATATCAAAGAAATTGGGTAGCCGTTTCAGAGAACAAGATTTTTTAAGATTTGTACAAAACTAGAACAAAAAAAATTCAATAAAAAACCAAAAATCACTGGAGCATGACCATTTGAACAAAACTAATAGAAACCCACCCAAGGTACATCCCCACCAAGCTTGAAGTAAATCTGGCAGACGGTTTTTCAGAAGTCGAAAATGTAAATTGTGGACGACTACGGACAGACAGAAGGACGGATGTCTCTAGTATGATACACTTATGTAGAAAAACATGACCCATATTCATAAATATCAAATCCAACAATGACAGCAAAGAGATTCCAGAGTTACCAAAGTATCAACATTCATCTTCTAATACCAATGTGAAGAAACAAATTTCACTCCTGACTTGAGGCAGTCACCCACAAAAGGCAACTGGTGGTTTTAAACCAGTCCTCTCAACCCTTGAAATATTCCTCATTCAATAGACTACAGTGTAGTCTGGACAGACGACTGACCCTCAAAAAAGCTCAGCTAACTGACCAGTCAGCTGAGCTAAAAATTGCATGACAGCAAATCTGTCTGTGGGCCTTGATAACAAGTAAAATTTCAAATGCCCTAAAAGTTTGTGCAATGATAATCAAATGTACTTTGACCACAACACTTTGCATTGTAGTTTGACTGGCCACTTCAACTAAAATATATTTGTAAAGGTCAGAATTAAAATCTTCCCAGTCTGCTTAATCAGCAAAAATATAAATTTCACAACTTTTATTTTCTTTACATTGGATGTGCCTATTACACAAACAAATGAACTGAAGTTGGTATTGACACCTATATCACCTGTGAAACACTCAATTCTTTATTGTTTCCATTGTATCTGGTCACCAAATGGATCGTGTTTTCTGTTTTGGCTAGGGAAGTGGGAGTCCAGGTACTTGCTCTCCTCTTGTATTTGTCTATTAATTTTGATCATGTTTTGCTTAAGTGCACATAAAATTTGTCCAACATTAATTTACTACTAAAAGTAATTGATGAAATGTACTATCTGAAAAACCTACTTCCAGCCATTTCAAAATATTCTTTGGGGGGGGGGGGTAAAATGAAGCTCCGTCCTTTGGTACCTTATTCATTGAATCGGTTTCGCCAGTTGAGTGGCTCTTCTGGAACTGAATGTTTCAATGGCTGCTGCAGCGTGGTACTGTTAAACCCATAACGTACGTTTGTTACATGATAATACAGTACATTGACAACAATAGATGTTACTAACAAAGGGTTAGGCGTAACATCTTGGGTGAGCTTTGGTGTTTGCTCCGACAATCTATAGTCACATCTCCCTTGTCCAGTGACAACATATATGCAAATTGCTAACAGTTTATGAAGGAAAAAAGCTGGTGCAGGGAAGGGGCATTTGCTCAAATATGTATCGAGATATACAATAAGGATATATTTCTTGAATGATCATAAATATTAAATGAGTAGATATCCCTATAAAAATATGTAGCAGTTGTAAAATGGGAGGGATTGGATACTCGAAGCATTATATACTATGTAATATTTGTGATGGAAAAATAAGCATGGACAATACAAAATTTAGCATAATAGGAAGCAAGTACGCTTATTTCCCATCACATTGAGACCATTCGGAGACCGAATGGTTCCATGGTACAAAGTTGATGAATCCAGAAAAATTCTCTCTTTAATCTCAGTGTTTCAGTCTTTTTAAGTTTGGGGCGTGTTCGGATATATCCTAAGATCTGAATCTTGAGATTCAGACCATTGTGGTCTGCTCTGGCAAAATGTCTGCCTAGAGGTTGTAATAAATCTTCTTTATTATATGTAGTAAAAATGCTCCCACATCCTGTCCATCAGTGTACCAGATGATTGACCTGCCTACAGATTGTTTGTAACAAGAACAAAAAAAAAAAAAATGTTCAGCATTTAAAGTTTGGAAGTATGTCTTATTTATTTAGCATAAATTCAATCTTTATAACTTTTAGTTTTCATTTCATTGGTGTACCTATAGCACAAACCAAAAATTTGAAAGTTGATAGACACCTCTATGTGTCATACATTTGGAGAAAAAAAGAAAACAGAAGGAAAAGCAATCGGATGTATAGAAGGGGTAAAGGATTGATCAACACTGATATAGTGGATATTTTTATTTTAAGTACTTGCATAGGGGAAGACCCTCTACTTTGCACACTTCAAGTAAGCCATTATTTATACATTTTCTCATTTTCAGTAACTTGGACTAGGTCAAACAAGAAGCAAATTTTTCATGCGAAAAAAAATCATGCATCCCCAATGAGAAACCTATCACCAGAGGCCACCCCTTCAAGAGGACCACCATTCCTCTGAAGAAAGTTTGACCTTGACCTTTGACCTTGAGGTCACCTCTGAGCAAATTTAAGGTGGATGCTGTGGAGCTAGTGCGCAGTGAGACTGGCAACTTTGCATTGCAATTACCCATTTAATTTTTTTGCAAGTACATTAAATCTAAATATTTTCTGATTACTACATATCCATAGATTTGTATCCATAGAGTTTTTTGCAGGACTGGAATTTTTTGAGATTTTATAGCATTCTTTCTGACTTGGTAGGATTTTTACATTTTTCACGCAGAAGTCACACAAATTTTTTTCCCCAGTTGAAGTCAGAAGAAATTTAATATATATATCTAAGTCCATGATCGAGTTCAATGGTTAGTCCTGAAATACAATCAATAACAAGTTAAAAATTTTTAATTTAGTCATGATAAGTTGTTCATTTTCCTTCCATAAATTGCTCCAAAAGTCACGGAAGGGGTTGTCAGAAAAAAAAATCCTGGGAACAGTTCCTGGATATGATAATGTTCTTTTAATGTCCGTTGATTTTAATGTGATAGGCCAATCCGTACGTTTGTGAGGCGAGATACAACTTGCAGAGGTTGAGCAAAAAAAAACAGTTCTGAGAAAATCACTTTGAAAGAAAAAGGTGCCAATTCTTACGCATTTATGGCTGTAATATGACACATACTCATTTCTCCTGTCCTGTGTTTTAGATATTGTGTGAAATAAACTTGTAGCTTTACCTCTGTGATGTCATTAAACAAAAGTATATTTTGTGGCTTAAATCTCGACTTTTTTTAACTTGGGAAAACCACACTTGGCTTGTTTGGGTGTGGGTTCACATGCAGCTTTCCATATTTTGGGGTCCAGTAAGTGGATTGTGCTAATTTGTTTTTACATCAATAGAGAATTTCAAAGTAATCAGAACAATGGTAGTGATTAGTCTGAACTGGCCCATTCTTCTCTCCACGGCTAATGGTTCCCTGTGAGTGACCCTTGTCGATAGCTCAATTGGTTTCCAGGGGTCATGGACTAATGACTGTGCAAACAATGACATGGTTCAGTATCATGCCCATGCAAACAAACCCATGTGTCCGGCACTGCTTAAACTTTTCATTGTAAACAAAAGTTTTGAGATCAAGTATCTCATATAAATTTTATGTTCATACATCCAAGTTTTTGGGAGCATGTAGTTTAAGTATCAGACTATCCAAAAATATGAAAAAGTAATTGGAGGTTATCCAAAGGTACTAGCTTCAGATCTTCCACCTTAAGGGAAGTCTCATCCGGGTACATAATGACCAAGTTTGATGGACTTTAATCATACCTATTTTCAAGATGTGGCAGGGAAACCATTTTATTTTGCAAAGCATCATGATCCTGACCTATGACCTGAAGGTCATCCACAAACATATGAGAAAAAAATAAATCCTAAAATCTATGGAGTAGCTGTACCAAGTTTCAAATGAATCTGGCTTATGGTTTTGAAGAAGTCAAAATGTGAACTACGACTGCAGACCCCATTGACTTGCATGGTAATCAACAGGAATGTAGAAATTAGCCACCCCCCCCCCCAAAAAAACCCATTGAAAGCACAACCATTTGACCACAGTGTGTAGATACCAACCCAATGTACACCCCCACCAAGTTTAAAGTGAATCTGGTCAATCATTTTGGAGAAGAAGTTGAATATGTGAATTAGCATTGCAATCCCCATTGACTTACTCAGTAATCAACAGGAATGTATGCAGTTTGACCATTCAAGGTCACTCAGGTTTAAAATAAACCATACAGATAGAAAGCCTATCGGTGCTTTCCTATTAATGCTTAAGGGTAACCTTGGGCCTACGATGCCCCATTAAGAAGGAATAAGCCAATATGTGGAAATTGCTGAGTCAGCAGAAAAATTACATGGTTTTGACCTTGACTTTTGACCTCACGGTTATATTTTATTATATGGGAAAAATTTCCCAGACCCATAGATTACCTGTACCAAAGATGGGAGGCAATAGGTCGAGACGGGACATATAAACATATATATGAGGAAAATAAGATATGTGGTGGTGGTTGCAGAGAGCGGGACTAAACACTTTATGCATCCTCAAGGGGGATGCATAATTACCAGTACAGTAGTCTCTCTTTTGAAAGACCACCCCTAGCGTAGACCAAAAAGCAGTCGTATAATGCAGGTGGTCCCTCATTGGAGGAACCCCACATGAACAACCTCAACGCGGTCTTCCCTAGTGGTACTGGTAGCGAGGTACACAAATTTCTGCCACCACCAGTTCATCATGATCCATTACATATACTTTGAAAAGAACTCATTTATTAAATTTAACAATTACAACCCTTAAAATCTTTATTTCAATAAGGAACTCTTGTCTTGGTGCTGAAAGATGTGTCTTGCAACTTGAAAATATTTGCTGGACACGAGTTTTGTCTTTTTCCCATTATGCTCAATGGGCCTGATGCATCACCCGGTACAGAGCCTTCACTGGCAAAGTGATGAGCTTGAACTGTCGTAAAATTGTTTTGATGGCATAACTCACTGTCTTAACTTTATTCTACACGTTCAGTCAAGCCTAACACACCGTTATTCAAAAGTTATGCATCAAAAGAGGATTCCACATTTTCCCACAGCCACCACGTGTGCTTTGGGCACCATTTTTACCTTGGGTATGAACTATGGTAAAAATAGATCGACCCGCTTTGTCAGTGTCGGTCGCTGAGTCATGCAGGCAAGCACATGTTTGATCAGGGTTTTGATCTGGCGAAAGTTATCATTATTTATTTTATAGAATATACTATGCTCATCACTCAATTCGAAATGACAACAGTTGATAATAATGTTTCTGTGGGTTTGCACTTATCTGCCACAGCTAGGTAAGGTTTCGCACACAAAAAGCAATGACCACGTGGGTTGTTGATCTCTAGGAAAAGACGAAGATTGTTCGGTACATTTCCGAGAGTGTTGGCAATCTTCATCGTGCATTTGGATTTAATCATTTCAAGATGGATGATGTGAATGATCATGAGTGCGCACAATCCAAGTTCCTATCACAAGTAAATTTCTGATGATCATTATGAAGTTTAGTTCAGAAAACAATCCATAATATCCCATCATACAGAGAGGAAATATAGAGGTCGAAATCTTTTTAGATCTGCTATGGACAGGCCCGATACATGCAAAGTATGCCACATTCAGATTCGCTGCCATTGCAAAAATGTAAATAAATGGAAAGATCCTAATCTCTTGAGAATTAGAAAAAGGGAGGAATAAATACAGATTGATCAAATTAAAAACTTGTTTCAGGAAATTTTCTGTAGAAAGAAATCCTTTATTGTTTGCACCAACTAAATTTGACAAGAATCATGTCAATTTTATAACAATGGGCGAGTTGCATGCATGTATTTTGTTGGCCAACTTCAGGACTAATGGCCGGATATGCACATGGCTCAAATTTGTGTTACACAGTCGCAAAATCTGTTGCATTTTGCATGGTTGCTGGTTGCGTTTAAAAGATGGTCGCTCATAAGAAGTAAATTATTAAAGAAAAACAACTTTGGCGACCAAATGTGCTCGTTCAAACCAGGTGGTCGCTCTAAGAGGCATCGTTCAAGACAGGGACTACTGTACCAGCATACTGGGACCCCACCCCCCTAACCCTATACATGAGCACATCATTACAGAAAGGCAAGATATTACTGTTAAGAATACACCTACTTTGTATTCATTGAATACTGGGATTATTTCACACTTTAAATCTTCAATATCTTCACAACAATAATAGGCCATAGTTCATTCCAACTACTACTGGTGCATGCATATGCACATGTATGGTGCATCTGATGTAGGGATATGCAAGACTTGTACCTACAATTCAAAATCCTGCCACTTAGATGTTGTTGCACATTTCAAAACTTAAATATCATCAAAGTTATGCTCAGATATGCAAACAATTACCAGGTGTACTTCTACAGTAAAACCTCTCTACAGCGGGCAACCCTGACATATTAGTGAAAATAGAATGTCTGTGTATGCATACAGATATTAATACCTGGTGATGTACCCATCACAGAACTTATACTAACAATTGGTTGCTCTCCACACACATGTATCATGAAGACTTAATTGGCTTGCTCAACCCTCAAACTGTCCAAAACTGCACCAATGTCAAATGTGACTGCCCCCAGGTTCTTTGAGCTTCATTAATGAACACATTTGAAGTACACATGTTGAAGAGATTTATCCAGACATGTCCAAACACAAATTCAATGCTGAAGTGATAGATACCTGATTCTGCCAGTGAGTTTTGAGTTCTTCAAATTTAGGGATGTTACCACTGTTGAAAGCATACAACAGATCTACCAACCATTGCTTCTCGGTGTCACGCAATATGTCCAAGACTGGGTGTGCCAACTGTAAAATTTGACACAGAAACAATCCATTCTAAATTAACTTATAAATAAGAAACAGCTATTGCCAAAATTTGTACTAATAGTGAGGATGTAATGGGCTACAAAAAACTCCTTGTTTAAAATGTAGCTGTAACATAACATGTATTTGCACACAATATGACGCTGCAAAATTACAATATTAGTTACGTAACGTTACCTCTCTACCACCATTGCCAAGACCACTATGTCTGGGCATGACGCCCAAGAAATCGAGTTAAGTTGCTGTAATTATTTACTTGATCCTGAAAACCTGACGGTTCCATGGTGCCATCTCTCCATCTGTGTGGACCTGATGGTGATGTCATGTGCACATGAGCCCCGCATCATCCTTCCTCTTTTGGGCACCATTACTGGCTTGCTCGTTCGAGTGGAGGGCTGCGTTAACTTGTGTTCACCATCACTGTTCTGGTGCTTCACGTGCTGGCTCGATTCATTTCTTATCCAGGATGGTGTTTTGGTGAGTACAATCACAGACAGAGGGAAGACAGTTTACGTGCTGTGGTCTAGAGACCACTTTTCTATGCCCTTGTTGGGTAAATTGACAGAAATACAAAATGTAGGACTCCCATGGCCACCTCATGGCACCATGGATCAGGATCAATGCTTGGTTGTCACTTCACTTGACTTCATGTGTTCTCTGAATACACACATGGCTTTTATGTCAGGTCGGGAGATGACACTTGTCTTCTGCCTTGCGTCTATAGTCGCAAGTTGGTTTGCAAGAGATCACCTTATGGGGAGCTTGAGCATTCAACACTATCTGGGTGACAACCGTGGCTCCTTGCTCACTAATCCAAGACTTAGTCTTGGACACGTCTGCTCAGACCCTGATGCTATTGATCTGATCCATGTACTGTTTTCCAAGCAGTTGTTCTTTGGAGATTTCTTCAAAGAAGTCAGCCATACCTTGACTGAAGCTGTTGGGTTCTCAGTCCTCCGGTTCGAGTGCTCGGAGCAGAAGTCACGAGAACTGGTGTGTATGGAGTGTAAACTTTTGAGTTCCCGTCCGGGTATCACAGAACCTCAGCCAGTCCAAGCGCTTGGGTCTGGGAGCTCGAACCCCCCTCCACCAGTCCATGCCCTCGGGTCCAGCCGCTCAGACTCTAATTCCGAGAAGTACGGGAGGTCTGGAGAACCATTGGTGCCTGGATGGGCCACTCCTGCCAGCAGATTTCTTAATCGGTGACGGCTCTGGCCCTTGAATGAATCCTCGAGATTGGAGACCTTTGGGTTTTCCATCTGGGTATATCGGAACCTCGGCCAGCCCGAATGCTCGGATAGTAAGTCCAGGACGTCCAGAGAACCAGGGGGAGAACATCTCCAGCACTGTTGGCCTTTGAGTCTGAGACGATGTCTTCCTCCGCTCCCGCCATCAGTGCTGTTAAGTTGGAGCTGTTGGAGAAGCAGCTCGCTCCTTCCACCTTAAGTCGGTTTCCTCTTGGCACTTTGACTTTCTCTGGTGCCCTTCCAGCACTCAGGGAAGTGCAAGTCTTTTGATAAAGGCATGAAGACGGGAAAGGCTATGGCATTCCTGACTCTTGTACTCCAGATCGTGCTGTCTCAGGATTGCCAACTCCCACACAGATGAGGAGTCTATCACGGACAATTCGTTCTTCCTAGACATCATGAGACAAGGCTACAAGCTGCCTTTCGGTGGAGACAGCCTTCCATAAAGCCAAGATCCACAGCGGTTTGCTCCACAGACCTCAGAATCCAAAGCATCAGCGTTCCTGGAGGCAGTTCAGACTCTCCATAGCAAGGGCACCATAGAGTCGGTAGAGGACCAAGGTTTTCCTGGCATCTACAACCTACTCATCCTGGCTCCCAGGTGGGACAGAGGATGGCGCCCAATCACAGACCTCTCAACGCTGTCCACCTATCTGGAAGTTCCATCCTTTTGGATGGAGATACCCCAGTCAGTGGCAGCAGCCTAATGGCCCCTGGAGTGGACGAAGTTCCTTGATTTCAAGGACACGTTCTTCCACGTGCCAATGAAGGAGACTTCACAGAAGTATCTGTGGTTTGCATTTGCGGGTCAAATATATTAGTTCACGGTGCTTCCGTTCGGTCTTGCCATGGCACCGCTGGTGTTTCCCAGGTTCACACAGACAGTTGCTGTTTACCTTCACCGCTCAGCCATTCGCATTCATGTGTACCTGGATGATTGTCTTGACCAGGCGCTTCGATGCCTAGATTCACAGCATCACACACAGACCATTCTGGAACTCTGTTAACACTTGGGCCTGATAGTGAACCTACCCAAGCCCAGTCTTCTGCCAGAGCAGAGCTTTGTCTTCCTCTGCATCCAGTTCAATCTGGTAGCCTACATCTGTTGTTTTTCAGAAGACAGGTGGGACAAACTGCCATCTCTGCTCAGGCCCTTTCTGAATGCCAAGGTCCACTGGGAGCAACATTGGCTCGCCCAGCTGGGCTCCCTGTCTGCGATGGACTACCAGGTCCCATAAGGCCGGTTCCACCGTCGTCCCTTGCAGCTCGCGCTGCAGGGCAGCTGGTCCCGGGGACCAGGTGCTGATCCTCATCAAGGATCAGCCGCACCTTCATTGGTGGGCCATCAGGGAGAATGTCATGAGACGACAGATGCTGGAGCCTTTTCAGGCCCAGCTCACTATTTACTTGGACTTTTCTTGGTCCGGGTGAGGAGCCGACGTGGAGTGTCAATGGTGTCGGGCCCTTGGCCAGTGTTGTTCACCCTTACCACAAAAACTGGTTGGAACTGGATGCGATACACTTGGGGCTCCTCCATTGCCAAGACCTGGTGAAGCACAAACATATCCTCATAATGTGCCATGACAGGACCGTAGTAGCCTACCTCAACAGGCAAGGTGGGATGTGGTCCCAGAAGCTGACTCAGTTGGCTGGACGCATCATCAGTTGGTGTTACGACCACGACGTCTGCACACATGCGAGCCAAATCCCGGGACATGTGAATGTCCTGGTCTATCAACTCTCGAGGAGAGGTCAGCCAGAAGGAATGGAGTGGTCACTAAACCCCAGGGTCATTCAGGCCAAGTGGGCACATTTGGGGACTCCACACATGTATCTGTTTGAGACTCGCAAGAACGCAAAACTGTCGGTTTACGTCTCCCCTGTCCCAGACCCCCAAGCCCTAGCGGTGGATGCTCTAGCCATGGACTGGAGCAACATGTGGGCATACGCCTTTCCTCCCTGCCAGATCCTTCCGAGGGACTGTGCAAAGTTCGGTCCCACGATTGCAATCTGATCCTGGTTGCCCCCTGGCAGCCCCGGAGCAATTGCTTGGTGGACCTGCTGGAAACTGAGCATCAGCCTCCCCTACTATTACTGGCATGGCCGAAACTTCTGCTTCAGCCGCGGACAAGTGTGTTCCATCGGAACTCTCAAGTGCTCAACCTCCAAGCTTGGTGGTTATCTCACAGCACATCCACGACAGAGGCTTTTGGGAGTCGGTCTCAGATAAAATTGCCGGGGGGGGGGAATCGTCGATCTTCTCTAGTTGTTTATTCAGCTCAATGGAAGGTCTTTTCTGACTGGTGTGACAGTAAGTGAATTCAGCCTTGGGTGCTGCATATCCCAGACATTGCCAACTTCCAGTTATATCAGTGGGAAGTCTTAGGCAAGAGCTCAAGAGCAGTGGAGGGTTTCAATCAGCTATCTCCTCAACCCTTGGCAACGTATTAGACGTGCGAATAGGTAGTGATCCTTTTACGGCTTCCTGCCTAGTAGACCTAATCTCGAACAGTATCAGGCAGTTTGTCCCGACGCCAAGGCCTGTTGCCGGTTTGACACAGGAATCACTGCCCCCTGGCTCCAGCCAGTTTCACAACTAAGGCCTCTTAGATCTCCAGGCCCAATGGAGCGGAAACCGATAACGTCTACCCAGGAGGTGGACAGGTGTCATGTTGTCAGACGAGCACTGGGGGGGTTCAGTGTGGTCCCATGCAGGTCGGTAAGAAGGGTTTCTGGTTTTAGCCAGATTCTGCTGTTGGCGGCCTCATCTCCACGTAGCTGTGAGGTTTTTCCCTACAGACATCGCCTCCTCACATGGACCGATGGTTTCCCCCTTGCTGCTGGTCCCGCTGATCTATAGAGGTCAGTGTACGAGTGATGATAACCTCACCGCCAGTACGCTTGTATATCGGCAATGATGGTCATGAGGTAACGTTACGTAACTAATACGGGATATTTGGAGTAATATCAATATTAGTAAGTACACTTACCTCTCAACCACTATTTGGAGTAATATCAATATTAGTAAGTACACTTACCTCTCAACCACCAGAGAAGCCCACTCGACCAACCCCGCTTCCTCTTGCAGCTGATGTCAACTGACCAATCTCCAAAAGAGGAAGGGTGACACAAGGGGCATGTGCACATGATGTCACCATTCGTTCTACATGGACCGAGAGATGGCGCCACAGGACCGTCAGGTTTTCAGGATCAAGTGAGTAAGCAACTCAGCTTGATTTCTTAGGCATCATGCCCAGACACAGAGGTCTTGGCAATGGTGGTCGAGAGGCAAGTGTAATTACTAATACTGATATTACTCCAAATATCCCGTATTAAGCAGTATTAGTAGGCCAACTAACTACCTGCACAGTGTACATACAAATTCATACCAGACTGTTTCCTTTATGAAAGTACTGTAAGAAAAATATTGATCAAAATTTACATTATTCCTCAGAGTTCTGTGACTAATTTGATACATCACTTCATGGAAGGGAGTAAGATTCTTCTATTATGATATCGATTCATGGAACAACTTCAGGATTTGTTATGAAAATTTGCACCACAAGATTACATCTGGATACCCTTGTCCATCACTCGTTCCCACCATCGACTTATACTTACTAGTTCCCCAAAGTTGTAGATGCCCTTGCCCAGTATGGCAGCAAGTCCCAGGTGGAATGCCCGCTCACCCTGTTCTGAGGCTGAAAGACAACCAAGACACAATGTTAGTACAAACCACATCACAGAACAGACATTGACATTTTACAGCACTACTCCAACAGACCTGCTCCAGGTAGATTTGAAGCAGTTGCACAAGTAGAAGACAATCAGCAACCAAAAACCCCTCAGCCAGGATGGAGGGATGTGTAGGTGACAACAATACCCTTGGGTAGGTCAAGATTACTTCTGTTTGACCTAATGACAAAGCTTTGGTGCAAATGCAAAGAGCAGAGATATCATGGCAAGGCTATTTTTGTTCAATGCAGCACTGTGACCTAAATGTGACCCAGTGACCTAGTTTTTGATCGGCTTCTGAGGCATCCTTAGGACCAATTGTCGTAAATAATTGATAAACCTACATTCAATATTTTTGAAGATATTGTGTTTAACACCTTTTTTTTGATGTAGTACTGTGACCTAAATGTGACCTAGTGACCTACTTTTCGATAGGCACCTGAAGCACTTCAAATAGCCCCCTGTGATAAAAATTTGGTCTCTATTAAGAGAGTATTTTTGAAGATATGGCGTTAACAAGGCATGGGACGGGTGGACAGATGCCTAGATGACGACAATACCCCTCCAGCCTAGAAGGCTGAGGGGTAAAAAGAGGTTCCTCCTTCAACAGGTAACCCATTTAGCAGGTCCAAAAGTGGTCACACAAACTAGAACGTCTCCTAAAAGAGGTCAAATTACACAGAAAACACAGTACCAGGACCAGGCAAGTGTGGTCTTAAAAGGCAGGCGGCGTTTGTCATTGAGAGTGGCATCTCAAAATACAGACTACTGCACTTACCTAGTAACCAGGTGAACAAATATTGACAGAAATATGTTTTTACTATTCATTGTAATTAAGGACTTAACAAGAACTTAATTGTACATTAATATTACTTAGACTAAGAAACTTATTTTCATTTTCTCTGTAAAAACATACAAATGAACTAAGTTGACCAGACCTGGTACATCAGCGAGTTCTGTGCAGCCCAGATAACGCAGTGCATCTCTGTAGTACTGTGCATGGTTGCCCATTAGCTTGTAGTAGGCACTCGACAATTCATAGTATCGAGAATGGACTGGTGTCACTCCATCGATTGCTTCAATCATTGTCTCCACCTCTTCAATAATTTTCTAATCAAAGGAGAGTATTTCATCAGACTTACAAGCTCCTAAAGGGCCTACAGATGATGACACATTCAAAATTGCATGAAATGGACCCATACGGATTGTTATTACTTTATGTGATTATTTACAACTTTTTCAGTGATAATATAGTTTTCTTAAGCATTGTACAGTTTGAGCCCTCTCAGCCTAAAGCGGCAAAAGTTCACACCTTTTTGTGAAGGGACAGGGACGTCATCTGGGGAACTTTCTACATTCAGCCAAGCAGCATGTCGACCTGGGGAGATTCTAGTGACACTAGGGGCAGTGACAGTGAGATGCATCTTTTGTGTTCATGCAAGTTTTCTGGAGAAGAGACCGACCAGAGGAGTTCTGATGGTGATGAGATTTTTTTTCTTTTTTCTTTTTTTGGTGGGGCAGCCTCATCAGATATCAGGTGCATGTTTATACTGGCAACAGCCACAGGCTTCCGATTCCACAGATCATACGGTTCAAGTAGACAAGTCATGGAAATTGAACAGTGCTGGGTCTGATTATTGAGAGTATTCCAGTTAACTGACCAAATCTTTGAAGTCTCTGAACTATGACACACACACTCCTAATTGCCGTCATGGTATACCACAATCAACATTTTAGTTCAATATTCCACACTGACTTGTTTGCATAGAGATCTTGTCCCATTCCTGTGCATTCCAAGTTTGTGAAATGACAATAGCTTTCGACAAAATTTTGATAATATGTTACAAGTTTTCAGTGAACTTCTCTAGGCTCAGCCTAGCAATGTCTACAATCTGGGATTGCCCTGTCCCTTGATAAAATGAACAAATAGTGATTCGTGGAGAAATTGAAGAATGTAAACTTACCATCTCAAGAATGATTGTTATCTCATTTCTTGTCATATTAGATCAAATCTGATAAACAAGAGGACTGTGACAGTCCTGTGCTCAGCTCACATGTACATATACCCTTGCAATTTTTAAAGATTTGCCACAACAGAGAACAAAGAAATTCATTAAAAATAAAAAAATCACTGGAGCATGACCAATTGACCAAATCTGCTAGAGACCCACCCAAGGTACATTGCCACCAAGTTTAAAGTCAATCTGTGTGACAGTTTTGGAGACAAAGTCAAAACTGTGAATTAGCATTAGAATGCCCTTTGACTTACATAGTAATCATCAGGAAAGGTGCATTTACCAACAAGTACCATATTGAAAAAATCGTTAAAAATCAGAAATCCACAGCATTGCCTCCTAATGACCAACTTTGTTTGACCCTTCCACAAGGAACATATTAACCAAGTTTCAGCTTAATCTGAGTGACGGTTCTGGAGAAGTTGAAAATAGCAATATCACACAAAAAATCATAAAAATTAGAAAAAAATCACAGCACCACCTGGTGATCAAATGAAAAACTAGGAGTCCCTAGGAGTGTTCCTGTGTGATACCACAGCAATTGGGTGAGCAGTTTCAGAGAAGATTTTATAAGATTTGCCCCCAAATAGAACAAAAAAAGTCATAAAAAATCCAAAAACCACTGGAGCGTGAACAATGGTGCAAACTTGGTAGAGACCCACCCAAGGTACATTGCCACCAAGTTTGACGTGAATATGGATGATGGTTTTGGAGAAAAAGTTGATTGTTGATGATGGACCAAGGACCATAAGATAAGCTCAGCTAATGACAGGTCAGCTGAGCTGAAAAAAAACACTTTCATTTCAGGCATTTCAGAATTTCTACAGAGGTCAAACCGCAGAGAACAAGATCAAGTATTGCATAGCAGTACATAGTCCCCCACCAGAGAATAGGTAGCAGGGTTGACTAAACTAGAGGAAATTTGTGGTCAAGGTCACAGTGAAGCAATTTTGGTGTCTGACACACCCCTATGCTACATGAAGCATCCACACACCAAATTTCACAGTTGTAGGTGTTATGGTATGCGAAATATGGCCAACACAAGCTATAACTTTAAGGGGCATCAAAGGTCAAGGGTCACAATGATCCAATTTGGGTGCGCAACACATCCCTATATCCTATGAAGTGTCCATACATCAAATTTGGTAGCTGTAGGTGTTATGGAAGGGAAATATAGCCTACACAAGCTTACTGTCATGGGGGGTCAAATGTCAAGGTCACAGTGACCAAAATTTGGTGCACCATACACCCCTACCCCATGAAGTATCCACTCACCAAATTTGGTAGGTTTATGTGTTACGGTATAAAAAATACAGCCCAGACAAGCCTTGCTGTAAGGAAGGATGGAAAACAGTCCCCAAAATGCGGCCATCCTTAATCTGCTCACTAGGTTGACAAGCATTAGTCCATGTGCACACTAGCTCTGGGTTCTCCAGATGATGTATTGCGAAGTGGTTGCGGAAAGTAACAACCGCTTACAAATGAGAGGATGGCAAACTGAACCAAAACTTGGACGAAAAACACCTTACAAAGCATATTGCTGATGGTTTTATTATCTATTTTTTCTACCAGTTGATAAAATATTGTCCATAGATACACTTTAGAGGCATTTTGAATGATTCATCCTGAAGGCCCTTTAAAGCTAGATGACAAATGAAACTTGTCCACAGGTAATGTGAATGGCATGAAAGGCACTCCCAGGTCAGATATCTCTGCAAAATCCTCTACAAACATAATATATAAATCTGTATGACAACAAGGAACTGGGGGATCTATTACTTCTCCAAAAGATCGCCTTATCATCTAAAACTGTTGCATAAATATGACAAAATGAGGAAAAATAGTAATATTCAATGTATTTTACACATCTGAAAATCTTTCTACGAATCACAATTTTTGTGTTGCACCTTCAGCTGTGCTAACGATTCTAACAAGGGGCCCATGGTCCCAATGCTCTGCTAACATACATATATAATCTGACGACCATCACCAAAAGCTCCTTTCCTGAAATGCATTCCCGCCATGACCTTGATAAATTAGTGAAAGTCATCCATCTGATACATGTACAACATCAAACTTCTACATGAACATACAATTGTGATACATTTGATATTGTTCCCCTCACATAATTCTTTATCAACATGTTGAATTTAGAGTCCTTTCTACAAGGGTAAGTAGATGGTATCCATCGATAACATGGTCAGTTAGTCTGTGGCTGATGGAACCAAAGCCATCTTTCATGTCAACGAATCTGGAAAATATCTCTCATCCCATCATTTGTTGTATACCACTCCAAATTTGAAGAATCCTTGTGTAATCCACCCCTTTTTCATTTCAGTTTGTGAAACATATGCAATCACAACAAACTCAAGTATTATTTAATTTTATTATAATTATAAGTGACTTTGTGTGTCTAGCCAGCAGGTACATGTGCATATAACGTAGGCATAGTGTTGTTAAGCGCTTGCATTAATATATGTCCTGACTGGTATGTATGCCAGCACCAGATAGCGGTGGTGGGCGGCAGACAGCGGCATACAGCAGTGAAAGGCTCTGTGTCGCTTTCTGCAGACGACTGCCACTGTGTACCGCTGAGCTCCAGAACTCTCAATTGGATTTCGACGGCATAAAGTGGCAGCCAAGGGGTCTGTAAAGTAAATAATTTCATTCATTTCCATTAATTATGTATATATCTTTCCATGTACATGATGTAGCCGATGTCTTGTTATTCTGGGGCTATAATAATGATGACAGATTATGTATACTTTACTTTTATTCAATGAATGCATGCGCACAGAGCTTTGTTATGATGTGATATACATGTATATGATAAAAGCCATACAGCTTTAACTCAATAAATACATACAGTTCCACTCATGTAGAAGTTAACAGGGGTTCTATGCAGCTGCTTTGGCCCTATGCACTGTATACACATTCATTTGTCTACACAGTGTCAATGTGGCGGCTGCACAGTGTCTATGCAGTGTCCACACAAGGGCTTCGCGGCAAACTATACACGTTGGCTACTGTATACGCGTACACATATATGCATATATTGGATTCCACGCGTTGGCTTGACACCAGAGAAAATAGCTCTCTGTGTTGGGCCCAAATATTCACCTGGTCCGTCTTGATAAGATTTCTGAAGTGGATCATACAGGGTATAAGACTGACAGATCAATTGTTATGGCTGAAAACATTTAAATCCACAAATTGCAGTTGTAAGCTTTAATACATAGTTATTGTTTTGTATTGTGCTGTCAGTGATGACTCGTTCAAGACTGAAGTCAGATTACATCACCAATTTAAGAGTTTCATATATTTGCCATTTGCTGCCAGCCACATAGCCTGTTAAAACATCTAGCATCCAACATTAAGTACAGCATCGGTCATTTAATGTAGGCCTAGACTTCAAACTGCATGTTTTTAAATGAAGACGAGAGAAAGGGCACTAGAAACATAAGGTAGCCTACTAATCCAAAATTCATAAATGCGCATGTTTGATCTCTTCATTAACCAAGCATGGCAAAGGAAACTAGTTTCGTATTCAGTTTTGAGAAAACTGAAGGTGGTTATTTTCAGATTACTGCAATTTTGAAACTATACCTGTATTCACCACACCTGAGCCAGGATTCCTCAGTTTTCATGCTGCATCTTGATGCATCAAATGTGGGAATGAACGAGATAAACTTCAAAGCCTAAGACTGAGTTTGTAAATGTGGACCAAGATTAAATATTACAATATTTCCAACTTCTGCAAATTGCAAGAAACAATAAGCCTACTCTTAAAAAGGTCAATACATTGGATTTCATCATCTTACCACTTAGTTATAAATTGTCTTTAAACCAGAAATATTCATACACATTATTCACATTCCTGAATGTATATGCTCCAACACTGAGTTGTTGAAATACTGCAAATGAATAATTTTTGGACGGAATAGGGACATTGCCGTATAGCAAATCATATGCGCGTATTCCATATACATCCAATGTTGATTTCTGAAGACCAAAGGTGGTGTGCACATAATAGATAACAGGTTTTGTGATCTTGGTGCCATATGTTCGTTGTCTTTATTGTTAGTTTTCTAACAGAAACAGAGAGAAGAAAGTATTCATTGACGTTGTTGCCGATTACTACACACCTGTATGAACTAAACGAAATTGGCGGTTCCAGAGAGGATCTAGTCAAATCCTAAGGAATTTCCATGAAATATATGATGCTTTATTAATCAGAAATATCAATTTTAAATTTAGGCCTATGTGAAGATGACCTGAGAACTACCCCCGCAAAAAAGGAGGCCTATATTGCGCATCTGATTTGGCAAGAAAAGCCATGCATGTGCCACATTGATCTTCATCATAATCAGCCTTCATCAGCAAAAAGTAGGCATTCACACCCTTAATGAGATGTTGTGGTGTAGGCCTATATTTTTTGTCTTATCCCTTCCTTGTGCTGGATGAAATCACCTGCAAACTGCGCAGTGCATGTTAATATTTTTACCATCATTTTTCAGGTAAATAAAAGAAAAAAATTGAAGCCAATTTGCCAAAATACGAAAGATACATATAATCCTATATGTTTTTTGTACATTTATTAAGTTCAACTCAACAGCATACAAAAAGGCTGTTAGCACTTGATTCATGGTTATGTGGTTCTAAATAATTCGTTTCTGGTAAAATTATTAGTGGCCCAAATGGATCAAGACAAGCATTTGTGTTGGTCCCAGAACAAGCATAACGTAATCCTTCCATAAGCCACCCAATGGTAAATGTTTTTTCCCTCATCGATTTCTGTCCCTTTCTTTAAAAATGGATTGCAGAAAAATATTAATTTTTATTGTTTAACTTTAGTTGAGAATTCTTTGTGTGTGTGTACAGAGAGAGCATGACAGTGATTCAAAATTTAACTAGAACAGGCTGATTTTCCGACAGAAAATCAAATGTCTCCTCCTGCGCCCTTATTATTGTCATCCTTATTTTCATAAATAGGCATATTTTGACAGGTTAGGTCAAGGTCAACAATCTACAATCCCAAGCAAGGTCATATGTACGAACATCTTCACATAAAATTTCAACTTCCAAAGTCATATCTTTCTTGAGTTATCGATTTTACATGACATGCCCATGTGACCTTGCAAAATAGGTCAAGGTCACCCATCTGCAATCCCAAGCAAGGTCTTATATAAATGTCAACTTCCCAAGTCAAATCTTTCTTGAGTTATCACATCCACGTTGATTTTTGACGAAATGCCCACGTGACCTTGAAAAATACATCAAGGTCATACATCTACAGTCACAAGCAAGGTCTTACAAAAGTCTTACATAAGAACATAATCATACAAAATGTCAACCTCTTTAAGACAAATCTTTCTCGAGTGTATCTGCAATGATTTTTAAAGTGGCCATGTGACCTTGAAAATAGGTCAAGGTCACCCATTTACAATCCCAACCTAGTTCATATTATGGTACATCATCATGCAAATTTTCAACTTCTTTAAGTCAAATCCTTGCAGTCATTGCGTCTGCGTAAATTTTACATGACATGCCTGTGTGACCTTGAAAAATAGGTCCAGGTCACCCAAGTTTTAATATAGGAACATCTTCACAAAAAATTTCAACTTCCCAAGTCAAATCTTTCTCCAGTTATCACGCCCGGAATACACACAACAATGTGTTGAAGAAGAAGAAATAAAAGAACAAGAATAAGCGGAAGAAACAGACGCAAAAACAATAAGTCCAACATAATTACCATTAGAATGTCCATTGACTTGCATACAGTAAGCAATAGAAAAGATGCATTTATCAATAAGTACCCGAATTGAAAAATATCGTTAAAAATCAGGAATCAACAGCAGTGCTACCTAGTCAACATCTTTGCTTGACCCTTCCACAAGGAACATATCCACAACATTTCAACTTAATCTGAGTAACGGATCTGGAGAAGAAGTGACACTTAACGAAAACACACCACAAATTATAAAAAAATTTTGAAAAAAATTGCAGCACCACCTGGTGAACAAATTAAAAACTACGAGTCCCTAGGAGTGTTCTTATGTAACATCAAAGCAATTGGGTGAGTGGTTATGGAGAAGATTTTTTTAAAGATTTGTCTTAAAAAAGAACAAAAAAATTCATTAAAAATCCAAAAATCAATGGAGCGTGACCATTTGAAAAAACCTGGTACAAAGCCACCCAAGGTACATTGCCACCAAGTCAATGTGGATGACGGTTTTGGAGAAGTCGAAAATGTGAATTAGCATTAGAATGTCCATTAACTTGCATAATAATCAATAGGAAAGCTGCATTGACCGACCAGAACCCGAACTGAAAAAATCCTTAAAAATCAGGAATTCACAGCAGTGCCACCTAGTGAACAACTTTGTTGGACCTTTCCACAAGGAACATATACACCAAATTTCAGCTTAATCTGAGTGACGGTTCTGGAGAAGAAGTAGAAAATAGCAAAAACACACAAAAAATTATGAAAAACTATAAAAAAAATTGCAGCACCACCTGGTGAACACATTAAGAACTAGGAGTCCCTGGGAGTGTCCCTGTGGGATATCAAAGCAATTGGGTGAGCGGTTTCAGAGAAGATTTTTAAAGATTTGCCCCAAAAAAGAACAAAAAAAAAAAACAAAAAACAAAAAAAAAAATCGAAAAATCAATGGAGTGTGACCATTTGAACAAACTTGGTAGAGACAAGGCACATCCCCACCAAGTTTGAAGTGAACTGGCTGACGGTTTCCGAGAAGTCAAAAATGTGAATTGTTGACTAACGACGGCTGGACATTTCTACTATGATACACTTATGTTGAAAAACATGACCCATATTCATAAATATCAAACCTAACAATGACAGCAAACAGATTCCAGAGTTACCAAAGCATCAACACTCATCTTCCAATACCAATGTGAGGAAACAAATTTCACTCCTGACTTGAGACAGGCAGTCACCCACAAAAGGCAACTGGTGGTTTTAAACTGGTCCTCTCAACCTTTGAAATATTCTTCATAAAATGGTACACATTGATTTATTAATGTGGGTTTAAGTGGCCCTGTGGTCACTGCGTAGGTGGGAGCATGTACCCCTACAGTGGTCAGGGGTCATGTGACCTTGGATCACGTGATTAACAGCTTCTCTTTTTTCGCAGTCATTTCAGTGTGCTAGCTGCAGCGAGAACTCATGTTTTCGAGCCAGTAGTTTTAAAGTGGTAACTTTGAATTTTTGCTCCCACCTACCCACCCTCTTTTCATCTTGAAGCACAATGAAGTTTTCATGTGTAGTTCTATGTATTATGCTTAAGTTTGAGGTTTGCATCAGACTTATCTGCATCAATGGTACAGAATAAGTCTAATTGATAAGTTAAGTGATTGAATCACTGTTATATAGAATATCAAATGCAAGAAGTAGACTTCTACAAGTCCCTCACTAAACAATGGAAGTTCTACAGATGGACGTCTCTATCGTGATACACTTATGTGGAAAAACATGACCCATATTCATAAATATCAAACCTAACAATGACAGCAAACAGATTCCAGAGTTACCAAAATATCAACATTCATCTTCCAATACCAATGTGAAGAAACAAATTTCACTCCTGACTTGAGACAGGCAGTCACCCACAAAAGGCAACTGGTGCTTTTAAACCAGTCCTCTCAACCTTTGAAATATTCTTCATTAAATACAGACTATAGTGTTTCCAATATGAACAGGCCCAACCACTCAAAATCCAAATTTTATTACTTCTGCAAAAGATAAAGGAGAATAGGTATGTCTATAACTATTTTGGTTCTTCCGACTAGTTCGTCAGCTGAGTTTATAGCAAAAGTAGAAAGTACGCCTATATCGGCTAGACGACGGACTGGGGACCAAAGATATAAGCTCAGCTGACTGACAAGTCAGCTGAGCTAAAAATGATGGTGGAAATGATCTTTTGGTCAAGGTAAAAAGAGACTTGGAATAACAGGGGATACATGTACTATTATATAGCTCTTATGCTTACATTTTAAGCATTTATACCAATTTTCAGTTTTGTTTTTTTATATATATATATATCATGTACAATGTTCATGCTAGTACAGTAGTACCTGTCACGAAAGACCACCCTAATGAGAGACCACCTGCCTTTTAAGACCACTTTTTAATATACTTTTTGCAGTACTTTACTTGTTATTTATACCTCTCATGAGAGACCACCTGTCTTATAGGACCACATTTTGATCCTCCCTAGGGGTGGCCTTTGGTGACAGGTACTACTGTAGTACCAAGTACATACACATGTACATTGTATAACTGCAATAACATCCATGATGGAACTGCTGTAATATTTATGATACCAATATAATTGCTGTAATATTCATTAAATACATGTGATGATACTGCTAAACTTTATCACTTCCCATATACATTTCATTTAGCATCTCTGCTCAAAGCAAAATCACTTCCCTTCTCTGGTCTTCTGGAATATACTAGAGCTTGACATTCTGGGAACCAGTTTAGTTGTTCACACAGAATTTCTATCAATATTTGTGCAATAACTTGAAATGTTTCCCTTTATTAGAGGAGGAAGCATTTCCTCATTGGAGACAGGAGACTGGTAAGACAGTCATTCCTCAAAATGATCTGGGCAGTTGTTTGGAGGAAAATTGTTTTTTTCTTGAAATGCTTACACCATTTTGCTTTTCGACACACAAACACATTTAACTCACTTTTGTAAGGTCCAGTTGCTTACTGTGCAGTTGTATGTTGCCAGTTGCTGTCAGACAGAGTATGGTTGCTTCATCGCTGGCTTTAACCTGTGGGTCAATTGTAACAGTATCTGAGACAAAGATAGTTTCCATTTATTCAAAGCTAACTTCTATAGCCTGTCAAGGCATGCTACATCCTGAATCTAACATCACCATTTTAAGACAACATACTTTCATTTTTTTTTTAAGTTTACTTACAATTAAACAGTCCCAGATCACTCCTGCCTGGCATTATTAATAAGTGGAGCTCTTTTGTCACAACTATTCTAGGATTCCAGGATTGTAAATTTACACAATTACATGTAATTTCATCGCAACATCAACTAATGTTAAGAAATCTTATGATTATCACATGTAACACCAGGTAAAGGCATTGTGCGGCACTGAACATGCAAGAGGCCCATGGCTCTTATGCTTTGCTAATATATAACATGATGACCATCACCAAAAAGAAAAAACAAAAACAAAAAACTGAAAAGCGTTCCTTTGATGAACGGAGTAATGGTAAGGTTCAAGATAACACCCAGTAGTGTTCTTATGAACACACTCAGCTGGATATATTTCATGACACTATTGGTATTTGTTGTACTTTACACTTACTTTGTCCTTGATTTTCTCCAGAAATTCAACAGCCTCTGTTGGCTCTGTGCAAAAGAAAAAATTTCCATATTAATTTTTTTACTATGTCACATTAATTATAACCTTCATTACATGTCATATACTTTGAGTTCTACATTCTACACACAAAAGAGTGATCCAAAAAGCAAAGGCCTGCAAAAGTTCATAAGTTCAGCTTGCTGAGAAATACAGAAGCTTATACACATCAGATCAGATGCCTTGGCTTTTGAGATCTATCTTTTGAGACTACTGACTATTTCTTCTTTAGTTACCTGTCACACTCAACCAGTCTTGGCATAGGCAATGGTCATTGGATGCTCTCAAGGTGGAAGATCTGAAGCCCGCACCTTTGGATAACCTCGAATCACTTTTTCATATTTTTGGATAGTCTGATACTTAAACTACATGCTCCCAAAAACTCAGATGTGTGAACATAAAATTTATATGAGATAATTGATCTCAAAACTTTTGTTTACAATGAAAAGTTTAAGCAGTGCCGGACACATGGGTTTGTTTGCATGGGCATGATAATGAACCATGTCATTGTTTGCACAGTCATTAGTCCATAACCCCTGGAAACCAATTGAGCTATTAGTATAGACCCATATCTTTTACATGGATTGCGAAGCAGGCTAAGTAGGAAGTATACGCCACGATCTGTGCCATGGAGAGTGATTAATATAAGCAGGCAAAGCCTATATTAATCACTCTCCATGGCACAGATCGTGGCGTATACTTCCTACCTACATGTTTGGTGGAGGAAACCGAAGGACTCGGAGAAAACCACCGTGCACAGTCAGAGCTATTGACAAGGGTTACTTACAGGGAACCATTAGCCATGGAGAGAAGAATGGGCCAGTTCAGACAAATCACTACCATTGTTCTGATTACTTTGAAATTCTCTATTGATGTAAAAACAAATTAGCACAATCCACTCACTGGTCCCCAAATATGGAAAGCTGCATGTGAACCCACACCCAAATAAGCCAAGTGTGGTGTTCCCAAGTTAAAAAAAGTCGAGATTTTAGCCACAAAATATGTTTTTGTTTAATGACAACATCACAGAGGTAAAGCTACAAGTTTATTTCACACAATAATTAAAACGCAGGAGGAAGAAATGAGTATGTGTCATATTACAGCCATAAATGTGTAAGAATTGACAACTTTTTCTTTCAATGCGATTTTCTGGGAACTGTTTTTTGCTCAACCTCTGCAATTTGTATTTTGCCTCACAAACGTACGAATTGCCCTATCAAATTAAAAGAAAAACATATCCAGGAACGGTTCCCAGGATTTTTTTCTGATAACCCCTTCCGTGACTTTTGGAGCAATTTATAGAAGGAAAATGAACAACCTGTCAGAACTAAACTAAAAATTTTATAACTTTTTATTCATGCTATTTCAGGACCTACCATTGAATTGATCCTGGACATGGATATATATTTTTAATTTCTTCTGATTTCAACTGGAAAAAAAAACAATTTTGTGTGACTTCTGCGCGAAAAATGTGAAAATTCTACAAAGTCAGAAAAATGCTACAAAATCTCAAAAAAATTAAATCCTGCAAAACAAAAACTCTATCGATACAAATCTATCGATATGTAGTAATCAGAATATCTATAGGTTTAATGTACTTGTGAAAAAATTAAATGAGTAATTGGGATCCAAAGTTGCCAGTCTCGCTGCACACTAGCTTCAAAGCTTCCACCTTAACATGCATAAATAGAAGGAAAGTCGTGGTGTAGTGTCTGAGCTGTACTAGGACAACTTATACACAATTTTTAACAAACATCACGCCACCTGTCAGTCACACTGTTGTACTAAATAAATGGGGTGACGCCTTCACGCTCACATGAAAGTCCAATGCAAGTCTATACCCGTAACCTGTGAATGGGGATGCAGGAGAGATCTTGAAACAACTATAAACATGCCATGTACTACCTTTTTGTTTGAACAGAGTGACCATAAATATCACTGAAGATGCCAGTGCAGCTAATTAATTCTTTCACCTTGAATTTAATCGTATAATCGATCATTGCAAACGCCAACACAGGCTACAGCCACAATGTCTATTCAATATTTTGAACCACTACCAGACCAGCTTGTCTGACAAGCAAATGCCTTACTGCTATTTGCACTTTATTTCAGACAAAATAAGGTTATAGATATAATTTATTGATATTTATGGTTACGTTTAGGATGGTTTCTATCCATCTTATTTGACAGGTCTGGTTACATTGATAAATGGCTTAATGACTGCGCAGTCTCAACTGTGACAACATTTGATGGCTTTTCCTAGAAGAACAACATACATAGTATTTCCTAATATTTTGTTGTTTTTGATTGATTGATATAAAAATAATTTCCATTTCAATTACAGAGTAAAAGTAGCAAGCACTGTGCTGTCCCTCACTGCAAGCAATAATCCCTGAAGACCCGCTGCGTGACCTATTTGCTACTGGCCCCAGCCGTCAGCTTGTTGTGCGTGTCAACAAAATCCATCGTCAACGTGATCTCAAAAATACATTGTTGCTTTGATGCTTCCCTTATCGGAAATACTCACACCATGAAGGAAACATTGCATACTTTAATGGATTCAGCAAGTTAGAAGACATCCCATCCCAAACATGGTTCAAAATAAAGTAGTGAAGTATGGGCATTCAGTTCTGGGGCCTTCAAAAAGTTGGTAAGACCAAATTTTGAAATTTGGAAATTTGGAAATCCTAAGCAAATTTCTGTATTTTTACATATTTTTAAAGACACTTCTGACCTAAATGTTGGTCCAACCAATCTGACCAATTGGACCCCTGGGCTACGGCCCTGGCATTTGCACCTTGGTATGATCTATATAAACAAAGACCCCGCAGAAATACAGGTGAAAATTAAACCTAAAATTCCATAACTAGTTCATTTTATGTCTTCTCAAAATTTTACAGACATTAAGGTAAATTTACAAGAACCACAAGAAGAATAGGAATAGTTCCCATTTCTCCACATAAATCAATCAAATTGATTCCAGTTTGATGAGCGTGTTCAGCGCTGTTGGCCATGCCATCGATGGATACCATTGACGACCCTCGCCCCGCATTGAAGTTTCGCGCTCTGCCGCTGGCAGTGCCAGGTGTTTTGAAAATTGTGCATACCTTGATTTGACAGCAGGTACTTGAACCATGATATAAAGCTTTGCTCTATCTGGTACATGCACATGCAAAGCCTTTACCAAAGCATGTATTGTATCATGGTAAACAGCAATGATTGCAGCATGTGTATGTGCATGTACCATACTATTACGGCTTTGCCTATAGCATGTACCATGGCAAAGTGAAGAATCATCAAGCCTTTGGCACTTCTAAACTAAGTCAGGATCACATATTTGTTCGGGCTTGTCATCAAAGCCTGTCACTGCCAGTGCCAAGATACAAGGCACATTCTTACACAATCCAGCCATGGCTCACCTCATTGCAAAATGGCTGCAGAGTAAGCTAGATGCGTGTCTTCTCCTAGCAATTAATCGAACTGTACAGGCATGAACCAGACTACCTGCAATTACTGACTCAGCCAATGATTCACACACCTCTTTGTTATTAAAATTCAATCACACTAAATTAAATTTCCAAACTTTCTTCTTTAGCTCTTTTTTTTTATGGTTTTAAACAGGACCAGACCCAGACTTTAAAAACATGTAGCCAGAATTGAAAGTATAGGCATAATTCACAAAATTTGGTTTTGCACCCTGATTCATTCAAAAATATTTTAGCCATTTTCACATTTCTTTAGCCAATTTAAAGAAAAATAGCTTTTTGGCTAATGGTCAGAGCAACCCCTGCTTTAAACTCACCAATTGCCTGCTTAGCTGACTCACATGCTCTCTAGGTGCCCAATCCAACAGTCTAGGGCCCCAGGTCTGATAAACATGCAAACCTGCCCACTACATGTGAAAATTAAGTACACTATACTGAAACTGATGACGATACTTACCTGTATACTGTTTGATTACATGGATGATAATTTCTACTAAGGAAAGTGGATTGATCCTGAAAACAAAACAAGTACATGTATTTTCATTTATGTTCAGAAACCCAACCCATATTTTCATAGATTTCAACATCGCTCTGTTATTTATAGCACATAAGCTGCCCTGGGACCTTCAGCTTTTAGATAAACATCATCCATTCTTCAGTAAAATAGTATAATATAGAGACATGCAGTGACATAGTGTTCTAGTGAACTGTCATTTAAAAAACGTAAATCTATAAGCCTAAGTACAGTTTGAACACTATCAAGTATCTCAGAATTTGGAATCTTTCTCAAACATGAGAATTATTATACTGAGTGAAAGTAAAACAAGAGGGCTGTGTGAACAGCTAGTCCTCTGTTGGCTTTGATATTCAACCTATAATAACTCCAATATGGTATAAGCATCATTAGAAGTATTTAAGGCCCATAATTTCATAAATTAAAATTCTACAACTTTTGCTTGTGGTTCATTGGATGCACCTACAGCACAAAACTATAAATAGAAGTTGGAATGGCAGCTCTACCTATACTGGTTTTGAAGATATTCAACATTTAAACTTTTCAAGTGCCCCTAATTAGCATGATTTAGTATTCTACAACCTTTGTTTGTGGTTCATTGAATGTGCCTACATCCGAACCTATAAACAGAAGTTTCAATGGCATCTCTTCCTATGGTGGTTTTGGAGATATTCAACATTTAAACTTTTCAAATGCCTCTATTTTAGCTTAAATTAGAATTCTACAGCCTTCGTTTGTGGTTCATTGGATGTGCCTACACCACAAACCAGTAAAAAGAGGTTGGAATGACACCTCTACCTATAACAGTTTTGTACATATCAGATATCAAATTTCAAATGCCCTTAATTTTCATAATTTTAAATGCACTCAACCACCTTTGTAAAAAGGCATGACTGTATGTACAGATCTAACCTGCAGACAACAGAGGTAAATAATGAGGCTATCGCAGCACTGCTGTAGAAAATATTAAATGTCAAATCAGGGAGGGGACTATCACACAAGAAAAAAACTGAGACAAAATAAACTAAAATTAGTAAATAAGTTAAGTAACCTAGAAACTAAACTACAAAAAAATAATATGAATGTACATGCAGATAATGATCTAAAAAACAACATTCAGGAAATAAAAATTAAGATGAACAAGATATGTTTGTAAAACATAGATGCCTGCCGCCCTCATTACCCTTGCCCTCGCTACCCTATTGATAGTGGTAGATGGGGCACTCGTGACCTTACAAAATAAGTGAAGGTTGATCATATATCAATCTAACATATCTTTAAACTTTAACTTAGCCCTTAAAAAACGACTACAAACCTGGACAAGATAACAGTTATAGCTGAAAAATTAGTCATCATTTAGAAACCATATTCAGCAAAATGGCTTTATGACCTTGGAAACAAGTTAATGAGTATTGCAGAGCAATACATTGTCCCCCGCTCGTCGCCCACGAGGTTGAATGGACTACTATATAGGGGTGTGACCTATATGAAAAAAAAAATTAAAAGTATGGCACATTCTTAGATTAAGCTTCACATTTGTGTAAAATTTCATTAATCTAAGTAAAAGGACAAAAAAGTTATGGCCCGGACAAGATTTTGAATGGATTTCACAGTGACCTAGATATTTGACCTAGTGACCTACTTTTGCCATGTGACACAACAACTCCCCAGGTAGTATTAAAATAATAAGTTTGGTAGCTGTAGGTATTATAGTAAGGGAAATATGGCATGGACAAGGTTTTACATGGAGTTTACCCAAATATTTGACGGACGGACGGACGGACACACGGACGGTGCCCATTACCATATTGCCTCTAAGGTCTACCCACCATAAAAAAAATCAAAGGGCTGGCATCAATAATTTAGAAGATATGGCCCGGACAAAATTTGTATTGTATCTTGAGCTTGCTTAATGAACTTCGTTAATTAATTAATTAATGGAAGTAATTAGTCACAGAAAACAATGCGTATGCACACCTACTACCTAAGGTCTACACACCATAAAAAATTCAAAGGGCTAGCATTAATAATTTAGAAGATATGGCCCGAACAAAATTTGTCTTGCTTAACGAACTTTGTTAAATAATTAATTAATGCAAGTAATTAGCCACACAAAACAATGCCTATGCACAGCTACTACCTAAGGTCTACCCACCATAAAAAATTGAAGAGGTAGCATTAATATAGGGAAGATATGTGCCGGACAAAATTTGTTTCTGTATATTTACATATCAATCGGTGACCCAAATATTTGACCTAGTGACCTAGTTTTGCTTTATGACACTTTCTTAGACTAAGCTTCACATTTGTGTAACATTTCATGACTCTAAGTAAAAGGACAAAAAAGTTATGGCCTGGACAAGATTTTTCATACATATGTATTCTGTGACCCAGATATTTGACCTAGTGACCTACTTTTGGCACACCATACACCTCTATCCTAGGAAGTACAAACACATTAAATTTAGTAGCTGTGGGTGTTATGGTGTTGGAAATATGGCCCGGAGAAGCTTTGGACGGACGGACGGAAGGACGGACGGACGGACGGACGAGGTGCAAACCTATAGTCCCCCACCAAGTGGGCGGGGGACTAATTAGGGCAAGGTCACCCATCTTCAAACTTGACCTAGCCCCGAATACGGACAATTATCCAGTGCAATATAAAAGTCCCAGTTTAAAAACCTCTTCAGTTATCATGTGGAAACCAAAGTTAACTCAGGTACCAATGTGACCTTGGAAATTAAATCAAGGTCACCAAACTTTAAACTTCTTCTAGCCCTTAGCAAGAACTACAGACCTGTAAAGTATCCCAGTCCTAACTTAAAAACTTCTTGAGTTATTGTGCAGAAACCACAGGAATTCTACAATCTCTCTGTGACCCTGAAAACTGGGTCAAGGTCACCCATCTTCAAACTCAACCTAGAACTTACAGAGAACCATAAAGCTGTGCAATATAAAAAGTCTACTCTGTACATTTTGTAATGAAGTTAGTGAGGCCCTTGTTCATTATTTCTATGATAAAAGTTTATAAATACAAAGAGGAAGCTAGTTTTACATAGGAACCTGGTCCATCATATGATGCATCTCTCACAAAAACTTGGGAAAGCTGTGGTTAATATTTTTTTAGATATCTCGGTAATGTCGTCAGGGTTGATGCCACTCAGATGGCCTTCAAATAAATACATTTCAGTTTCATAAAAACTTTGAAAATAGTCAGAAGATGCTAGTTTTGAATAGGAACCTGGTCCATCATTAGATACGTCTCTGACAAAAATTTGGTAAAGCTGCGCTCAATATTTTTTTGAGATATTGTGGTAACGTCATCAGGGTTGACACCAAACATTAAAAGTTTCATAAAAAGTTTAAAATAATTAGGGAAAGCTGGTCTTTCATGGAACCTGGTCCATCATAAGGTCCTTCTGTGACAAAAATTTGGTACACCTACAGCGAATATTTTTTGAGATATTGCAGTTATGTCGACATGATGGACGGATGACACAGGGGACAACAATACTCTCCAGCACTTTATGTGCCAACGGTAAAAACCAGTATATCTATGAACATTATATTCTTCTGTTCTCACTAAAGAAAATCATTAAAAAAAAAAAAAATGTATGGATCTATCATCATACCAAGTTTGGAGTTTCTAAGTTGTATAGTGCCCAAGAAAAATGTTGGACAAAATTGCTGTAAGAAGAAGTAAAGAAACTCAACAAAAACAGAGTGTCTGTAATGGCACACGGACACAGCTACCCTTCATACTTTCAACTAAATCTAGACGTACTAGTGGTGCTGAGGGGACCGCTGTATACAAACATGGTACAATTTAGGGCAGCAACTATTGCTGCATGCTAGAAGTTTACCCCTCTAATAAGGTCACATTTCCAGTGCATTTGGGGTGGCCTCAGTAGAATGGGAATCACATCAGCAGGAATAGTGTCTTACCTTAGGAAATGTCAATGAAACATGGGTATGGTCACTACAGTATGTTTCTACTGTACACAGTAAAGAAACTGAAATGTTATTGGTAGTCCAAATATGGTCAAGGAGTGATCCTGAGTGATGGGTGGGTTCAGTGACTTGTTATTTGAATCCATAGGTCTGTAGCATTTGAGTGACTGGATTGCTGCAGGTGGATGACAGCATGTTGATTTTGAAGTCTCCTGAAACTATTGTTGCCACTGAAAGGTGTAATGTCTTAAGAGTGTGGTCGAACCATGATGACAACGGTTGTGGCAAGGTGTTCTCTCGTCTAATGATGAGGACATCATAATTTGCAAATTATGATGGTTAAATGGTAACAGAACAGCCAGTGATTCCATACCATGTGCTGGCACTGGTGAAATTGAGACTGATGTCATTAGGAAGGAAGCTGTTGAGAGAAGGGCAACACCTCCTGTTGAATTGATCCTGCAAGCTGACGGCTGATGTGGGTAGCCAAGAATATATTATATCTGACATGCCTATAAAATTAGGTTTTTTCTCACCTTTGAATTTACACTTAATGCTGATCCAGGCATCTTCTGCAGGGTCTGTATGTATATATCTGACCTTGGACATCCGGTAAACTGACCTTGGATATGGGTTCCAAGTCAGCGACAAACAGTAATAATTGCTTTAACATAAAATCCAGCATCCCAGCATCCAGAAGCAAATAACCTTAAAAAATTCAGTGATAATGGAGACACTGAATTTTACACAAGTGACTGTGTCACCTTGAGAAATGGGTCAAGGTCACTCATGTCCAAACTCAACCTTGGTCCTATAAAGGACAATAATCATGTACAATATAACACCCATACATGAAAAAGTTTATAAATTATTGTGCGGACACTGAATTTCACAAAAGCAGCAGTGTGACATTGGTAATTGTGTCAAGGTCACTCATGTTTGAACTTCACCTTGGTCCGATAAAAAACTACAATGATGTAAAATATAAAAGCCCTAGTTCAAAAACTTCTCAAGTAATCATGCCAAAATCACACCAACACCATATTCACTAATGTGGCTCTGTGTCCTTCAGAATTGGGTCAAGGTCACCCATCTTCAACTTGACTTACCTCTTACAGGGGGCTATAATCTTGTGCAATATCAAAGCCCTACCTTGGAAGCTTCTCACGTTATTATGGAGACACCAAATTTACTGTGGCTTTGTGACTTTGGAAATTGGGTCAAGGTCAACCAACTTTAAACTTGTCCTAGCCCTTAAAGAGGACAATAATCCTGTGCATTATGAAAGCCCTAGCTCAAAAACTTCTTATGTTATTAAGCGGACACCAAATTCACTAATATGGCTCAGTGACCTTGGGAATTTGGTCAAGGTTACCCATTTTTCAACTTGTCCTAGAACTTATAGAGGACAAAAATCCTGTGCAATATGAAAGCCCTAGCTCAAAAACTTCTCTCAAGTTATCACGCAGAAATGATCCGGATGAATGGAACCCGTGATCACTTTAAGGGACTCGCCTGCAGCAGTCCCCCCCAGTAAGTCCAACCATGATCCATGGGTACCCAGAATAACTTGTGTCCATTTTCAACCCACTGGCCAAGCAGCTCTATAGAAGAAAACTTCTTCACCTGGGACACCAGCTATCGCCATATGCATACTGTCATGTTGATGTCAAAAATTGAACCTAGTGTTGTGATTGGCAGGCGACTGGATGTGATTGCCTGTGCAAATTCCAACAGATTGCATGCCCTCTGTCTGCAGCACGCAGAGTTGGGCGAAAAAGACGAGTCTCATTGGCTGGCTTCACCGGCTCACCAATTTTGTCTGTGTGCCAACACAGACATATTGTTTTTCTGGGAATTCTTTATTTCTTTCTTTCTTTAGAGATTTGTCTGACATTTCATTTGAAAAGTATTACACGTACAAACTCCAAACTTGGCACAATTATACTTCTATAGATGGAGTCTCACCCTTTTACAATGACAGGTCACGCTTTTCAAAATTATGCAAATGAGGGCTAATTAAAGTTTTAAATCTTTAATATCTTATATACTATAGAAGACGTGGTTCCGAGTGTATGGGAGTTCAATCACAGCAAGGCAAAGGTCATCTCCAATGTTAAGGTCATGTCAAGGTCAAAGGCCAAGTTAAGGTCAAAATGTCATTTTAAAGGTCAAGGTCCACTTCAGGTAGAGGTCATCTCAAGGTCAAAGGCCACTTTCAATGGTGGCTTTCTTTTAGCCATAACTTGGTCAATTTTTATCCAATTTTGATCATGTTGGGCTCAAATTGTAGCTATTGTAACACTGCACATTTTGAAACATACATATGACCCCTAAAGGTCAGAGGTCAACGTCATTTGGACCTTTGAAAGTTTCACCAAGCCATAACGCAGCCAATCTCCATCCAATTCTAATCATGTTGGACTTAAATTGTGAGTATTTAACACTTAACATTTTTGCAATTTACATGTGACCTGTAAATGTCAAAGGTCACGCTCAAGGTCATTTTGGACTTTGAAATTTTCATCCAGCCATAAGCTTAATGGAATGTGAAGTACCAAAGGACAAAAGTAGTAGCATTTTGTCTTGAGAGCCATTCATTTAGTATCATTGTACTACTTAGCAATCCAGGTGAAATAAATATGTTTAAAAAAGAAAAATATTTGCAACTTTTGAAGGCACAGACACATTTCCTTTGAAGCAAATCTTCGTTTCTAGTTGTACTTTGTTTTTATAGATTATTGTTGTGAAGACTGCAACCAGTCGAACTTGGAAACTATGAATGTTATCTGCTTCAACATTTTTCTTTATGTTCCTCACCAGAGGCCTGTGCTCAGATGACCTTACGTGCAAAGACTGAAGTGGTCCTGTCACCTTCAGAATGATATGAATGTCACTATTAGTTACATAACGTTAGCTCTCGAGCACCAAAAGTCAGCTTAGCTACAAAAATCACTAAAATTAAAAAATCACTGGAGCATGACCATTTGAACAAAATTGGTAGAGACCCAACCAAGATTGATTCCCATCAAGTTTGAAGAAGATCTGGCTTTGGGGAGAAGAAGTTAAAAATGTCAATTGGGAACTAATGGACCAACAACATAACCTCAACTGACTGGCCAGCTAGCTAAATCTACCAAAGGTGTGGTCTCCAGTGACAGGTACCACTAGACACTGTAACCTTAAATACATTTTGATAGTACATTTTATTTTGGTAGCTTTAGTATGACTCCTGTGTAAGCCACATCACCCTTAATTTGGCAGTGTCCATTGTGCTCATTATCTGACAATGCATGGAGTTGATGCATATGGCTGTCCTAACCTCTTACCAAACAGTTGTATTAAGGCAGCTACACATTTCTGTTAAAGCGTCTCAGATATTTTATCTTGATATCTGTTCTGCTGGCTAAATATTTTATTAAAAAATAAACAAAGTATTACCTGTGCTCAAAATCGGCAAGAAAGTTGTGGTACAACTGCAAAAAGAAAAAAAGATACAAATTTTATTTATTCATACTTTACTGTACATGATACATGTATATCATTAAATTGCACGACTGCATAGAGACAAAATATACATTTATCAATTCATACTTATATGGAAAAGGAATTTCCTTCACTGAAGGTTTGCATACACACACACTTGTTGAAAGAATTGTCACTTTGACTGACCAGACTTTACTCCCCTGACAGCCTACAAGTTTCCCGGTTATGTCTGCACTTTGTCTGCCACTTCCAGCTTCATAGATTACTGGAGCTATCTGCACTCACAAAGGCCAACCTTTATTTAAGGTGCCTACGGTCAAGCTCAGTGCATATCAAAATGGCACTATCTAAGTCAGCCTCCCATCTTTTTATCTTCTGTTGTATAAACCTATGTTTTTTTTAAATTGCAAAGATATGGAGAATCTCCCCATATAAATAAAATATTACCATGGTACATGTTAAAAGTGGAAGTTCCAGTTCCCCAGAGAGGTCTGATTTTGATGTTTACCAGGGATATCTACTCAAATGTTGTACATGTATTTACAACCTTTCCTAACAAACTTTATATTGATACCTGGGGAACGTCATATATCAATTTTTCTGTATATGGAAAGTTTCTGCAGATTTGAAATCTTAAAATACTAAGAACAAGTGGCTGCTTTGATAGATAAAAAAACTGATATGATGATGGCCCCCTAAGTATCAAGTTTCTTACAAAAAAAAAAATCTATATAAAATATTTTGGTAGATATACATGATAAATGTCACAATCGGACCCTTCGAAAATTGGAATTTGCATTTTTAACACGTACTGTGTTACCTAATATTCTCCACATCCTTGGAATTTAAAAATACAGTGAAACCCCATTATGACACTCAGATATCTGACATATTCAATATAATGACACAAATTTTCATGGGAAAAGGTTTATTCTCTTTGTTATTGGACTCATTTATCTGACATATTCAGTTATCTGATACATTTCTCAGGGAACAGATGGTGTCATTCTAACGAGTTTTCAATGTATACAGTTTTACATATATGTAAGAGAAGAAATAGATAGGAGGCTGACATGGATAGCATTATTTGATATGCCCTGAGCTTGACCTTTCCCACCTTAAGGTGGATGATGTGAAGCTAGTGTGCAGTGAGACTGGCAACTTTGGATCAATTTTATGTGAATACTGGGCAAGTGTATGGAACGGCGAAATGCCTGCTCGTTCTGAACACAAAGCCTAAATGTCAGACCGGTTTTGTCTTCGGCCTCAGTGACAAGCTTCAGTGGTCAAGCTGAGATGAACTCAGCTATCAAACTGAAATAACGGATTGTTACGTCGCCTTTTATACATCAGGGGATGCCAGCTAAATTAAAGTTACATTAGAAACCTAACGTTAGAAAAAATCTACGTCAGTATAGTTAACTGTCAATATTTACATGTCAACTTGTTCATCACATGATATTGGCTTTATGTACATGAATAAACAGTGATTGCTAGGGTTCATCTGGACCCTTTGCTTGGAACCTACATAGAATAGGGACTTATTCTATGCGGTTTGTAGCCCAAGTAGTTTACTTAGGCACAATATTTGGACATATATTGGCTTCATATTGTTTTTATTTTATGAGCCATTTCATCGAGGATCTTAGTGATCTCATTAAAGATTTAATATTCCGTTAAAACAGGAAAGAAGTATTCTGTCTCTTGTGTAGAACTAACAATATTATGGGGAAATAAGCACGGGAATTTAAAAATTTAGCATAAGACTTGGCAAGTGTGCCTTTTTTCCCATAACATTCAAACTGAAGGGTTCCATGGTGCACAGTTGAGGGATCCAGAAATATTCCTTTTGGCATCTGAGAGATTCTGTTTTTCTCAGTTCAGGTGGTGTTGGGATATGGGATAAGATCTGGACCTTAATATTCAGGTCCTGATGGTCTTGTTTAGCAAAATGTCTGCCAAGTGGTTGATTCATATCCCTTTTGTTGATACATGTATAGTAGAAATGCTCTCTCAGTCTACTCATGAGCGGTCTGTAAGTTTGACCGACATATTGCTTGTGGCAAATGCTACAAGTTAATTAATTGTGTGTCCATTCTTTCACAGTACCTGCAGTTGATTTTATCCCATGGGTTCTGTTCGGTGACCCCTGCTATGTGTGCTGGTTGTGTGGTGGGTGGATATTTGAGTCTCGATTTGACCAACTTATCCTTCAGATTTTCTGCTTTTCTGAACCCCATTATTACCTTTTTATGTCCCAGTATTGGGGCATATTTAGAAGCCTGTACAGTCTCCCAGTTATGGGAGATTATCACTTTTAAGGGGGGTAAAGCCAGATTATATCTCGTAATCAAGGAAAGTTTATCTTGATCCTGGTCCCTTGTTTGGGAATTGCGGTTCCACTGTAGTACAGTGGCTCAATCCAGTGCTCTCACTTTGGCTAGTGATTCCATGAGCAGTGTAGTAGGTTAGCCTCTTAAAGTATAATACTTTAAGATTTTCTCTGTATTTAAATAATAAATCAGCTGGGTGGGTACAGATACGTTTCACCCTTAGGAATTGGCCAAATGGACCAGCTGTTTGGATCAATTTTAGCCACTTAATTTTTTCACAAGCACATTAAACCTATATATTTTCTGACTGCTACATATCCCTAGAATTCAGGACTTTCCCCCACAGGTGGACCACTGTGCCCAGTGATTTTCTCACCCCCAATGCTTAAAGAAAGCCTCTTTGCAGGGGTAAGACTACTTGATTGTATAGTTTTAACATGGGCACTCTTCACAGAGCAAGGCTTACATGGTGAAATAACATGAATATTTCAGCTGAACAAGTTTAAATATGGAAGGAAAATGGCCTTTAAACTAATAATGAAACATTCCATAAAATGTTGAATTTATATCAATAGGTTAAGACTCTTTGGGGCAGTAAAGCTTGCCTTATCAGTGAAGTGTCTGCCATAACTGTAACGATGGCGTTTTGCCCTTTAAACGCCATACTTGTATGAATGGTTATATCCCACATAGCCATATGCCGTGGCATCATGAGCTCGTACTGCCAAAATGTACTCAGTTTAAAGGTTTCACCAACTACTCTGGTGATTAACCCCACAGGTGCCAGAAACCAATTGACACCTATGCATGGGTGGTGATCAGTACACAGGTATTGTATGAGGGTCTCATTAATTTTGCCTGTAAAAAGTTTCTAATATTTTCAAATTAAAAATGCCTGGTACATTACTGATCTTGACAGGAACTCTAATCAAAAAGTTTTACAATTTATGTTAATGCTGCTTTAATTGACCTCAAATTTACTATGAAGATTGGTACTTTTAACATGCATTACCCTATGCCTACAAGTGTCAACCCCCGCGATGCTCTCTCCAGTCTGCTGGAGGTAAGAAAATTCAATGCTTTACTAGTTGTGTGAAAGGAGTCAATTGTATCCATAGGAGTTTTTTTGCAGGATTGAAATTTTTTGAGATTTTATAGCATTCTTTCTGACTTGGTAGGATTTTCTCATTTTTCACACAGAAATCACACAAAATTGGTTTGTTGTTTTTTTTTGTTTTTTTTTTCCAAGTTGCAATCAGAAGAAATTGAAAATACATATCTATGCCCAGGATAGAATTCAATGGTGAGTCCTGAAATAGCACAAATAAAAAATTATAAAATTTTATGTTGGTCCTAACAGGTTGTTCATTTTCTTCTCAAAATTGCTCGAAAAGTCAGGGAAGGGGTAGTGAGAAAAAAATTCCTGGGATCTGCTCCTGGATATGATATTTTTCTTTTGATGCCTGCAGATTATAATGTGGTAGGACTATTCGTTTGTTTGGTTTAAACATTTTTTTTATTTCCGTAAGGATACAATTGGGAAAAGGGCAAGACCCTATATTTGTTTGTTTGTGATGCTAGATACAAATTGCATAGGTTGTGCAAAAAACAACTCTGCGAAAATTGCATTGAAAGAAAATGTTGCCAATTCTTATGCATTTATGGCTGTAATATGACACACTCACTTCTTCTGTCCTGTGTTTTATGATTGTATGAAATAAACTTGTAGCTTTACTTATGTGATGTTGTTATTCAACAAAGCATGCTTTGTGGCTTAAAACTCTTTTTTAAACTTGGGAACATCAAACGTAACCACACTTGGCCTGTTTGGGTGTGGGTTCATATGCGACTTTCCATAGTTGGGACCCATGAAGTGGATTGTGTTGATTTGTTTTTACATCAAAAGAGAATTTCAAAGTAGTCAGAACAATGGTAGTAATTAGTCTATACTAGCCCTTTCTTCTCTCCGTGGCTAATGCTTTCCTGTTCCTAATGAGTGAGTGACCCTTGTCAGTGGCTCACCTGATTTCCAGGGATCATGGACTAATGACTGTGCAAACAATGGCACAGTTCATTATCATGCCCATACAAACAAAGGCTACGTGGTCAGAAATGCAGAAACTGTTCAGTGCAAACAACAGATTTGAGCTCAGTTTTCTCGAATAAATTTTTTGCTCACACATCTGAGTTTTTAGGAGCATGTAGTTTAAGTATCAAACTATCCCAAAATATTAAAAAGTGATGAGCGGTTACCCAAACGTGCTGGCTTCAGATCTTCCACCTTAACCATGTGCTTACCTTGATAAGGCCATCTCCCTGTGAGAAGGAGGAATGTTTAACAAACTGTTGTAATTTTAAGGTCAACTGATGCCAAAGTCTGAAAAAAGAATAAAAAAAACAATCAATTTCCTTGAGCATTGAAAATCTATGTAATATATCAGGCATAAACATGATAAATAGAATGTCAGTATATATTATCTCCCTACTTTCACATTTGAATGGCAGAAGACAATAACACTGATGAAAAGGTATCACGCAACCTACCCTCATCATAGCATTGATCCGAGTAGGCCAGGTGACTTTTATCACCAGTGCTACAATTTATCTCCTACTTCTAGGCTTATGCCAATGGCAGTTTGGAAGGGATTTTTTTTTCAAGATTTCCAAAAACAAGAGGGCTGAGTGAACAGCCCATGCTCAGATGACCTAGACAATCATCACACTTGTAGCTCTGTTAACTTGGGATAGGATCAAGGTCACCCATGTACTGAGTAAGTCGGACCTTTATCGAAGAACACTGACATGTGCAACATCAAGGTCCCAATTCAAGTAGTTCTCAGGTTATGGTGAAGAGTAAAATTCATGTATGTTGCACTGTGACCCCTGAAATGAGGTCAAGGTCACTAATGTGCTGTCTAAGCATGACCTTCATAGAGAAACATAAACATGTGCAACATCAAGGTCTGAACTCAAAACAAATCTCAAGTTATCAAGTAAACAGTAAATTTTGGCTACGGTTGTGTATTCCCATTACTTGACATTGTAATTTGCAACTCAGTAGCTTGAAAACAACTGCACCGAGACACCAAATTTCGCACAGTGAATCTACATGCATAACTAAATACCTCACAAAAATCATATAACCATAGCTATTTAAGTGACCAGATTATTTAAGGTTACTTTAATATGCAAACCATTGTGAATACACAGCTCTAGCCCTCCAAATTTTTGTGTATTAGGTTGTGTATTGGGGCACGTACTTCAGAGCTAATTCTCACCTTTCCTATTTTCAACTTTGTGTAATTCAATATTGAATAAAATTACAAAATATAAAAATATCTACAAATGCCACAAACCATTCCTAGGCAAGAATGTATAGTTGCAAGAGTTTTTTTTTATTTCATCAAAATCGGTTAAACCATTTACAAGCAATCTGTTGAAGACCTCTGAGAAATTGGACGAAAATTAGAATTGTGAGAAAATGCAATTTAGGTCAAATTGGCTCCCTGGCAGTGGTAAACTGGTCATTGTAGAAAATGTACTCACTCTTCTCTGATTGATACTTGTCTTGTGAGAAGTACTCTCATAATACTATTCTTTTGACGTGTTGTCATGAAAATATATCTTTTAAATATATGTTAAAAAAAGTTTTTCCAGGAGACGATCATAAAGATGTGGTTTCCTTTCAGCTGGTTTCCGCAGCTTGGTCACTTTCTGTTGCCTAGCAGACCCAACTCTGACTGACCGCTCATTTAAATTCTGTTGCAAATACAAAACCATGTGAGTGTTTGGCCAATAACCATGATTTCTTTAGCTTCAAAATTCTCATAAAAATCGACATTTTTCAAAGTCAACATTCGGCCGTATTGCACATTGGTACCTAATCTTTCCTATTCTCAAAAAAAAAAAAAAAATTCTTGATTTTCTAAAATTTATACTGAAAAATAGCTTCACAGATGGCCTCTTAAAACTTTTTTCAAGATTTTTGAGAAAAATCCAAAAATCACTGGAGTGTGACCATTTAAACAAACTTGGTAGAGACCCACCCCAGGTATACTGCCACCAAGTTTTAAGTAAATCTGATGGACAGTTTTTTTTCAAGGAGTCCCAAATGTGAATTACCATTAGAATGCCCACTGACTTGCATAGTAAGCAAGAGAAAAGGTGCATTTACTGATAAGTACCTGAAATGAAAAAAAAAAAAATGCTAAAAAAATTGGGGATCCACAGCAGTGCTTACTAGTATTCAAACATCTTTGCTTGACCCTTTCCAAGGAACATACCCACAAAGTATCAACTTAATCTGAGAGACAGTTCTGGAGAAGTCACAAGTAACGAAAACACACAAAAATTCATAATGGTGCAGCACCACCTGGTGATCAAATTAAGAACTAAGTGTCCCTTGGAGTGTTCTAACGTAATATCAAAGCAATCGGGTGAGCGGTTGTGGAGAAAAAGATTTGTCCCAGAAAAGAAACATGACGGCTGTATGAAAAGCCCATGCACAGCTGATCTTGACATTCATCACACTTGCAGCTCTATGTACTTGGGAAAGGATCAAGGTCACCATGTTCCGAGTAACTCTGACCTTTATAGAAGAACACTAACATGTGCAACATCAAGGTTCAAGTGGTTCTCAAGTTATAATGAAGAGTAAAATTCATGTATGATGCACTGTAACCCCGGAAACGAGGTCAAGGTCACTCATGTACTGTCTAAGCATGACCTTCATACAGAATAATTAACATGTGCAGCATCACGGTACTAACTCAAAACAGACCTCAAGTTATAAAGTAAACAGTAAATTTAGTGTCATTTGTCCTGTGAATTAGCATTAGAATGCCCATTGACTAACATAGTAATCAATAGGAAAGATGCATTGAACGATAAGTACTGGAATTGAAAATCCCCAAAAATCAGGAATCCAAAGCAGTGCCACCTAGTAAGCAACTTTGTTTGATCCTTCCACAAGAACATATCCATCACATTTCAGCTTCATCTGAATGACGGTTCTGAGAACAAGTGAAAAATAGGAAAACCATACAAAAAATTCATAAAAAAATTGCAGAGCCACGTGGTGAAGAAATTGGGAACTAGGTGTCCCAGGAAGTGTCTATGTACGATATCACAGCAATTGGGTGACCAGTTTCAGAGGAGAAGAGTTCTTAAGGTTTGCCCCAATAAAGAACAAAAAAATTCATTTAAAATCCAAAAATCAATAGAGCGTGACCATTTGAACACACTTGGTAGAGATCCACCCAAGGCACATCCCCACCAAGTTTGAAGTAAATTTGGCCAAAATTATTTAAGTTATAACCATTACAAGAAATTTACATGTTAAACTTTCCTATAAAAACTTTTGTAAAAATTTTTTTAAAAAGATCATAAAAAAATCCAAAATTCATTGGAACATGACCATTGGAACAAACTTGGTAGACACCCACCCAAGGTACATCCCCACCAAGTTTGAAGTAAATCTGGATGACAGTCTTGGGGAAGAAGTCAAAAATGTAAATTAGCAATAGAATGCCCATTTACTTGTATAGTAATCAATAGGAAATTGCATTGACTGATAAGTACCCAAATTGAAAAAATCGTTAAAAATCAGGAATCCACAGCATTCTCCAAGGGGGAAGAACTTTGTTTGACCCTTCTATGAGGAACATCTCCTCCACGTTTAAGCTTAATCTGAGTGATGGTTCTGGGGAAGAAGTCGAAAATAGCTTTAACACACAAAATTTCATAAACAAGAGGGCTGTGTGAACAGCCCATGCTCAGCTGATCTTGACATTCATCACACTTGCAGCTCTGTGAACTTGGGAAAGGATCAAGGTCACCCATGTTCTGAGTAAGTCTGACCATTAAAAAAGAACACTTAACATGTGCAACATCAAGGTTCAAGTAGTTATCAAGTTATAATGAAGAGTAAAATTCATGTATGTTGCACTGTGACCCCAGAAACGAGGTCAAAGTCATTCATGTACTGTCTGAGCATGACCTTCATACAAAAACATTCACATGTCCAACACCACAGTACTAACTCAAAACAGATCTCAAGTTATCAAGTAAACAGTAAATTTCATGTCAGCTATCCTCTGAATTAGCATCAGAATGCCCATTGACTTACATAGTAACCAATGGAAAGCTCCATTGACTGATAAGTACCCGAGTTGAAAATACTTAAAAATCAGGAATCTAAAGCAGTGCCACCTAGTAAACAACTTTGTTTGACCCTTCCACAAGAACATACCCATCACATTTCACCTTAATCTGAATGACGGTTCTCTGAACAAGTGAAAAATAGCAAAACCACATACAAAATTCATGAAAAAAAAAAAAAAAGCAGCGCCACCTTGTGAACAAATTGGGAACTATGTGTCCCTGGGAGTGTCTATGTACGATATCAAAACAATTGGGGGAGCAGTTTCAGAGGAGAAGAGTTTTTAAGGTTTGCCCCAAAAAAGAACGAAAAAAATCCATACAAATTCCAAAAATCAATAGAGCGTGACCATTTGAACACACTTGGTAGAGATCCACCCAAGGCACATCCCCACCAAGTTTGAAGTAAATCTCGCCAAAATTATTTAAGTGATAACCATTACAAGAAATTCCCATGTTAAACTTTCCTATTAAAACTTTTGCAAAAGATTTTTGAAAAAAAATCATTAAAAAATCCAAAATTCATTGGAACATGACCATTTGGACAAACCTGGTAGACATCCACCCAAGGTACATCCCCATCAAGTTTGAAGTTAATCTGGATGACGGTTTTGGAGAAGAAGTCGAAAATGTGAATTAGCATTAGAATGCTCATTGACTTCCATAGTAATCAATAGGAAAGTGGCATTGACGGATAAGTACCCAAATTGAAAAAAATGCTTAAAAATCATGAATCCTCAGCATTCCCACATAGTGAACAACTTTGTTTCACCCTTCCACAAGGAACATATCCACCATGTTTCAGCTTAATCTGAGTGACGGTTCTGGAGAAGAAGTCGAAAATAGCTATACCACAGAAAAATTCATAAAAAATTAGAAAAAAATTGCAGCACCACCTGGTGAACAAATTAAGAACTAGGTGTCCCTAGGTGTCTTCCCGTGTGATATCAGAGCAATTGGGTGAGCGGTTTCAGAGAAGAAGATTTTTTAAGATTTGCCAAAAAAAGAACAAAAAAATCCATTCAAAATCCAAAAATCACTGGACCGTGACCATTTGAACAAACTTGGTAGACACCTACCCAAGGCACATCCCCACCAAGTTTGAAGTGGATCTGGCTGACGGTTTCGGAGAAGAAGTCGAAAATGTGAATTGTTGACGGACGGACGACGGACGGAGGACCATAAGATAAGCTCAGCTGACTGACAAGTCAGCTGAGCTAAAAATTAGAAAAAAATTGCAGCGCCACCTGGTGAACAAATAAAGACTATGAGTCCCAGGGAGTGTTCCTGTGTCGAAAATGTGAATTAGCATTAGAATGCCCAGACTTGCATAGGAATCAATAGGAATGCTGCATTTGCCGATAAGTACCTTAATTGAAAAAATCGTTAAAAATCAGGAATAGACAGCAGTGCCATCTAAAACACAACTTTGTTTCACCCGTTCACAAGGAACATAACCAGTTTCCCCTTAATCTGAGTGATGGTTCTTCAAAAGAAGTCAAAAATACTAATCACACACAAAAAAAATCATTAAAAAATAACATTCAGAACTTGGAGTTCCCAGGAGTGTCCCTGTGCAATATCAAAGCAATTGGGTGAGTGGATGAAGATTTTTTACGATTTGCCCCAAAAAAGAACAAAAAATTCATAAAATATTTAAAAAATCACTGGAGCCTGACCATTTAAACAAACTTGGTAAAGACCCACCCAAGGCACAGCCCCACAAAGTTTGAAGTCAATCTGGCTGAAGGTTTTGGAGAAGTTGGAAATGTGAATTGTTGACTACGGACTACAGACAACAGACATCTCTAGTATGATACACTTATGTAGAAAAACATGACCCACATTCACAAATATCAAACCTAACAATGGCAGCAAACAGATTCCCGAGTTACCAAGGCATCAACATTCATCTTCCAATACCAATGTGAAGAAAGTAATTTCACTCCTGACTTGAGGCAGGCAGTCACCAACAAAAGGACGGAGGACCATAAGATAAGCTCAGCTGACTGACAAGTCAGCTTAGCTAAAAATCACTGAAGTGTAACCATTTGAACCAATATGGTAGAGACCCATCCGAGGCACATCCCCACGAAGCATGAAGTGAATCTGGATGACAGTTCTGTAGAAGTCCAAAAAATTTTCATTTTTAATCCTACATTGACCTATTTATTCAATAGCAATATATGTACTAACCGACAAGTACTCAAATTGAAAATTAAAGTTAAAAATAAGGGATCAACAGCATCACCACCTGCTGAACAGTTTGTTTGACTTTTTCATATGGTACACTTCCAGAAAAATTCAGCACAATCTGCATGACATTTTTGGAAAAGTCAAAAAAACAAAAGTCTGTAACACGAGAGGGCTGTGTGCATAGCCAATCCTCAGCTTACCTTGACGTTAAACTCATAAGTCCCACACAAAGGACCACCCCTTTGACAAAAAAAAAAAAAAAAAAAATCAACAGTAAACGAGTTGTTAGTTAACAGAAATCTGGCCAACATATGCAGTTATTTTGTAGTAAATCAACTCAAACACAGCATTTTATTTCAACTTGGCTGGATGGTTAACTTGGGCTAGGGAAACAGCATAGCTGCATATAGCCCTGGTTGTGGGGTGATAATTATCGTAATATTTTGCTAGGTTCCAGCTGGGAGCTGTTGGAACCACCTCCCTGGTTCCAGTTGTCTGTTCTCAAAGTTATCTGGGGAAATAGTAGTAAGTTGGGGGGGGGGGGGATAAGGCCCGTTTAGTTTTCCATCTGACAAAAAACCTGACATTTTACTTGTAATAGGGAAAACATCATTTTGCCGATATACGACATGCCATTGTAATATTTATTGAAGTAGCAGTCACCTTTCTCACCCATAAAAAAAAACCTGACATTTTACTTGCAATAGGGAAAACATCATTTTGCCGATATACGACATGCCGTTGTAATATTTATTGAAGTAGCAGTCACCTTTTTCACCCATAAAATTTGTTTCCAGTTGCGTTTTCATGCTCATATATTCAAATATGAATGAACAAATTATCAAAATGGTAGAAAGCATTGTTGTTGTTATGATAGCCTCAAGAGTTATGAGTATATTAAATACAGGTATTAAAATACACCTTTATATGAACTCAGAACCCTGACCGTTAACAGCTGACAATTTTTAATACATGTAAAAAATATTTGTGCAGGCTTCACAGTTCATTTAGCTATTCAAGGCAAAATGGCCTTTGGATGAAGACTTCAAAATGACAGATGTAGAAATATAACACATACTGTGAAACCTGTATATAAATACTGGATACAAGTAAAGAAACAAGGTGTCACTGTCAGTGTTTATGATGAAATATCTTTATTTGATAGTATTCAGTATCAATCTTTCATAAATGGATATGATTGGAAAGTTGAGGACCACCACAGTGTAAAAGACTGGAGACATATGTTTTGTGACCATGGAATGGCCAGGTCTTGAACAAGCAACCTTCAAAATCAATTGTCTAGCCGAAAATGAGAAATGCACATACCAACTGCACCAAATCTCCATTCCTAAAAAGAATGGTTCAATGGAGGAAGGTATGCATGAATGCCATTATCAACACGGCATAGTCCTTTGTATTTATTCTAGGTAGATTCAGAAAAAATTAGATGTCAACTTTTTGTTTTGAATTTTGTATCATTGGACAGGATATGGACATAGATATTTAATACTTTTTGAAATAATTTTCTACCAGAAATACTTTTGAAGATATTGCAATTTTAAAATAAGCAAAAATCAGCCAAAATGACTTCATCCTACCATGTCTATCCAGCATGAAAAGTGTGATCAGGGCTGACCACAGCTGGCTCAGGCCCAAGGTGTGAAAAACTTGGGTCCCAGTTGAGTGGGCACAGATGTCAGTGCTTTTCTACTTCACAATGGACAGAACACCAGAGAGGGGAACTTTCTAACTTTTTTCACATGGAATAATTTAATACTCATTACAGAAATTATTAAATACTTTATTATTTTCATGTTTAAAAATTGTATATAACATAAAGAACTTTATGCTTCACCGAACATCTCATGAATCCACTTTGTACACACTTTCAAGACATAGTTAGCTTTAAGGACAGCCGAGACACCAAAAAATAAATCCCACTTTAATCGATCCAGGTTCAAAACGTATTTGCGTTAGAGACAAATTACATATGTGTGTAATCCTCATACTCCAAAGAATTTATACATCTGATGTTGAGGTGTCTGTGATGCTAATTGTTGAATAAAAAATAAAAAATTTTACCGCGAACCATCCACCCCATAAATGTTGATATAAGTCACTCATTATTTGTGATAAAATCATAATTACACTTGCATCTTAATCCAGACATTTTGGCAACAAAAAACAATCCTGTGATTTTTTACGTTTGTCTTAGTTTTTCTGTTATCCATCATCAAAATTTGACATTTCAATTTTCCCTTTGATTTCCAGGACGTTCATTTTCTTCATTTCACAAAAAAAGAATGAAGCAAATTTTTGAAAAATCGCTGAAATGTTTTTCCAGTTTAGCAGTGCAAAGTCGAAAGCCGTTCACTAGATTTCACCCAGCCGTTTTCTTGGAATAAGCTTTCCTAGATGGGGGTCTCATCGTATTATCCTTTCTGAGAAAACAAGCTTCAAAGGGCATTTGATGTAAATTATTTGCCTCTGAAACAATTCTGTTCGCTGGAGTTGAGCTGATACCTTTTTTTTTCAAAACGAGGTGAACACCATCCCTTAAAATTTGATGATGTTGTCGATCAATTATTGGCCAATCACATAAATAGAAGAGCCTTTGAAATACAGAAACCTTTATTCAGCGATCTGCCAAATGGTGATAGCAACAATCAGGTTTCAAAGCTTGACATCATGGAAGCAACCCTTCAGCCCCCCTGACCTCAAGCTTGGCAACAAAAGTTGTGTTGCCTTGCTACGGTTGGCCAGCACATGGCCACTCTTGGTTAGTGGACAGGTGGCAGGTTTCGTCTTCCACACCCTACCTCTTCATGGTGTTTTTAGGGAGAGTGTTTTGTTGCATTTTACTCCAATCTGTATACTTTACTTTGTTGGCTTGTCATTATTTTGTAATTATTTTCTCAATGCATTTCATTTCTCTTTCCAACTTGATTTTTGTACCGCTATTGTGTATGTTTTCTCTTGTTTTCATGTTTATGCTTAGGCTTTTCTTTGTATTTATTCATACTTCTATTTCATTATCATTGGGTTTCGATAAAATAATATTAGTATTATTATGTACATGGGTATTGTTGATTAAATTGCCGTTTTTTTTTTATCATGCCTGTCTTTGGTGTGCTGGACCACTAGGGTAATCCATCATGGCACCGCCTTTGAAGGGACATGGTCTGACAATTCCTGCCGCTCCTGAACATTTAAAGTCTTTTTTTCATTTGAACGAAAAAAAGCAAGATAACTATAAAGTATACCACAAAGGTTGTGCTATGTTTGCATGTTAGCATCATTTCCCTGTCCACAAACACAATTTCGGCATGCTGCCCAATTTCGCAGTGCCACCCTGATACTACTCTCATTTTTGATTAATGGGTGCCTGCAGTGACAAAACAATTTCACCACATAGAAAGGTTAAATCTGGAATGACCACTAGTTGAACACTTCAGTCTGCAAGTTCAGTTGCCTTTAATGCACATTCAAATGGCAATATAATTCAAGGTAGAGTCAACAGTTCAATATAGAGTAACACTTGACAATGATGACATGATGTGACTTCCACATGATAGGTATATACACAGAAGACACAAGCAAATAGTGGCTATGACAGTTAATATGGCAGCAAGCACATGGACATCAATAGCACAGATGATGACAATCACTCAGTTCATAGCTGTATTGAAACTGTACAACTAGGACTGGAGATGATGACCATTATGATGACTGTGGCATTGGCATGACGAAAATATGATGTACGACACGGCCAATTTGACGTATGACATATGACGCTGACTTAACGGTTCTCTGTCATTTAATAACAAACAAGCTACTTTACTGCTCAGTAAATCTACATGTACGCAGTAAACTTGATTCCAAGTTTCAAACTCACAGTACAATCTAAATACTCAGTTACACTTAACATCATACACGTTTCACACATGTATGTCAGTACAATAATATTAATAGTGTAGGAATTATATTTATTCTATATGGCTGCTGCACTCAGCTGATGAGACATGTTTACATTAGTGGACAAGTGTACTGTACTGTACAGATATGTGGAATGTGGCCCAAGCCCAAGGAGTATCTGGTTACTCAGGCTACTCATTGCATACACTGGACAAAGGAATGGCATAATACAGCATCTCTATACACACGTGGTGGTTTCAGCTTACCCACTTACTGCTTATAAAGATGGGATGGCCAAACTAAAACTTATCCCTTAGCTATATGAATACTTATGATACATTTGACTTCCCTGGCTTATACTCATCAATTGTACCATTTTGTGATGAGATATGACTATTATAACAGTAACTACAGGAGAAGATACATGGAGAACAAAGCATTTGCCCCTCTCAGGCCATGCACCTTACCACACTTACTTTACACAGGTTTTTAGATACTTATAGGAAGGTCATAGACACAGGAAAAATTGACAAATGTGAAGTTGATTTTACTGAACTGTGTGGCTACCTGGAGAATCTTGACGGTGGACACCAGCATCGGCCATAACAAGAGCATTTTCTTCCCCTATAGGAACTTCATACCTCCTTCCATGATATGGCTTGGGTGGCCGACACGAATTTATAATGAGCTACCAAAATCCCAGATTCCTGGCCTATGACCCATGACCTCTAGTGACAGTTGGATAAACTAAGTCCTTTAATTCTTAATCCTAATATCTTGATCTGTTGCTACAGTGCCATTGTTAGGCTAGGCGGCTGAAAACAAAAAGAATGACACATGGACGTTCAGATCTCCATATGACTGCATGTTCTTTTGCATTTTTCCAGGGTTCATACAGGTTTGTGAAAAGTAAATTCAAGGACTTTTTCAAGCACTTAAATCAAGTTTTCAAGGACCTGATCCAGCAATAGAACACAACAAAATGTTTAAATCATTACTTTTCAACCCTCTACTAATAAGACCAATGCATTTTTTTCCACATTTATCATTTATTCCAACCACGTATGAATCACTCAATTTTTGAAATAGGCAGTCGACTTTCCACAAACTTACAAAGAAGCCTATATGTGGATCATATTACCGAAATGGATTATTTTATGAGTTTACTGTGACTTATGTAGGCCTACAGCCAGTATGGGTTGTATTCCTGAAATTGACTCTATCTAGTCTATAAAATTGCTACAACTACATATGGGTAAAATTAGACCTGAAGATGTACCCATCCCCATGCACATTTTTCAAAACAAAGCCCCAGCTGAGTTTCTTTTCTAGGAAGGTGATGTACTTTGTTACCTGTATGTTTGATACAGTGTATTTGTCCCTGAAAGTAGGCTATACATGTAAATAAGGCTCAGATAATTGGTTAGGCCTGATTTGATAAGAACTGTCAAACCTACATGGGTTAAAAGCAAAAAAGATACTTTGTCATTTGCAGTGTTACATTTTGACAAATGGAATTTGCCAGCCACTTCAAAAGAAAATGACAGTAGAATGTGTTCATCTTTATGTGATTAAAGTTCATAAATGCTAAATTTTGTGGAAAATATTCATATTCCTTGGCACCTTGCCTCATTAGGTGATGCTTAAAAATAAAATTCAAGGACTTTTCCAGGACCTTTGTCCAAAAGTCTGGATTTTCAAGGTTTTCAAGGCCTTGAAAATGAATGTAGCAAATTCAAGTACTTTCAAGCACTTCAAGGACCTGTGCGAACCCTGTTTTTCTTATATTTCTACTTCAGTTAGAAGCTTAAATTTTTTCCAACTTATAGAAAGGACATTTCTCTTGTGAAAATCCCAAAATTGCCCATACAAAGGTTTTTTGGTATCTTTCCTGTCCTTAATCATTGAGGGGGATGTAACAGTTGTACTTGCACAAGCTATTAGACCTCCATCTTTATTATGAAAATTTTCTTCTTCACTGGAAATTGTCACAAGAGTTTTAAAATAAACATCCATTTTGTAATACAGAATACACTGTATGCATCTTAATTTACCGCCACAAACCACAGGTTTCACACCAGGTGATCACAGGGGGTGTGCAGGTCACATCACTGTCACAGACAGGGCCATATGTTCATTTCTCAGAAAATTTGCATTTTTGACAAATTTAAGTTCACAAATGCCAAACTGGTATTCATTTAGTACGTCCCGAGCCATATATAAAGACAAGTTTCCATCTGCCTTTAATAAGTATTCTTTATTTCAAAAACATTACTAATATCCTGCTTGCACCCACAGGTACCGACCAGTATCTGGCCATATCCTGCCAAGCGAGACTAGGCAATCAAGTATGCAGTTGTGGCTGGAAATTATTATGCATATCTCCTATTGGAATATCGATATTACTTGGGCAGTAGTCTGCGGTAAAGTAACACTGTTACATAATTTCAAGGACTGGTTATTCTTAATTCATGAAATTCAACATTTATAGAACAGCTTTACACCAATTATTTGTGGAATTTCCTAAACCAATCACGGTGGAGAAATAAATCAACAGAAAACAACTTTGGTAGTGCCATTTCAGGGACATGTCACTTGTCACACTAAACGGAATTGGATGTTAGACTTTTTGAACCCCATCCCCCCCCCCAACGTCAGTGTACCTCCGTGACATGCAACTGATCTTTTCCTTGTGCATCATGATTCTACTCTACACCTTAACAGTTAACCTATTAATAAACAGGCCTAGGACTGGTATTCTGCTATCAAATTTGTTATTAAGCCTGTTTATCATGAAGCCTGACATTGAGTTTATATATCTACTCTAAAAATCGTTTGTTTATTTGGTATAGTTCTCTTAATCCATGCTAGAGGCACTGACCGCTCAAGGCATTAATTGAAGTTTGTCAGCGATTTTTTCTTTGCAAATACTAACAAGGTTAAGGACATTATAAAATGCAAAATGTATTGTTTTGATAAACAATTGACTCCCACTGAAACAGTATGGTATACACGTTCATGTATATCATAATACATGTAGGGCATGTATGTAGCATTTATCAGATGTGTCAGGACAGGAGATATTGGGGTATAACCCCTAGCACGCTGGGCAGTTTTGGGATCTGGCACAGCCAGCCACCGGGCGCTCTCTCCCTCTGCAAATTTGTCCGACATTTCATTTGAAAAGTATTACACGTAGAAATTCAAAACTTGGCACAATAATACTTCTATAGATGAAGTCTGGCCTCTTCATAATGAGAGATCATGCTTTTCAAAATTATGCAAATGAGGGCTAATTAAAGTTTTAAATCTTCAATATCTTATATACTATAGTAGATGTGGTTCCGAGTGTATAGGAACTCGATTATAACAAGCTAAAGGTCATCTCAAATGGCAAAGTGATATCAAGGTCAAGCCAAGGTAAAAGGTCAATTTTAAGCCAAAATGTCATTTTTGAAGTCAAGGTTCACTTCAGGTAGAGGTCATCTCAAGGTCAAATGTCATTGCAAGGTCAGAGGCCACGTTCGATGGTGGCTTTCTTCTAGCCATAACTTGGTCCCTATTATCCAATTTTGATCATGTTGGACTCAAATTGTAGCTATTGTAACACTGCACATTTTTTAAATTTATATGTTACCTTCAAAGGTCAAGGTCATTTGGACCTTGGCCAATTTCGATCCAATTCTAATCATGTTAGACTCAAATTGTAGGTATTGCAACACTGTACATTTTGAGAAGAACATGTAACCTCAAAAGGGCAAAGGGCAAGGTCATTTGAAACTTTCATCTTGCCATATCTTGTTCAATTTCATCCGATTTGGTTCATGTTGGGCTTAAATTGTGGGTATTGTAACACTGAAATTTACATGTGACCTGTAAAGGTCAAAGGTCAAGGTCATTTGGACTTTTTAATTTGCATCCAGCTATAAGCTTAATGTAATGTGAAGTACCAAATGATAAAATTTGTAGCATTTAATAATTGCAACTTTTGAAGGCACACAGACTGATTTGCTTTGAAGCAAATCTTTTTTCTAGTTTACTCTCTTTCCATGAAAAAACTGGACCCTCTGCTCTGCTGTACGCAAAAACTGGTAGTATGTTATCATTCTGACCAATTTACAGCGTTAATTGTCCCTGATCGTCATTTGTGTTCATACAAATGTAGCCCATCCTTCAAGCCAGACTTCATAACACGAGGTAGCAAGTACTCCCCAACAAAACATTGTGTAGAAAAGAAAATATATCAAAAGCAGTATTTTCACCACAATTTAGATACACTTATCAAAATTTCTTCAGTTTTGCATGAAACATACACTGTTTTATCTAGAACCTTACTTTTGAGGTGCCCTTATGGTCCCCACCCACGTTGACAAGTTGCCCTTTTCACTTTTCAGATCAAACTGCCCTGCCTTTGTGAAAACCTGCAGAGACGACTGCGGGTTAAAAAAAAAAAAAAAAAGATCAAGATCGCAACAATGAAATCACCCAATTTGAATGCAGTTTTGCAAAGTTACATCATTAAATTCTCATAAACAATGATCGACCATTTGATTTAAATCATCAACAAGGCCCTACATCCCACAGGAAGCCCCATGGCATGCAGAAATATTGATCGGCTCTCGCTTTGCATCCCGTATGCTGGGGCCTCATTTGGGTTGCGGTGAAATTGTGATCGTTTGAACACTCTATCCATTGCTAGAATACAACAGATTCTGTCATTCTATGCGGACAGTGCTCTGATGTGCCTTCTATATCAAACTTTGGTCTTTCTTTCTTGTCTATACAATCCAAAGAGTTCGACACAACAACCACCAGATTCGTCCTCGTACAAACAGATGACCGTGCATCTCCATGTGTATACCCGGATGTGCCAATTCCAGTACTTGGGTTAATAATCATTCAGCCTTCAGGGAAGCCCAAGCCAGTCTTCCTGTTCTGTATTGCGGTAAGATGTGCTGAAGTTTTCAAACAAAGTCTGCCTTGAAACTGTAAACTTGGGTAAAAGCAAAGTTATATATATATTTTTTTCGTATACCAGCAAACACTGGTACACAAAGGCCTTGCGGTAATGCTAAAATGCGATTGTTTACCAAAGTGGCGATGTACACACGACTGAACTGCACACGCACCCGCCAACAGGTGATTGCTTGGTCTTGGGGAAAGTTCCCTCCTCTCCGGTGGCATGGCCGTACTCGCACCTAGGTTGGACAGTTAAGCACTTCTCTTAGAAGTCATGTGTAAACACAAATACGAAGTAGCCTATCATAAAAAGATGTACCCAAAAATGGTGTTACAACTCTTAAATGACGATTTTCTATAACAGGGTAACCGCCCGCGCATCTGAGGTCACACTGATCTGGCAGTGGCATACTCTCACTCCTCCCCGGTCAGCTGGCACAAAGGAAACGCTCAAGTAAACAATTCACTACTTAAATCACAAAATACACAACTTTTTTTTTACTTCTGTTCATTTGTGGTACACAACTATCTATCCTCTGGACCAAATGTGACCTTTGAGGCTGGATATTTTTGGCCAGACGCCATATAACCCGTTGCATCGTTAAAGCAGCAAAATGTTTTTCAGGGGGAGGAAGTGATATAACACTGCAATAAAGTATTATATAACATGGACAGCCGCAGCCCCTACTGCCCAAGCAATTAATTACCTGTTTGGGACCTGGTTCAATCTTCGCTTGGGAAAATAGAACCGGGAGGCCAAATTAGCCATAAAAATGAACGGGCACAGGAAAAATGGGCAGGGCGCGGAACAAAAGGGGAGGGCGCAGCGCCCTTCTATTTTAGCCGAGCAACAACACTGCATGGTGAGACCCCCGGCAGTCCCCGCATCCCTCGTGAACACTGTGTTTACATTGGAGTTTCACTCCTGACAACAACTGCTTCCCCGTGCTGTATGCTAGAAGCTTTACTTGTGATACAATCTGAATCTCGAGTTTTTCACTTCTGACAGCTTGATTTGGAACCATGAGTCTGCTGCCCCATTCGAGTCCCACCTCCAACGTATAGTTTTGTTACCAGTTTTCTGATGATTTTAATTGCCTGTCTGTTGTAATTATGTCTGTTCCCACTCTTCAGATCCTGAACATGAAGAATTTCAAATAGAATATCAAGTCCCATCTAGCATACATATGAATCCAGGGTTCGATTTAATGGAAAAATGTTGGGGAGCATTCCTTGCTACTGAAAATTGCAATTGACTTGCATCTTACTTAATTTGCAGAGCTACAGTAGTACTGTTGAAAGAAAGTCTGAAGTGAAATTTAGAAAACAAAAGGAGTCGAGCCAGACATATTAATGTTATGTGTTATAATACTAAATAGATTCATGTACTGATATGGATCATCACACATAAGGGACTAACCCTTGCACAGAGCACAGTCACAGTTTAAGGTTTGTAATAATATTACAAACCTTAAACTGTGACAGTGCTCTGTAGGTCCTGCCTGCAAGCTGTGGAACAGATTCAGAAATGTGTTAGTGATCTGTTATCAGATGATACTGTGTGACTGTACATTGAGTGCAGTCAATCACACATTATTAGGGACCACTCCAGTCACCTGTGTGAGACACTGTCACAGTACACTGTACAGACTGAGCAACCACCTGTTAATTCTTCCAACTGTAGTTAATACCGGCCTCTGAAGGGGACAAGGACAGTAATTAAAAATTATAATGCTGACAGTGACAGCTGTATTAATAAATTGGACTGCTCCTGCTGAAAGTAGTACTTGCTGCAAATTGAAGTGCACAGTTCTAGAAGATGGCAGGAAGTTCATTTTAGAAAATTATTTACATTATTAAAATATTATGCTTGCACTATGACTTGTGAACTTGAACTTGTAAATTTTGTGACATTAGTAAATTTCGATTTTACAATAAATAAATGACTTGGGCTATGTTCTTTAAGACTAAGAGAGCAGTGCTTTAAGTTGACTAGTCCTTTTAAACTGGAATTTCAGAATTGTATATAAAATAATAAATTTATTCTGAGACTGATTATGAAATATCTTTCAATATGAACTGACTGGCATCTTTAATTTAATGTCACATCATTGTGGCATCAAATAAATTGAAGACCAAACAAACCAATGTAAAATGTAATTTAATGGGGGAAACTATAATTTTTTTTCTCCAGACAACTGACCAGTTAAGTAATGAGTACAGTCTGCAGGGCATCAATTTGCCAAGTTGAAAACAAGTGGCATAAACAATTACGGGCATGATTCATGATGCCTGCATAGTACACAAAATATACGATCCACCGCCGTGCGGTTCTGTGACTCGTATTCCAGCCAATATTCCATACTATTTACTGTCATTTGCCATTGTTGCACGGTGTGGACTCCACCATTCGACATGGTATGACAAATTCTTGCAATAACGTCCGTAAAATCCAGTCGCACCACACCTGTCGAATATCTTTACCCGTGTATTCCAAATTCACACCCATAACACGAGATCAGCAAGTAGTGACAGACTTCATAGAGACCGCGCCCATCCCAAAACACTCTCAGTGACAGGATCCAAATTTTGGAATAAAATCTCCCAGCATGTCAGTGATGCGCATTCCTTATACAGCTTCAGTAAGAACTTGATTCCACACATTTTTAGTACAATTGACAGATTTTAAGTAATTTATTCTATCCTCGCCACATAATCATGATATCACCACACATATTATAATATCATAATTTATATGTCACATGGGTGAAAAGTCATTTTTTCGGTTTTATTGTTTCATAATTAGCTATCATAATAACAAGAAAAAGAAGCTGGTCTTCTTGGACTTGATAATAAATTCTTCCTTTTCACCCATGTCCATGATGCTTCGTCTTTTCTAACTTATTTTATCTCCATCCAATGGATTTGTTATTATTTAAGGGCCTCCATCAGTAAACAGATTTTATCTGATATAGACTGCCGAATAAAATTGTCAAATTTCTGGTGCAGGATGTCCATTGTTGCAGTCCTTGTTGGGATTTCCCTTGGTTTGTACAGGTGGTCTAGTTGCAACTGTTTATTTTACTATCACTGGGACTGAATATAAGGCCCCAGCTTGTTTCCACTTCAGTTATACACGTTGTCTTTGCTGAATATTTAGCTTAGACAAGGAGCCGCTACTCAGAGATACATGTACGGGTAAAAGGCTCCGAAACATGTTGAGTAGTTACCAGCTGAAGACCCTTTAATATATTTGGGCTGATACAGCCTATGTCAAAATTTTACAGAGGAACGTGTGCAATATAGACAATATTAATTCCATATTTATACACGTTAGACAGGGACAGGGACAGGTTAGCTTATGGAGAGTAAAGAGTTCGAACTGCGGAATAGGATATTGACTACTAGGAAGTGGTTCTGGGCAAAAAGACACAAATACAAAACTTGTTCGGTCATTCGGCCGACTTCGGATGTTCGGTCTTTTAGTATGGACCGATTTTTGTTTGTTCCCTTCTAACCCTAATCAGTATTTTTCGGTGGACAGTGACTTTATAATACCATGACACAATGATTTTCCAAAGTATTCTTCCCTGGTTGACTTCTCTACCATTGCCAATCATGTATTGCCGTACAGTAGAAATAGAGCAGCCCCTATTCTCACCATACGATGAATATAGATCAAACTTCATCATCACTGTGCGGTGAAAATAGACAAAACAATATTCTCACCGTAAGGTGAAAATAGTCACTCCGGTATCTTAATGAGCGGGTTTTCGAGCGATAATACAAGAATTTTGATGACTCACGCCTGCTTGGGAAAAGTGTTCAGCTGCAGCAAATATACGAACAAATTTAGCTGGGACTTACTTTTTATTGTAAAGTTCTTCTATATTTCCCCATTCCTGAGCCAGCTCGCCACTACTTTTCCGTTGCTGCTCCAACAAATACGCGCCGACGTCTCTTGCCATTCTGTTTCAAGAGGTCTGTTTTTATTCCCGTTCTGTTCTCGTCACAACAGGTACAATCTCGCAATGTTCGCGATGTCCGCGAGGTACAATCTCGCAATGTTCGCGATGTCCGTGAGGTACAATCTTCAGTTGTCCGTGAAAGTTCGGTGTGAGAGTATATTTATGGCATTATGGACGTGGATCCGAAACCAAACTTTTGGTGCGCCACTTTTTAAAATAAAGTATGCAGTTGGCGTTGTGCAGACACCTTTCATTGAAAACATTCAAGATAAAAAAAGGCGAGTCTATACTATAGATAGAATCAAAAGTTATGCCAGTGTTTGCTTGTCATGGCCAGCATTACGTCACTGCGTATGAATATGTGATTTGCCCTCTGTTTACAAAACTCATCATGAAAAAAATATCTGTCAAACCATACAACACAAACAGGCTGATAAGTTCATGTAATAGTCTAGCTGAAACAGTGCGTTAATTACAGGTAAATGGCCCCCGAAGGTGTCAGCACAAGACAACCAAGAACTATTTTGTAACCTGCACCTGATTGGCCGCAATGGTGTATTCATACCAACTCGTGGCGTCTGCAACTTTCTTTACATGCAGATTGTGGTAATTTGAAAAGAAAAAATGGACTTTGGACGTGGATAAGTTTCAGATTCCATTTAAATGTAATATAACGTTGGAACATGGTCTTGGTCCAAACGAAAGGCCAGGGTTAGGGTGAGCTGAGACTCTGTAAGACATAAACTTAAAGTTAAAGTTTGGGGAACCTGGATTTATCCTGTTCATAGATCATGGCCGAACATGAAGTTACCCATTTTCTCTGATGTAAATAATTCATCAAATAATTGTATACTGAGTCACACAGCACTTGGTTATTTAACAATGAGCCGAGTTCCTGTGCTATTGACTTACCTTACTGCATTGGAAAAAGTATTGATTGTTGACATAATGCGAAAATAGCAACAAAAAAAAGAAAAGAAAAGAAAGAAAGAAAGAAAGAAAGAAAGAAAGAAAGAAAGAAAAGAAAAGAAAGAAAGAAAAAAGGAAAAAAGTTAAGAAGTAAATAGTACATAAGCTACTGATTAATTAATGTGGAATATGGTATGGTAAAAAGAACCTAGGATTAAAGAAAGTTTGGACAACTTATTTCCATGGTGGGCCTATACGTCATTTCTTGATAACATACATACAAAAAATAAAATATGTATAAAAGAAACTAGACTGGCTGTCGTCTGGTTCGTCATATTTGTCCCAAAGGAGTTAATACACAGGGGTGTTTAATGGCGACGTGGGTCCAGTGGATCGCCGAAGGCGACGAATGTCTAACTGCGACATGGGACCAGTGAGCCGCCGAAGGCGACGAATCACACTGGCAGGGTTAACAAAGTTCCACCCGCATCCTGCAGATGGCGCGGAACGGTGAAAATTTGCACCGGCTATAAACAGCCAATCAGAAAGCAGGTCACCATTTGACATGCAAAATTTGCATTTAATATCTAAACAAGACGGCATGGCCAACATGGCAGTAGCAGCCACACTCAAGGACAGTGTAGGCCTACACTTTATAGCTTAAAAACTTGGTCGGCCTGTGGTATCAGGAGTTCAACTGGAAATACTAGAGTACATAGGCAAAGGGCAGGATGTTTTTGCATCTTTGTCGACAGGTTCGGGCAAGTCTGACGTACATGGCGGTACCATTCGTGCTGCAATGGGCAAACCACGGTCATCTCACTCTCAGTCTCAGTCTCAGCGAGGATCCCTCAGCCTCATACATTGTAATCATTGTATCGCCTTTAGTAGCCATCATTAAGTAACAGGTAGCATTTTTAAAGGAAAAGGGAATGAAAGCAACCCATGTAGGAGATGAGGAATGTGATTTGGAGGGCCTAAAGAAGGGGAATTACAACTACGTGTTTGGCAGTCCTGAATCTTCCCTGTCTGCCAAGCACAGAAAGCAGATTTTCACAAACCCCATCTACAAGTCACGACTTGGTGCCATATTCATTGATGAAAGTCATTGTATAGTGAAATGGTAATGTTTAACCGCGACATGGGATCAGTGAGTCGCCGAAGGCGACGAACCAGACCGGTGCAAATTTCCACCGGTCGGCGCCATCTGCAGGATGCGGGTGGAACTTTGTTAACCCTACCAGTCTGGTTCGTCGCCTTCGGCAACTCACTGGTCCCACGTCGCGGTTAAACATTCGTCTCCTTCGGCGACTCACTGCACCCCACAACGCCATTAAACACACCTGTGTATTAACCCGTTTGGGACAAATATGACGAACCAGACGACAGCCAGTCTAAAAAGAAACATGCAACAGTATCAGGTATAATCAAAGGTACAAAACATTCGCCCATCAATATACATAACATCCCAGATATTATACATGTGTCGCATTACCCTACCACACAAGCATGGTTGTAGAAGAAGTCCCTATTATCCTTCTTGATTTATTGTCCATAAAGAGGAGGGGGCGGGTCAGTAAAAGAGATATACTTTGGTTTTGCTCCAGGGAAATTTTATCTAAAAGGTATTGCTTTACTGTGGTTTTGAATAAATTACGATTTTTAATTTTCCGAATATGAGCAGGCAAGTCATTCCACTGCTTTATTCCTGTCCATGTAAATGTACTTCGTCCCTTGTTTGTTTGGCATCTGGGCAATTTAAACATCAAATCTGAATTTCTTGTGTAGCGTCTACTTCAGTTTGCATAATTTTCAAATTTCTCTGAGTCTAGTGATATATTGTTTCATTATGTTGTGTATGCTGTACAACTGTACAGACTACATTAAAATGATAGAATTTGACAAAGTTTTATTTTGATATGTGAAGATTTTTTTCTATTTATTTATTTATTTATTTATTTATTTATTTATTTATTTATTTATTTATTTATTTATTTATTTATTTATTATTTTTTTAAATTAATTTTGTCCATCCCTTTGCATTGCATTCATGGGGGACCCAACCGGGCCTATATAGCATTAGTACCAAGGAATACACAAAGTTGATGTCTGATACTGCATGGTGGCCACCGCGCGGTATTCAGATGACCGTGTATCTGTGAACAACGCAGAGACTGGCCCTGATCTGAAGCATAAGGTAGTTCAAGCTTTTCAAGTTGCCCTAATTAGCACATATTGAAATTCTACGACTTTTGTTTGTGGTTCATTGCATGAACCTACAGCGCAAACCTTTGAATTAAATTTGGAGTGGTACCTTTATCTATAATAGTTTATAAGACATTTAATATATAAATAATATTATGCACACTTCCCTCCCCGTCGCTTGGAACTTGAGCCAAAACCTTCCTGTCCACATGGTTGTGCGTGTTCACATATACAGACTCTGCAATGTTGGGAATTTTCTTTTACTGTACGCCTAAATGCAACAGCAATAATTAATTTTGGCGAAATTCTGCTGCAAAATCAGAATCCGACCCAGTAGTTTGCATGGTGAGAACAAAACCAAAGAGCTAATCGTTTTTTTTTTCTTTTAGACCATAGTGGGCGTAAGTACAGTACGTATACAAAGCTATACAATGCCACCTTGGCACACAGAAAATCGCCAAAACTGTTTACATGGGTATTTCAATAATTATAAATGATTATGTTTTATTCAGGCCCCAGGGGTGGCGAAAAAATAGTTACATGAAACACACAGAATGATAAAGGACAGTTACAAAATGAGATGATAAACAAACGTGCACAAATAAACCTTTCATATATTATTTACCAACTCGTTGACGTGTACCTTTACAGCAGTTACAGCGTCTGCGTTGAGATGACGATTTATTACTGAATTTTTATTACTGAATTTTTATTCAGTTATATTGTCCTATTTCATCATAGCATGCCACTTAAAAATCGGCATCAACTGAAAGCAAAATTTCCACTCTTGCCTCATGAGTAGCATTGGTCTATATTATAATTTCCAAAGTTTAGAAATCGCCGATGCCGAAATGAACGGACATATGCCAACTTTGACAATTGGTTTTAAAATTAAGATATACAGTTAGTACGTGTACAGTGGTACCTGTTTTGATATAGAGACCCGGTATCTTTTTAAGACTGCTCACTTGGAACACGTACTGCGTTATCGTTTTCGTGTTATGGTAACGAAAAAACACCAGTTTTGAGATACATTTTGACCTGCTCTATAGGGGTGGTCTCTCAAAACAGAGAAGGAGCATTAGGCCTAGGTTACATGCTCCGTGCTCTGAACCTATCTCCTTACTTCAAGATCACCCAAGTAGCATGTAAGGAAGCCCTACCAAATTACAAAAAGGGACGCTGGTTTAAACGCATTTTATTTCAACAAACTAGACAATATAATACATGTGAAAGTTACATGCAATTGGGAAAGAGGGCGCGGCCCTATATAAATCCCTCTCGCAGAAGAAGACGATCACAGGACAACACAGGACACACATGACGCGCAGGAACAGAGAGAAGAGGAGAAAACACAGACGAGACAGACAGTAGGGCAGATGGTTGTACAGTACTGGTAGTATTAAGATATCAGTGTATTTACAATTATGACTCGGGATAAATTGTTTGCTCTGTACAGTAAAAATAAATTGCATAAGAAAGACTAGGAAAGATGATTTGCTGCATAGCAAATCAGTGTGTGTGTCTTCAAAGCACATTAGTATGGCAATGTACAACTATTCCATAACACAGGAGTGGAAGTTGGAATGGCATCTCTATCTATTATAGCTTTGAAATTATTCAAGATTTAAAATTTCAAAAGCCCCTAATTTGCATAATTTTAAACATCTTCATTTCTGTGTATAAAATGGCCAAACTCCTTGTATGGAGGTACAATCATGCCAAGTTTGGAGTTTCTATGTATAGTAGTGTCTGAGAAAAGTGTCGGACAAATTTGCTGGTAAAATAGAAAGAAAGAAAGAAAGAAAGAAAGAAAGAAAGAAAGAAACTGGAAAAGAAGATTTTTTTTAATCTGTCTGTGTGCCTTCAAAGGTTGTAAATATTATATGCTACAACTTTTGTCCTTTGGTACTTCACATTCCATTAAGCTTATGGCTGCATGCAAATTTTAAAGTCCAAATGACCTTGACCTTTGACCTTTACCGGTCATATGTAAATTGCACAGTGTTACAATACCCACAATTTGAGCCGGACATGAACCGAATCGGAGTAAAATTGACCAAGTTATGGCAAGATGAAACTTTCAAAGGGTCAAGTGACCTTGACCTTTGCCTTTTTGAGGTTACATGTTCTTATAAAAATGTCCAGTGTAGCAATACCTACAATTTGAATCTTACATGATGAAAACTGGATGGAGATTGGCCACGTTATGATTGGATGAAACTTTCAAAGGTCCAAATGACCTTGACCTTTGAACTTTAGAGGTCACATGTACATTTAAAAAATGTGCAAGGTTACAATAGCTACAATTTGAGCCCAACATGATCAAAATTGGATAAAAATTGACCAAGTTATGGCCAGAAGAAAGCCTGCACCGAAAGTGGCCTTTGACCTTGAAATGACTTTTGACCTTGAGATGACCTCTACCTGAAGTGAACCTTGACCTCAAAAATGACATTTTGGCTTAAAATTGACCTTTGACCTTGACATGACCTTGACATTTGAGATGACCTTTACCTAGCTATGATCGAACTCCTCTACACTCGGAACCACATCTACTATAGTATATAAGATATTGAAGATTTAAAACTTTAATTAGCCCTCATTTGCATAATTTTGAAAAGCTTGACCTCTCATTATAAAAAGGCCAGACTTTATCCATAGAAGTATTATTGTGCCAAGTTTGGAGTTTCTACATATAATACTTTTCAAATGAAATGTCTGACAAATTTGCCGGTAAAGAAAGAAAGAAAGAAAGAAGATAGAAAGAAAGAAAGAAAGAAAGAAAGAAAGAAAGAAGAAAGAAAGAAAGAAAGAAAGAAAGAAAGAATTCCTAGAAAAACAGAAAAGTGTGTGTTGACACACACACTTTAAATATTATTGAAGAAAAAAAAAGAACTAGAACTAGGAAAGATGATTTGCTGCATGGCAAATCAGTGTGTGTGTCTTCAAAGCATATTGGCATGGCAATGTACAACAGCTCCACAACACAGGAGTAGAAGTTGGAATGGCATCTGTGTATATTATAGCTTTGAAGTTATTCAAGATTTTAAATTTGTAATGGTGCTATTTAGCATAATTTAAATTGCTACAACTTTTAATTTTAATTCATTAGGTGCGCAATGGTCAACAACCCCCCAGTAGAAGTTTAAATGACATCTCTATCGATTATAGTGTAGACGATATTCAAGATTGATAATATCGAATACTGCTTATTAGCATAATTTAAATTGCTACAACTTTTTTGTTTTAGATTCATTACATGTGCAATGGTCAACAACCTCCTAGTAGAAGTTGAAGTGACATATCTATCTAAAATAGTTTTGAAGATATAAGTTTTAAAATTTCAAATGCTGCTAATTAGCCTAATTTAAATTGTTACAACTTTTGTTTTAAATTCATTGGATGCGCACTGGTCAATAACCCCCTAGTAGAAGTTGGAATGACATCTCTTTCTATTATACTTTTGAAGATATTCAAGATTTAAAATTTCAAATGCCCCTAATTTGCATAATTTTAAAATCTTCATTCGTCTGTGTAAAACAGTCAAACTCCTTGCATGGAGGTACAATCATGCCAAGTTTGGAGTCTCTATGTATAATAGTGTCCGAGAAAAGTGTCGGACAAATTTGCTGGTAAAGAAGAAAGAAGAAAGAAAGAAAGAAAGAAAGAAAGAAAGAAAGAAAGAAAGAAAGAAAGAAAGAAAAGAAAGAAAGAAAGCAAGAAAGAAAGAAAGAAAGAACTCGAGGAAAAACAGAAAAGTGTGTGTTGACACACACACTTTAATGAAAAGGGAAGTTGATAGTCTGTCCTATATAGTATAACACATTTACATATATAAAAATTACAATTTATTTCTAATACAACATAATTTTGTTAAGGATTCATATCTCTGAAGTCCTCCTTGTGTTTCAACAAAAACAACGTGGGTTATTTCGTACTAATGAATGATCTAAAGACATATATATGCATCATAATTTTTTTTTCTGTGTGCATACTTTTTAATGTAGAATGACATGCACAGACCCCTATACATGTATAACGCTGAATCCTATGTGTTTCGATTTGTCAGCACTAGCATAAGTAAGCCACAATTAATACGTCCTTTTTTGGACAAACCAACTTTAATTTGCCGATTACATCCAGGACAAAAATACAAAAGAAAGAAAGAAAGAAAGAGAGAGAGAGAGAGAGAGAGAGAGAGAGAGAGAGAGAGAGAGAGAGAGAGAGAGAGAGAGAGAGAGAGAGAGAGAGAGAAAGAAAGAAAGAAAGAAAGAAAGAAAGAAAGAAAGAAAGAAAGAAAGAAAGAAAGAAAGAAAGAAAGAAAGAAAGGAAGGAAAAACAAAAAAGTGTGTGTTGACACACACTTTAATGATAAATAATAAGGATGCACTGTGCACAGCCGTCTTCGCCCGCTTTACTCTCTAAACGAAGCCAGAAAATGTCCGCGTTGTAAATGTCCGAGATGTCAGTGTTGTGGATATCGCGGACATTTCGAGATTGAACCTTTGGCGTCGCCGCCGCCGTTCCTCTTCAAGGTGGGAAGGTCTACTTGCCGAAACATAACGGAACACAGCATAATTTGTATAATGCACGTAATATGCAATATTATTGTAAAAAGGCCTTGCAGATACCGAATTTTACATGTAACAGTTAGCACCTGAATTCTGTTTCAGAAATCTATATTCTTTGTAAAGTATAATATGTAACAGCCAGGCTGTGGAAGCTCCCGAAGTCAAAGTACGACTCGCATGGCCTGCTATATATTTAATACATGAAAATCCAGCAATGTACCCTATTGTAAACCATTGACACAATTTAATTGTTTTATTGTACATAAACAAATAAAGATAGCCATCTCAAATGGTTTGATCTGACAAATATAAGTGGTAAGGCAACATTTAGAGCAAATAAATTTGACATGAAGGTGAAATTTTAAAATTTCATCTGTCAGCATCAGTTTTCCTTCATTATGCAAATGACAATTAATATTCATGTTAATTATGCATATGCAATACTGACCCATACAAGTGTAATACTGTGAAAAGAAAATTCAGCTAACTGATATACTTTTGGAAATATAACACCTTTTCTATGCACTATCACAATCGATTCCCAATGCAATTTTAAGTGTTTTGATCTGACCCCACCAATCAATAAAATTCATTATTTTTTCTTCCAAAATTTGATTTCATCTTAATTTTTTTCACTTGGGTTACATTATTATTATCTGTTTGTAACAAAATGATACAGCTTGCCAGAAAAAAACCCTGGTCAGTGAACCTAAATTGACCTTGATACCACCACCCCCCCCCCTTAAAAATGATGGCTGCTGAGTGGTACAGACTGCCTCATTGTTGCTCTAATAAAATTATCTTATCTTGGCTAAATGTATCAATTACCAAAGCAGGCCCCAGAATCTTGACTGATACAATCGTCAAAGCCTTTGGTACTTCACATTCCATTACCTTATGGCTAGATTAAAAAAAAGGCCCGAATGACCTTGACCATTGATCTTTAGGCTTTGCATGTAAATTTAGGCATTGCATGTAAATTAAAAAAATATGCAGTGTTGCAATACCTACAGAATGAGTCCAACATGGTTTAAATTGGATGAAAATTGACCGAGTTATGGCTAGATGAAAATTTCAAATGTGAAAATGACATTGACCTTTGACCTTTAGAGGTCACATGTAAAGTACAAAAATGTGCAGTGTTACCAACATATTAATCGAAGTTGGTTTAATTACCTGTACCTATTATGTTTTCGAGATATTCAAGATAAAAATTTTCAAATGGCAATAATTTTCAAAACCGTTGAACCTCTTTACAAAAAGGTCAGGCTTCATGTATGGAAGTATAATCATGCCAAGTTTGGAGTTTCTATGTATAATACTTTTCAAATGAAATGTTGGACAAATTTGTCTGTAAAGAAAGAAAGAAAGAAAGAAAAGAAAGAAGAAAGAAAGAAAGAAAGAAAGAAAAAAGAAAGAAAGAAAGAAAGAAAGAAAGAAAAACAGTATGTCTGTTTTGGCACACAGACATGAATACTATGTGCATAAGCTGAAGATTGAAGTCAAAGGTGTAACCTTCAATTCTACCTTTACTGGCTTATGCACCAATGTTTTCGGACCAGCAGACATGTCGATGCAATTACCACAACAATTGGTTTCGATTTTACATTATGGTAAATCAGTAATAAGAAAAATGAAGGAACTAAAAAAGAGGATTTGCTTCAAAGCAAATCTGTCTGTGTGCCTTCAAAAGTTGTTAATATTAAATGGTACAACTTTTATCCTTTGGTATTTCACATCACATTAAATTTATGGCTGGATGCAAATTTCAAAGTCCAAATGACCTTGACCTTTGACCTTAACAGGTCACATGTAAAGTGCACAGCGTTACAATACCCACAATTTAAGCCCAACATGAACCAAATCGGATTAAAATTGACCAAGTTATGACAAGATGAAACTTTCAAAGGGCAAGTGACCTTGACCTTTGCCCTTTTGAGGTGACATGTTCTTATAAAAACCCACAGTGTTGCAATACCTACAATTTGTGTCCAACATGATTAGAATTGGATCGAAATTGGCCAGGTTATGACTGGATGAAACTTTCAAAGGTCCAAATGACCTTGACCGTTGACCATTAGAGGCCACAAGTAAGTTTCAAAAATGTGCAGTGTACAATAGCTACAATTTGAGCCCAACATGATAAAATTGGACAAAAATTGACCAAGTTACGGCGAGCCACCACCAAAAATGACCTCTGACCTTGAAATGACGTTTGACATTAAGATGACCTCTACCTAAAGTGAACATTGACCTCAAAATGACATTTAAGCTTAAAATTGACATTTCACCTTGACATAACCTTGACATTTGAGATGACCTTTACCTTGCTATGATCGAACTCCTATACACTCGGAACCCACTTCTACTATAGTACATTAGATATTGAAGATTTAAAACTTTAATTAGCACTCATTTGCATAATTTTGAAAAGCATGACCTCTCATTGTAAAAAGGCCAGACTTCATCCATAGAACTATAATTGTGCCAAGTTTGGAGTTTCTATCTATAATACTTTTCAAATGAATTGTCGAACAAATTTATCAGTGAAGAAAGAAAGAGAGATGGAAAGAAAGAAAGACAGAGAGACAGAAAAAAGAAAGAAAGAAAGAAAGACAGAAAGTGTGTTGACAAACACACTTTAATGATAGAATGCATGAGCAGGGATTTTGAGTATTTCCTGGACTGTGAAATTGTAAATGAATAATGTAGCCCAAAAATGAACTGTGAAATTGTATATGAATAATGTAGCCCAAAATGTTTTCTTTAACAGCCACTTACTTGACTGATATCCAGAGAGAAAACATTAACTTATAATTAAATTATCAAACAGACATAGCTATTCAATCAATGCAGCCAATGTTTATATGACAAAATTAACTTATAATTAAATTATCAAACAGACATAGCTATTCAATCAATGCAGCTAACGTTTACATGACAAAATTAACTGATACAGTGATGAACCCAAAGGATATGCTCTTTGCTAATTCTTTCAAATTTGCATTGCTAATACAATGTGTGAAACAAAGAAAAAAGGTCAGAATATCACAAATCATGAGCAGATATTATATTCTATTATGTTTGTCAGAAATTTTAAATCAGAACCCCCTCATTTAAAAAATAAGAATACTCAGTATATCCCTTTGATACAAATTTTACTGACAGTAAATGAAGACTTCTGTCCTGAATGAGTCAAGGGATGCCGCATTTTCAAAGGGTCATTTTGATGTCACATCTTGTAAAATATATACCAGGATTATGGCTTGTTTGCAATTTAATTGAGATGTGACTCCCCTGTAAAAATGTCCCACAGGTCTTACGATGTTGATAAAGGCTGTGGATTATGAGTGAACTCTATTTGGGGTAATGAAATACACATAAACTTAAGAAGGAAAGGCTAGGGTTTATTTTGATGTGGTTACACTTGCCAGGACTTTGGAATAATCTGGCCATTTGGTACCAATCATTCACAGTCACTGGTCATGTGAGTTTGGTGGGGTGGCAGACACATAGCAGGGCCAGCTCCACAGTAAAATGGTGTCCCTTAAGCAGGATTATTTTGTAAAAAATCCAATTATTTGACGCTACAAAGGTGAAAATAAAACCCATGTAAATGTCTACAGCAGCACCCATGTGGACCTGTTTACAGGCACCACTAATTATAGCAGCCGGGTTGAGTGGGAAGGCAAAGAGGTCAGTGATAGGCTGTTTGGCCCACCAGCACTGTGGTCACAACTAATGAGACGGTGCCCAGAGCTCAAGTTAGGTGGAATGGACTGTATAGTATATAAGATATTGAAGATTTAAAACTTTAATCAGCCCTCATTTGCATAATTTTGAAAAGTATGACCTCTCATAAAAAGGCCAGACTTTATCCATAAAAGTATAATTGTGCCAAGTTTGGAGTTTCTACGTGTTATGCTTTTCAAATGAAATTACAGACAAATTTGCCAGTAAAAAAATAAAGAAAGAAAGAAAGAAAGAAAGAAAGAAAGCAAGAAGGAAGGAAGGAAGGAACTAGGAAAGATGATTTGCTGCATAGCAAATCAGTGTGTGTGTCTCCAAAGCATATTGATATGGCAATGTACAGCTATTCCATAAAACAGGAGTAGAAGTTGGAATGGCATCTCTACCTATTATAGCTTCGAAGTTATTCAAGATTTAAAATTTCCAATGGTGCGATTTAGCAATTTAAAATGCTACAACTTTTATTTTTAATTCATTAGGTGATTAGGTGCCAATGGTCAACAACCCCCTAGTAGAAGTTGGAATGACATCTCTATTATACTGTTGAAGATTTTCAAGATTTAAAATTTCAAATGCCCCAAATTTTGACAATTTTAAACAATTTCATTTCTCTGTATAAAACAAACTGCTTGTATTGAGGTACAATCATGCCAAGTTTGGACTTTCTATGTATAATAGTGACCGAGAAAAGTGTCAGACAAATTTGCTGGAATGAATGAAAGAAAGAAAGAAAGAAAGAAAGAACGAAAGAAAGAAAGAAAGAAAGAAAGAAAGAAAGAAAGAAAGAAAGAAAGAAAGACACACGCACTTTAATGATAGAATGCATGAGCAGGGATCTTGAGCATTTCCTAGACTGTGAAATTGTATGTGAATAATGTAGCCCAAAATGTTTTCTTGAACAGCCACTGAACTGACTGGTATCCAGAAAGAAAACATTAACTTATAATTAAATTACCAAACAGACATAGCTATTCAATCAATGCAGCCAATGTTTATATGACAAAATTAACTCATTCAGTGATGAACCCAAAGGATATGCTCTTTGCTAATTCTTTCAAATTTGCATTGCTAATACAATGTGTGAAACAAAGAAAAAAGGTCAGAATATCACAAATCATGAGCAGATATTGTATTCTATTATGATTGTCAGAAATTTTAAATCAGAGCCCCCTCATTTAAAAAATAAGAATACTCAGTATATCCCTTTGATACAAATTTTACTGACAGTAAATGAAGACTTCTGTCCTGAATGAGTCCAGGGTTGCCGCATTTTCAAAGGGTCATTTTGATGTCACATCTAGTAAAATATATACCAGGATTATGGCTTGTTTGCAATTTAATTGAGATGTGACTCCCCTGTAAAAATGTCCCACAGGTCTTACGATGTTGATAAAGGCTCTGGATTATGAGTGAAATTTATTGGGGGTAATGAAATACACATAAACTTAAGAAGGAAAGGCTAGGGTTTATTTTGATGTGGTTACACTTGCCAGGACTTTGGAATAATCTGGCCATTTGGTACCAATCATTCACAGTCACTGGTCATGTGAGTTTGGTGGGGTGGCAGACACATAGCAGGGCCAGCTCCACAGTAAAATGGTGTCCCTTAAGCAGGATTATTTTGTAAAAAATCCAATTATTTGACGCTACAAAGGTGAAAATAAAACCCATGTAAATGTCTACAGCAGCACCCATGTGGACCTGTTTACAAACACCACTAATTATAGCAGCCGGGTTGAGTGGGAGGGCAAAGAGGTCAGTGATAGGCTGTTTGGCCCACCAGCACTGTGGTCACAACTAATGAGACGGCCCCCTGAGCTCAAGTTAGGTGGAATGGACTGTATAGTATATAAGATATTGAAGATTTAAAACTTTAATTAGCCCTCATTTGCATAATTTTGAAAAGCATGACCCCTCATTATAAAAAGACTTTATCTATAGAAGTATAATTGTGCCAGAAGGCCAGACTTCATCCATAGAACTATAATTGTGCCAAGTTTGGAGTTTCTACGTGTAATACTTTTGAAATGAAATGTCAGAGAAATTTGCCTGTAAAGAAAGAAAGAAAGAAAGAAAGGAAGGAAGGAAGGAAGGAAGGAAGGAAGAAAGAAAGAATTCCTAGAAAAACAGTATGTCTGTGTTGGCACACAGACATAAATACTGTGAACTACACGGGACTAATTGATGACTCGAAACAACTACGAGTGCACACAGAACTGCTGCCTTTAATAACGTTGATTTTTGTACACTTTACATGACGCTGGCCGCTTACACCTCACCAGGTTTCATCCATTTACCGCTCAGCGTACATCGCTCATCGCATTAACTGCAATTACATTCATAACATTAAGTATCTCTATATCAAAATCGAACCTTTAACATAGTATATCACATATACAAGCCACATTCATTTATCACACATAAATTCATATGATTACATTTAATCGAAAAGTCCAAATTGTATACATTAAGCGCGGCCTTTTTGTCACATAATACCGTGAACAAAAATTGTAAACCACACAAGCTTGATCCAATTACTGTCAAACTTCAAAGTACTTTATGATAACAAATACTCAATCAATCATTTTCAACTACGACGTGAAAAGCAAATAACTTATGCTTACAATATTACGGAATACCTACCCGGCATTTTGGCACCTTCAACACGTCGTGCACAAGTTCCAAAACCAGCAATATTTATTCTTATGTGCAAATGAACGGCACAACCGTATATTACAAGAGAAAACCCTCCAATTCTAGTTTGAAACCATCGCATAAAATTACAATAATGCTTTTACTTGACACAGCATGGCATATACGCGTGCATCTTACTTGACACAGCGTGACATATACGCGTCCTGGCAAGTCTTACTATAAACATACAACGCGCACATGTATTACACCAAAGTTTTACCAAACAATACATGAAGTTTGAAAAACCTCAATATATTTTCATAAACTCGTACATGTAAGCGCACTTTAACGGCAAAAAGCATGACCCAGTAAAACGCGTTTTCACGAGTTACCTTTTTTGAACGATGCGGACATTTAGTTAGGAGTTCATTTAAGTATGTACATTTACTTTTTAATATCAAGTTAAACTTCTTAATGTACTTGCAGGAACACTATTGCAGTGTCTGCGTTACAACCACCCCATGTTAGTTACAGAAGTGAACTGTGCAGTGGCCAAATGCACGCACCCCACGTATGGAAGTTGTACTGTTCAATAATTCACGAAACCCTGAGTTTTGTTCACAAAACCGTGGGTTTTGCTTTTCAAAACCCTGGGTTTTGTAGCAAAACCCTGAGTTTTGCTAACAAAACCATAGGTTTTATCACAAAACCCTGGGTTTCATTAGCAAAACCCAGGGTTTTGTTACAAAACCTTGGGTTTTGCTCAGTTATTGAATTTTGATATCATTTTGGACAAAACCCTGGGTTTTGCTACAAAACTCTGGGTTTTGTGTACAAAACCGTGGGTTTCATGAACAAAACCCAGGGTTTTGCTATTTGGTTATTGAATTTTGATATCATTTTGGACGAAACCCTGGGTTTTGTGTACAAAACCGTGGGTTTCATAAACAAAACCCAGGGTTTCTTACCGAAACCGTGGGTTTTGTAGCAAAATTTTGGGTTTTGAGCACAAAACCCACAGTTTAAGAGCAAAACAACGAGTTTTTATCACAAAACCCTCGGTTTTGTTATTTTTTGAACAAAACCCACAGTTTTGTTCCTAAAACCCTCGGTTTAGCCAGAAAACCGTGGGTTTTGTAACACTTTGAAATAACAGAACAAAACCGTGGGTTTTGTGAGATTGCAAAACTCTGGGTTTTGTGACATCACGAATCCCAGGGTTTTGAAAAGGTGCAATACCCAGGGTTTTGTAACCAACCAATCGTGACAGCTGTTACTTGGTAGGCCTTGGTAGGCCTTGCTAGGCTACTCAACTTGAAAATAGCGTCAAACTACAAGTGGCTCAGTTATTGTGATCAATAACATCATTATTGGTTACCACGCGCAAAGTCTACCTCTTTGTGGTATGAATATACCATTTCGGCCAATCAGGTGCAGGTTACCGGTCACTAAATAGTTCTTAGTTGTCGTGTGCTGACACCTTTGGGGGCCATTTACCTGTAATTAACCCACTGTTTCAGCTAGACTATTACATGAGCTTATTAGCCTGTTTGTGTTGTATGGTTTGACAGATATTTTTTCCATGATGAGTTTTATAAACAGAGGGCAAATCACATATTCATACGCAGTGATGTAACGCTGGCAAGCCGTGCTCGGAGCACGTGTTTCCTGGCTATGACAGGTAAACACTTGCATAACTTTTGATTCTATTTATAGACTCGCCTTTTTTATTTTGAATGTTTTCAATGAAAGGTGTCTGCACAACACCAACTGCATACTTTATTTTAAAAAGTGACGCAACAAAAGTTATACGCCTTTATGCTAATATGAGAATATACAGTAAATATAATGGTGGTTTCATTCCTTGTGACACGATGAGAATATCAGTTATGTATTAGTTAAAGGACGAGAGGTTGTGCATTCAGTGTTCAAAATAATCCACCTGCCGGCGCAAAGAGCTGCATGGACTATTGAATGCACAGCCTCGAGCTCTTTAATTTGTGTAAAACATTTGATCCTTTGCAAATAATTAATTTATCGCACGATATATGATGGAGCCCTGGAAATTTTAATCTAAGTAACGTTTTCGGTCCCATTCTTCAACCATTATTGTCTGAAATATTCGATAGTTATTGGTTGTGGTCATCTTGGCTTTGACTGGCGTGACCTAGATGTGAAGGAGTAAACAAAGGCGCGTGGTCCGACCAGCATCGAATATGAGACAGAAACCTAACAGCATCCTACAGGCTACAAGTAAACGTGGCCACATGCCTAGGGTGTTGGACTGCGGGTCACGGGGTGTCAGGGTCGATCCCAATTATTTTTTTTTTATTTTTTAATTAATTTATTTTATCGAGCAGAAATTTCGCACTTGGAAATTTCTTAAGGTTGAAGTTGTTGGTTCTGGAAAAAGAACAATACTGTGACGCCAGAAAATGTCTAACTGGCTTTTGGTTTATTCAACTTGTGTTTATTTAGACCTATCAATTGGTGGACGTGCGTGTGCACTGAACCATTCGACAGTTCTTGAAAAGGTGCCAGGCTATCTTGCGTGATTTGCAGTGCCCCTCAACAAAAAACTTACAACTCAGTACTGGGAATAGGTAGTTTGTATGGGGCTAGTGGCGGGCACAGCCTGGACATGCCGTTGCAGACGGGATTATCACCCTTCCGGTTGCAGAGCTCCTGGGGAAGAGCTTCAGTATATAAATACATAAAATATAAGAGTCACAGGGACATATGGCAATGATTTAAAATTAACCAACAATATCCAGAATAAAACGCAAATTAAACAGTAAGCATCAAGTAGAATGCTTCCAAACCTGAGGTTTAGAAGTGTTCAACACTACTGAAAATGTATTGAAGGATGCTCTTCTTAAAACTATACAAGGAACTCGCATCACGGATATTCTGGGGAATTTCATTCCAGATTTTGGATTGTTATTCAAAGATTTAGGATGTGAGCGCTGAAGGTAAATGGAACCACGGGCGGAAAATCTTGTATCATGGGTATGGACATCTGAGGTTGCAGTGAAATAATTGTTCAAATATTGAGGGGTGTGTTTGTTTTGAATTTTCCAAATGAAGATACAGTAATTGTAATGTAATCTTTGTTTTATGCTCATCCATTTCAGGGTATTCAGCATATCCGTGATGTGGGTCCTGAGGTGGCATTTTAGAATTGTTCTCATGGCTCTGTTTTGTAGACGTTGTAATTTTACAAGGTCTTTTTTATGCAAGCTAGGACTCCAAACAGTGCTGCCGTAATCCAGATGAGGTAGTATCAATGTATTGTATAAAGTAATGCAAGCACTGGTCGGGATAAATTGAGCTGCTTGTGTAAAGATGCCAATAGCCTTCTTCAGTTTGCAATAGGTGATGCTAAACTGTTCAGAAAATTTCATGTTTGAATCTTAAGTGATGCCTAAATATTGACACGAATCAACCTGGTTGATTTCCTCCTCATGAAGATTTAGATTCAGGTTTGGATTTTGTGTTTTTGACTTCTTGCTGATAAGCATGCTACAGGTCTTTCCAATATGGAGACTGAGCTTGTTGGCTTTCAACCAGATTGAGACACCTTGTGGATCATGATTAGGAGCCTGAGACACCAAGTCAATATTTGAATTGGCAAAATAAAACAGTGTGTCGTCAGCATAAAGATTGACACAGGAGTGATTAAAACAAAAGGAAATATCATTTACATAAACAATGAAGAGTAAAGGTCCAAGAATTGACCCCTGGGGGACGCCAGTGGTGATCATGTTAGGTTTGGAGAGATATCCGTTTACACAGGCAATTTGTAGTCTGTTTGCACGATAACTATTAAACCAAGCCAGAGAAGTGCCTCTAATTCCATAATATGAAAGTTTTCTTAGGAGAATACTGTGATCAACTGTATCAAAAGCTTTGCAAAGATCAAGTGATACAATACCCACAGAATTCCCTTTCTCAAGTTCTGTGAAAACAGATTCAGTGAAGCTATGAAGGGAAGTCTGTGTGGAGTTTTTGGGTCTAAGTCCAGATTGTTGGGGGGGGGGGCAGTAGTTTGTGTTCCGAAAGATAGTTGTAAATTTGGTTATGGACTATTCGCTATAGTAATTTTGAGACAATAGGTAAGATTGAGAGGGGACGATAATTTCTGGGGTCAGTCTTGGAACTTTTTTATGTATAGGCGTAATGCGAGCCATTCTCCAGGAATCAGGAAATGAGCCCATGGTCAAGGATTTATTAAAAATGTAAGCCAGACTATCAGAGATGGCCGATGAAGCCATCTTCAATAGTCTGGCTTGAATATTGTCTAAGCCAGTGGCCTTGTCCCTTAGTAATTCAGCAAGCATTTTCGATACATCATGTGAGGAAACAGATTTTAAAATAAATCTGCCAGAGAAGTGTGGTAGGAATTTAGATAGGTATTCAGTTGCTGAGATTGTGGCGGATATGATTTGATGGGATAATTTTGAACCAATTTCAATGAAGTATTCATTGAAATGATTAGCTATTTGCTGGAAGTTTGAAACAAGGGAATCATTAACATAAAGGGAGGTGATTGAATTTGATACACATTTAGGTAAGAGGCCTTTAAGGAGCTTCCACACTTCTCTGGCATTTCCTCTATTCTCATTGATACCATTTGTGTAGTAGTTGGACTTGGCTTGCCTAACAAGGCTGGTTACACGATTTTTTAACTTTTTGTAGTTTGTCCAATCACGTACATTCCCGGAGATAATTGCTTTATGTCCTTAAGAGTTTCAATCTTTTTATCATACCATGGAATTTTGTTTTGGATGCTCGAAATTTGCAAAGAGGGACATGATTGTTTACAATATCATCAAAGAGAAGTTTCCATGCCATCCAAACATCATTGATGTCATCGAAGCATTCAATAACATGCCAAGGCACATGAGTAAGGTCAGAAAGAAAATGTTGTGGATTGAGTTTTTAAAAAATTTCGAGAAGTTACAAAGCGATGATTTGTGTTATTGGATTTATGGTCTAAAATAATAAAATTCATGAGATGATCTGCTACGGATACTGCTCCGACTCCGGCACTGTGCTTGTTGACATTTGTCAAAGTCAAATCTATAATAGTTGCTGAGGAGTCAGTAATTCTGGTGGGTGCCTTGATGACCTGGCTGAGCCCATAAGTTGTTATAATGTCATTCAAATTGCTGGCTCTAGAAGATGGGTCATCAATGTGGGTATAGTCAATATTAAAATCACCAGTGACAATAAGGTCTAAATTTGAATTTTCAAATTGTACTAAAAAGTCCTCCATGTGTTCGAAAAAATTAGTGTCCATTTGAGAATGTCGGTAAAGAACAGAGACCAGGAGAGGTTTTCTGTTATTACGGTAAACCTTAATACAGTGATTCATGAGTTGAGGATGATTCAATTCCGGCACTTCTTCAAAAGATAGAGTAGTCTTCACATATATTCCAACACCCTGAGCACCTATGAAGTAATTTGGTTGATCGCGTCTACAGAAACAATAGCCAGGAATGGACACTGCCCCTGTGGGAGTGTCCTCCTTCAACCATGTCTCACTGATAGCTAGTATATCTGGTTACAGTTTGTTTACGGTGATAATAAGGCTATCAGGATGACACAATAGTCCACCTTCACCCGAATTTATGTGACGTATTTTAAGTCCTTTAGAAGAAGTGAATTTGTCACAGCCATGGACAATGCCAACCAACTTCGGGTCAGCATTGTTCATGGCTGGACCAGGTGGGGTTGAATCGTTTAAATCGGCCAAATTTCTGTGTGTCACAATGTCCATATTTATGCAGCGGATGTGGTACCAGGAATCACATGCATCGCAGGCGATGCTCTTCTGGTTTTTCCTGCAACATTTCATACATTTGCCACATGGGTCACGCCAGTTAGGACCCGGATTTGATGAAATATCACCTGAGGCCATTAGTGAGATAATAAATGTTTGTGCAAGATGGGCCTCACTAGTGTTATGCAATCTAGTGTTGGATCCGGTAATGCCAGGTGGACGGGAAACAAAATGAAAGAACTGTATATGATGTTGCTAGCTTCCCATTTTAGGTTAGAAAACTCTGCATGAAAAAGTCTAGGATCCATATTGTAAAGTTCTTCACTCCCTCCCTAGAAGAGAGAGGTGTCCTTTACTTTCTTTATAATGTTAGGGCTTGTTGGCAAATGCGCTGACTCGCGTCACTTCAGAAGATTCACTGTTCCATAGTTCAGGTATACTAAAATAATACAGTGCCGCAGGCAAGCAGGAGAGACAACCCAACACGTCCGTTCAGTGGCCAAGATGGTATGAAAGGCTGTTTATTTCTGATGTACATAGCTTATGTAGAATACACGTCACCTTTACTGATCGAGTCACCAATATGCTCTCGTGGGTTCTGTTTAGATAATACACTCATAACGACAATGACTAATGAACTCTTGTAATCTTTCTTTGATCAGCACCGAGAAGCGCCAGTGAAGTCTCGTACTGTTTAAAGAACGTACATTTTTACCAGTTACCTGTTTTCAATAATTACTCCAATGTTTACAATAATATCTGAATGTCTGGTTTACCAAATAGCTTAATGCGATATTTACGACTTCATGACTAAATAAGCAAGGATGGACCAGATGCCTTGTTGACTCTTCATCAAGTAATAACTAAATGACTATTTAACGACCAGAACGTATTTTCACAGTCTTATTGGCTTCTCGCTGTGTGGTGGTTAATGACTTGTTAATCACCCACGTGCATCTGAACTGCTTAAAGTAAATACTACATAAGATGGTTCCATCACCTATCCACAAATAACTACAATTTAGCTAGTGTGCAACTTTTACTGCCATTAACCCTTTCCTCTTACTTTTGAAATATAATTAAAGTCACTGCAGGACTTTGATATTTAGAGGTTTACCAGAAAAAGTCGCTGCAGTACTTTACAATATGTTCTGTTACACCGTCCAAAGATAAGGGATGAAATTGGTCAACATGAACAACAGCAGGAGTAAATCTCTGGTATATTGTAAAGATCCGAATGTCAAATATGAAAAATGTCTTAAGGATTGCCAAACCCATTGTTCTTCAGAAACACAGAAATAGATGCAAAATTCTGAATTGTGGGAATGAAGGTGGAGTTAAAGAATACCATGTAACAATTTAAGACTTAGCCGTGTTGGGATAATTATCACCACGATGTGATGTGGCAGTCGTTTTGCAATCAACGGTTGCATAATTACTGCAGGCAGCGGCACAACATACGGTGGATTTCAACAACGCGGCAGATCAGAGGCCTTATGCTGCCAAAACTTCAGCCCGGTCGCATGGTCCCAGAAACTGAAAATCGGTCTTAATCTATTAAATTTCTTGAAAACACATATACAATATACATCTTACATGTTTTCTCTTGTAGTACCTAAAATATAAGCTCATGAAGTGCACACAGTGATACACGATGTTTAAGTCACGAATCGATGGAAGTTTTCCAAGATCCGCCATCTTAACATGATATTGGTTTACAGCAAGGTCAGCAAGCAAGCCATGTTGTGAGTGGTTGGTGTATCCATATGACCAATTTTGCGGTAAAATACAAAACTGTGGGTTTTGTGACGTCACTAATCCCATGGTTTTGCGAATTATTCAAAACCGTGGGATTTCTGACGTCGGAAAACCCTGGGTTTTGCAAATAATTAAACAAAACAACTGCAAAACCCAGGGTTATCATGACAACACTCAGGGTTTCGAAACAAAACCGTGAGTTTTGTGAAAAGATGGGATAACAAAGCAAAACCCTGGGTTTTGTTACAAAACCCAGAGTTTTGTGTACAAATCTCTGGGTTTTGATACAAAAACTTGGGTTTTGCGAACAAAACCCAGGGTTTCGTCTATAAAACCCTGGGTTTTGTGCACATTATTGAACAAAATTAGAAAATTATGATATTTGTTTTATTATCCTGGGTAGTTTACAAAACCCGGGGTTTCGTGCAAAACCCTGGGATTTGCAAGCAGAACTCAGGGTTTCGTTACAAATCTCACGGTTTTACAAACAATACCCCAGGTTTTGTTTCAAAACTCTGGGTTTTATGAGTAAAACCCACAGTTTTGGTACAAAACCCTGGGTTTTGTATTACGAAACCCAGGTTTTGGGGAATTATTAAACAGTACAACTTCCATACACGTATGTGTGCTCTGTGCCATTTGAAGTGAATTGTAACAAGAATAATTATGCTACCAAAGCAAATAGCCTAATGTAGCTGATGCACTGAGAGTTTCAGCTGTTTGGATGCTGTTCATACATGAAGCTTGAGTATATATGGGGGGGGGAGGGGGAGGGGTATCCCATCAAGCTAGTAGAGAAAATATTTTTGCCCCAATACAGAGTACAGAAAATGAGAATATTCCGAAATACTTACCAGCACAAAAAAAATAAGAGGTCGTCAGTATGTTGGTACACGCACTCAAAAATAATATGCTCCAGTGCGGCAGTGCAGAAATACCCTTACCCTCCACCCCACCTCACAATATGTTACTGTAGTTTATTCTTGAATTCACAAAGTGCTAAAAATACCAATTATTTTAAACGGGGATCTTCATCAGATTGTAACTACTTTGTACCATTGAGTATGTTTCATCATTTGCGTGCAGACCAAACATCAAATCTTTAGTGTATCAAATGGATATTTTCAGCGATCTTCATTCATTCATTTTGCCACCAACAATTCTGCACTCACTGGTAGAGCGTCTTCACTCATGAAGGGCTACTATTTAGACCAAGCACACATTCAAAGGAGTAATTTCACACCTTGAGATGTGTTGTCCGAGTTTGTTTGTATGTTTGTTTTTTTAATTTTTGCTTTTGTTTGCTTGTTCAGTTTTTTTTTAGGGGGGTTGCTTTATTTTAAAAAAACAGACTCAGATGTGTTCTAATGTCATTTAATTTATTTGGATGATAAACAACATGTTTGAATCATTTGAGTGTTATTACTCAACTAGGCAGGATTTAGTACAAAGCTGTATTTTAAATTCTGAGTGTTTTTCCTCGTTTGGAACTAATTTGGGACTATAGTAGTGCCAACTGAGTGTTTCCACTCATTCGAGGCTTTAATATAGATATAGACCAGGTCTTAGTGAGCGTTTTCCCTCATCTCGTTCTGGATTTCTTGTGCGAGTTGGGTTGAGTGTTTCCACTCAGTTGGGTCTGTTTACGGGGTTTTGTATGGATTGGTTGTGTCCACTCAAGTAAAACTGTAGATAAGTGGACCTGCCAGGTTTTGAAATCCAGAAATGGTGACCAAAATTCACCAATTTCTGTAAATCAAGCCAAAAATCAGAAAAATAGAATTTCTGTTTTGAAAATAAAACGTGCTTACTGTTGTGTGAAACAGCATAGCCCTGGTTGTTCGGTAATTGTTATCGTAATTTATTGCTAGGCTCCAGGTGTCCATTCTCCAAGCTACCGAGGCAAATGGTCGTTTAAAAAGTATGTACAGTAAAACCTCCCTGTACCAAACATCCTTGGGACTGGCAAAAAGTGTTCTGCATAGTGAGGTCTTTGGTATAGGGAGGTTTGCTTACATTGGAAGTATATATTTGGGACTGAGAAATGGTGTTCAGTATAGAGAGGTGTTCGGTCAGGAGATATTTTACTGTACTTTTAAAACATGACTTACTATCTCAACTTCAATCTGCCCAGTTGGTTGTGTCTGAAGCAGTTATTGTCATTCACAAATCCAAATGCGATAGAATACCTTGAGCCAGCATGACCATTTTGAACATGGCGCGATGCATTGCAGGGCAGTCCCACAAAAATACAGTTGATTTGGATATCAATGTGAATCACAGACACAACATGTATCATATCATATATTGATTCTCTGAAATATTTGCAAAATGTATGCATTTACTTTTGGTTTCGTATATTATAACCCCCCCCCCCCCAAGATTGTCTGAATACTACTATCCTCATTTACAGATCATTGGGTGCGGAATCCACAGTTTTTAAAATGGCAGCCAAGTTTGTGGGTTTGTCCCAATTGGATATTTTTAAGAGGTGGTGTCCAAAATATATGTGTGATTAGTGGTAATGGAAGGTTAATTGTCAAATGAATGTAATGTAAAATACAAAATGGGACTTTTCCATTGTGAGCATTACCTAAAAATGTGAATACAATGGCTTGAAATTACGTTATAAAAACTAAACAACTAAATACATTAATTGTATGCAGGCCTGTTATGCTGAAGTTAAGGTACATAGGATGAATGTATAATGGTATTACATGGGACTCTAGCTTGACCGGCCTGTGTGCAAGGTTTTTGGACCAGGTGGCCATGTTGGAACCATTTGTGGACGAATCGGTTTTGGTCCTATATCATCGTAAATCACAGCAAAGAAAAAATGAAGCTCCAGCTTGACCAGTTGTTGGTGGTGGTGGACCCCGGCATAGGGATATTGTATCAGAACACTGAAGTCACCCCCAGGCTATGAATTACGTAGCATCACTTGGCACAGCAGTCAAGAGCCCCACTGAGTCAAAGATGCAGCTTAGTTGAGAAGGTTGCCCAGATAGTGGATACAGGTACGAACGTACAGAAGGCTTTTATATAAGTGGCAACTACTGGAAACAATTGGGTAATGCTCTTTTTATTATCATGTATCCTTTGTCACATAAACAATGACATGACTGTATATAATTTCATATTAAATGGAAAAAAATCAAATTAACGTGATCCAGGTCAACAGCTTTCACTGATCTACATATGGGGGTCCTTGTGGCAGCAACATGTGCCATGTGTTATTTGTTTGCATATGGTAAAATGGTATAGTTGTGAGTTAAGTGCAAGTTTGGCACTAAATGCTCAACTAGTGTCACAGAAAGTAGTTTTCAAGTTGTTAATTCAGTCTTAATCCATTGGAAATCAAATTTTAGCCAATCTAACAGTATTTTGATTGTGTTTGTGTTGTTGTTGTTATTATCATGATTATTACGATTAACCAGACTTGCGAAAAAAATTAAGTGGTTTCTCAACAAGACAATGGTGACATCTTTAAATCTTTTATGAAACTGCATTCATATATGTTTTCATAGTTGATAATGCATCTTGTTTGAATATCCATTAAGCTCTTTTATAATGGTTGCTGCCAGTTGTCAAATTAAAATGAATATTACAATATAAACTTTGTGGGTTCAAAGTTTTTTTCAGCAGTTGAACCTGGGAAGCACTCAAAGCTTGTTTTGGAGTTCCTTTACATATTCAGTCAATCTTCTTCCTTACAGTAAGTATATGCAATGCTCAATTGTTGTATGTACACTGTACATGTCAGAGTCTGATATATTCACTTTATTATTCACAATTATCATGTTCTCAAAGTGTCCATTTGACCAACTGGAATGCTAGTCAATGCTAACCCATGCAGTCAATATCTGTCTCATAACTTCATGGTGTCTTCCCGTTAAACTAGCTTGGTAACCATTCTAAATCCAGCATTCAGTACATTTCTATGAGTCACCCAGATTGGGCTGGTTTGCCACACTGAGAACCTTTCAATCAAAGTTCCAGGTTGTGTGATTCCTTGTTGGCATAGTAGCAGTGTAGCTGCATTTTATTGTGCATAATTATTGGTATTGGGATAAGTTAGCATACAAGTAAGTTCTTTCAATTATCAATCATTTGTTGGGTTAGCTTACATATAGAATAGCTTATTCTTTACATTTTTGTGACATATTCTAGTTAGGTATGCATTCTACCAAGTTAACTTATTCTCATTGCAGGTGATTTCAACATCAAGGATCTGCATGAAGCTTTGCCGTCAGCACAGCATTGGCAATATGTTTGTGTGCCGATGGTGGGTAATACCAAAATTGAGGACCTGCTTGCAAGAGTTCAGTCCATGCACAATTCGGCCAGGTTTCAGGTATGTTTTTTTGTACTGTCATGACTGATTAAAATGCTCCTGTGTGTTCATTGACCAAGAAATTTTGTATACCCACCCATTACTTTGATCACAATGTTGGATGTAACTCATTGGATTGAAAATGTAAACAAATGGCAATAATAGAAGTATGTAGAATATAAAAAATTAAAAATGTTTGACAAGCTACTGAGGTCAACCAATAGGAGATATTCATATTTAACTGCGAACCTGCTCACTTCCTGTGTTGGGGCAACAGACTGATGCTTCCACCATGATCAGGGTAGATTTGTATTATATACTACATAAACATCCATGAATAGCACCTTTTCAATCAAAAGAGAGCCAATTTCTAATCAATTTAAGCATCCTTTATGTTTCATATATATATATTAATATTTTTTCTTAAGATTATTCTGGGTTTGTGTTGTTTATTTTATTGAGAAAATACGTTTAAGCATGCTTAATACATTGATATGCCCTGATGCAGGTGGCTCCCTCTTTTGCTCAATAAGTGTTAGAGTAGGACCGCATTTAAATATTAATACATCCTGTTAGAGGTTTTTATAATTGGGGCAGTAGCTTGGACAGAGACATTATGGCAAATTGTCTTGGTCAAATGAACAAAATAAGTAAACATGTTCTGTAAACCGAATACATTCTGTTATTTAACATTTGTACTGATCGATTAGAAGTAGAAGGTCATGATTGCAAGGTTTTCAGCCGCCTCTTTGGTTCACAGATGCAATCCTTGACTCTCTTTAGCTGATAACATTTTGAGGTCACTGTGACCTATTTACAGCTTACGATGACCTTTTTACTGTCCGTTTTAGCTTTGTTAGTGGAATATCTTCAAAATGCCTGGACAGATTTTTTCTTAAATTTGGCACACAGATGTTTTTTTTTGTGGTTTTTTTGTTTGTTTGTTTGTTTGGGTTTTTTTTCGATTTTTTTTATTCTGCAACAGGGCACAGATTGCTACATATAAATATTTACATATCCTGCCAACTAGATTTATATGGCTTATTATCAGGTACACATTTACTGCTTAGTAATATGCTCTTGTACACTTTGTATAACCATGATTACCCCCACAGCCCTGTTGTCACAAATATGTCACATTGTAGGCTCATTTTGTCTGGACAATATTTCAAATTATACATAAACATGTACTTACTACAAATAATATCTCATTGTAGGCACACTTTGAAATGTTATCGCAGCCATATGGCAGATTAACAATATACATGTGCTTAACACAGAGTAATGAGGAGGCAGTGTGGGGGAAATCTCACACAGTCCAGCTCCACCTGAAGATCAGCTGTACTCCCAGCAACGGCCCGAAGCACAGGTCACCACCCTGGCTCTGCCACCGTCAGAGGGGTGACTGTGACAGGGAGCCCATGTGAGCATCTCCCCCGCCAGTCAGTCACTGCCTCCCATAATTCATCCACCATACTTAACCAATCTTTATAAATATTTCCATTTCTTGTTATGTTTCCTCAATTTATCATTTTTATTAATGCTATACTGTATTCTATTGATTTAATCTCTTGCACTTTGTTCTTAAAACTTTGCAGAGTTTGCCATTCTTTCTCATGACATATAAATAAATAATATTTTGCAATCAAAAATATGAAAGACCAGGTCTGCATTTCATCTACTTCAACACCAAGTAATAAATCTGCTTTAGAAAAACTTATATTAGTATTCATTTTTTTCTTTTATCCAATTTAAAACCTCTCTCCAAAATTGCTGAGTTATCTCACCCTCGTAAAAGTAGTGCATCAATGTTTCTTCTTCCTCATTACATAATGTACAGATTGCACTGTCCTTTATTCCACATTTAAATAATCTTGAATTTGTAAATATCATTTTATGTAAAAACCTGTACTGAAAAGCTCTCAACTTAGCTGATATAGTGCACGTATATACTTGACTGAAGCAACACTTCCAATACTCTTCCTCTAATACTACATCCAAGTCTTCTTTCCACTTAAGTAAAGCATTTGTTGGAGGTACAAAAACCTGTTCAATCAATACAGAGTACAAAAATTTCGAAGCTTTTTCAGCTTTCATGACTTTTTCTACAAAATACATTTTTGTTTCAAAATTGACTGGCCAGCTATCCTGTATTTTACTCTTCCAACTTCTTGGTATTGCTGGAATTAAACTTTGATATTTCAAATAATTTGTTCTTACATTTGGGTACTTGATACAAAATATCGGATATGACAATAATTGGCCTTCCGCATTGAGTAAATCAAGCACTGTATTAACACCTTCTTGCCCCCAATGAGCATAATATACTGGTTTGTTTTCAGTGCGAATACATGAGTTATACCATAAATTTTGATGTACAATGTCCTTAAGGTTTACTGGTTCAAATTAATTGACAGAACACCATAATATTATCACCTCCTTCCAAAAAATACTTTTTACCTTCTTAAAGACAAGATCAACATCTTTATAATTAATATTACATTGCCACATATTTCTATAACTTGGCAGTTGTTGAACAATAAATTCCTTCCATTTTCCAGCACTTTCTTTGCCTCCTAAGCAGACTTTCTTGGGGCGATACACTATGTTGGCCCCCAGCGAAAGTCTGCCCGGCCGTGTCGCAATACCATTTCAAGAGGCAATTAGCAGATCTGGCGATAACGTTGTCAGGCGCCGCTGGGCCAATGAATTGTACTTCGCTTATCGTGAAAGTTGCCTACTGCATTATTAATGAGCTGTGCGTCGTCCAATCAGATGCGAGCAACACGTCACTTCCCACACAGCAGTCAAAATAACTCCACGAGGTCGAGGACCCAAGGGAGTAATCCAATTGACCCCTTTTCAAACGTGGTTTACCTGCTTGTGTATCTGTGACTTACTGGAGTAAAAGATGTCAGAATGGAACAGGGTGCTGTGTATTGCGATCGGGAAATGTTCCCGTCGTCACCTTCCCCCAGAATACAAGACGACACCCCTAACTTGCTCAGTTCCTGCTGATGAGATTTCATTACACTTACGAGCGGGCAAACTAAGATTACTACAGGTTTGGCTGGAATAGGCGTTTTCCGTTTCACCAGGTCAGGTATTAGTTGGAATATTCGGCCTTTTCCACTGCCTGTTGGTAAAGTTACAAAAGTGTCTTTCTTCTCAACAATAACATTAAATAATGCTTGCTCCTGGTGTTTGGTCGCCTGATAATTTACTCCCATCTCTTGCCAACAATCCTCAAGAACTTCCCGGAATTTTTTCTCATCCATTTTTTACTTTTTTCCCGTGACACTGACGCTGTTCGTAGGCAGCTAATTTAGTAATTACAACTGGGCTGAGTGCGTAACACAGTTGCCGTACATGGCAGAACAGTAGCTGGATCAGGGGTCACATTAAGCTTGCGTCCTGCGTCAAAGACGCAAAAAATAAAGAAATGACGCCTGGAAATTAATAAAACATTGTCATTTTGCGTCTCTGTGGACACACGCACAAAAACGCGATGCATTTTTGAAAGATACAACTGCAAAAATTACCCCAAGCGGTCACGGTGTTTTGTATCGACCATTATCAATCTCGTGATTATTTATTTTACTGATGGAATCCTCTGATGTTCATTTTTCTATGTAACAAGCTCTCTTATTTGCTAAGAAAAAATATTCGTGGGATATCCCTCCAAAAATTTGCCAGAATCGGAATGGATGGACGTCACTTCACCTTATTATAAATGCTGAGAGCACTTCCAGGCTCCTCATTGGGTGGATTTGATCACGTGCTGCTCACTGTCCAATCAAATTCGTTGTTCCCCATGTGCTTGTCTCATGTCCGCAATGTTGGGAAGGTACAAGTCGTATCACGCAAAGATTATTAGACTAAGATGTTAAATGTTCGCCGGGGGGTAGTAGACCGCCAAGAACGGATGTTTAGCTGGCAAGCACTTTCTTCACTGAGAAGCCTTTTAATCCAACTTGATTTTAACGCTTGATTCTGCACTTTATCTTTGGCATATAACAAATCCTTGTGTACCTTGTTACAGAGTTTTTCACTTACAAACAAAAGAAGTAATGCAAAATAAAAATCAAACAAAACATAAAGCGGGGGTAAGCCACTATTCACCTCCCTCCAACAAAAACTGCAGAGAGTCAACATGATATACCACATCCCAGCTCTGCTGATAGCCTACCTATACCCATTACATATTATTGATGAGTGTAGCTTCTAACATTCTACAATCATAAATATCAAGAACTGTCAAAATGTCTGTAGTTGATCACCTTTATTATTAATTAACCTTGTCTACTGCCAGACTATTGAAAACTTACTATTAACTGTATAATATATCTTAACCATACCTTCTGTCATGGAAGTATTGCAAATAGTATGCAAAAATGACTAAACCCTGTGTCACTGTACTTTACTGCCACGCACCAGGTGGCATCATCCCGATGCCAGTGGTGGCGGGGAGAATGTGCCAATACTTACAAGTTTACATGCTTAATCCATGCTCTCTATCCCGTGTCAAAACTCTTTGAACATATTGAACTAGCTAAGAGAAAGACGTATATGCACAACCCCTCACCACCATCAACACCAAGAGCACACTATCAGTACACCTTACATTAAGCTTAACACTTCAGCTGAACAGGTGGCATCCCCATGGTGCCGGCATCGGGGAAGGGGGGGGGGAGCCTGTATGCCAAATCTAAGGGGAAAGGCATGATAATTTTATTGTTGGATACTGCCAGCTGAGCCTCCTACTTTGAAAAAGGAATAGAAAACAGAATATCTATTTAAAAAAATAAAAATAAAAATAAAAATGGCAACCTTCTGGGCACTTTTTGAACAAGATTCCTACTGTGTACAAAAAGAAATTTCTTTGAATGTACCTAGTTCTCCACTAAATTGTCTTGCCCTTTTTATCAACACATGAAACCCTGGTCCCAATAGCTACACTCTATTACATGTCAAAACTCTTGATAATTTTTGAACCATCTAAAAGGGACAGAAAAGGAGAAAGAAAAAAAGAAAAAAGAAAAAGCTCACACCCACCCCTCCCAACCCCGACATCAGGAGCACACTATCAATACACCTTACATTAAGGTTAAAGTTTCAACCGCATAAAAAAGTCCTGAGGAAAAGCAGCACCATGAAATATGAAGCACAGCACCAAGTACCACTCAACAAAAAGTTCCAAGTTGTCCTCCTAGGAAGCCAGCCACTGGTTGGCCAAGGCAATGTACTCCAAGTTTCCAATAATAATGTTTTATCTCCCAAATTCGATAAAAAATTCATAATGAAATAATACGGAAGTCTTTAGGTCATGAAGTGACATTCACAGTCCAATAACCCAAAGACCCCAGCACCATGCCTGCCACCAGCAGTCCACGCAAGACGTTCCTGTATTACGTTACTCGAAATGGGAATACGTACGTGAGCAACACTATTTTCAGTTTCCTCTCACCAGTGCATGTTAATATAAAAAGATTGAAGAGCTTAAAGTAAATCTTATTTCTTGAACTAAACTTCCACCAATATATATCAACATAGATACATGTACATGTATATGTATCTTTGTACACACAAAACAGGCCCAGGACCTTAATCAGTTACATGTACACATGTACTCACAACTATACAGACCCAGGGCCCACCTTATCAAGACACTTCATTGGATGCATGTTAATTTAAAGAAAAATCATTTAAGACAAATAATTATTATTAACATGGAGATATGTTTATGAGCACTGTGTAGGTCCAATACCGCTTCGAAAGCAGTATTGTCCATGCATTCTCTTTCCCACGTAACTGTATCTTTGTGCATGTACTCAATAGTGCAGATTAACCAAGAAATTAAGTTTCCAGACCCCTGTCCATAGGATAAAAGCCAAGGCTATCTGCCTGTAATGCCCTTGAACCAATTTAATCCATCTTGGTTATAGATGGATTAAGAAATTAAAGCAAATAGTGGGGATGGAGCAACCTGAATCTTGAAACATACCTTACTGCAATAACACTTTCCCAGAGTTGTAGAGTTTACCTAGCCTAGAACAGCATTTAAATCCCTGCATTGTAACAAAATTAAATTAAATTTTTGCATGATCAATTCTACTGTATTAATAGTATAAATGATATAATGGCCAAGGCTATCTGCCTGTAATGCCCTTGAACCAGTTTAATCCATCCTGGTTGAAGATGGATCAAGAAGTTAAAGCAAATAGTGGGGCTGAAATAACCTGAATCTTGAAATATACCTTACCCCAATAACTCTTTCCCAGAGTTGAAAGTTTACCTAGCACAGAACAGCATTTAAATTCCTGCATTTTAACATAATTAAATTTTTGCATGATCAATTCTACTGCACAAGCTTATGTCCGCATACTTTTACACCATATACATGCATGCCATAACTTAGAAATTTGTCAAACCTAAAGTCTTTCTTGTGTAATTCTACCATTAGCGCACAAATATGGCTCCAAATACAGTGCATGTCCACCTGACAATTCGTGTAGTAAGTGTTATCAATGCATATGACTGACATCTGAGACTAAATGTTTGTAACTGTAAACTAGGCCAAAACTATATGAATTTCTGATGCAACACTTTTGTTAAGACACCATCTACCTACAAAGCAATTGTAACAGTTTAACCCATCTTCAGTACAAGATTGGTTAAAAACCGTTTAAATACCAGGGACATAATAAAACCTGAATCAATATGGATACTTTACTAGGGTAAATCTTTACTTAGTACCAAACAACACATGTATAATTGTTTGTACAAATATTCATCTTTCTATAATGTAGGACTCTCTGATACAAATCCATACCATATTGTTTATGCAAAAATTGTATTCATCTTGCAAGATCGATTGTTCACGAGAAACAGACCCCGCTGAAACTCAATACTTTGCTCCATACAGCTTCTAAGGCCTTAGGCTCCTACAAACATACCATAGTTAACATGTATGCAAATAAGTTACCGCTGTATGACCCATCAAAAATTAATTGCAATAATAATAATTGTTGTACAGATAATCATCTTCCTATATTTTAGGTCTATCTGATACAAGTCAACATCCATACCATACTGCTTTTATACAAAAATTTTATTTACGTTGCAAAATCGGTAGTTCATAAGAACAGACCCTGTTGCATCTCAGAACTTGACTATGTTTACTCCATACAACTTCTAAGACCTTAGGCACTTAATAATCTATTATACTTAACTCGAAATACATTAACCAGAGTAAGTCCTATTAAAGCTTTAAATGCAATGTTGTCTATGCTGTTGATAAACCTAAGTTACCACATGTTTGTTCAAATTGAGCACATGTTTGTAAACACCTGCTCACACAGAAGAAAGTATTATCAACAATATATAAATGTATACCACCCAACCAGAGGGAATTCCAATAAATATCAGTTATTACTCAAATTATGGTGGTGAGATGAACTTTGGGACAACTTGATCCCCGTATAAAATATGCAAATTAAAAAAAGTCAAAAGTCTGTGAGTCCGTTCTTTGCTGGGCCATATATCCACACTTTGAGGTCTAATACTAGTCCTCATATGATGTATCGCCCTGAAACCAAGCCTGTTCCCCATACGAAAGCCGTCATGATCAACCGGTGTGTTCCAGTCTATCAAATACTTAATTGAATCACAGTCTCACACGTCTGGGATGCAAAAGTTAGTATACATATTACAGTTTATGCGGTGCTTAGAATATGATCCAAGCTTTGACCATACTCTACTTTTACTACTTTCCCATTCTTCAGTTTAACCTTGACCTGGCTGTCCCACGTCCAGGAATCCTTCACCCGTGTATCCTTCTTCACCCGATTGAAGATCTGATGCATGTCCCTGGTAAGGTCATCTACAATGTATTCAGATGTATTCTTGGAGTCCCACTGGCTGATTAGAATTGGAGTTAGTGTGACCTAATTCCCACTTACTGTGACCTGTTTACTGTCTATCTGAGCATTGTAAGTACAACATCTCCAAAATGCCCAGATGGATTTTGATAAAATTTGATACACACAATGACACATGCTTTTCTTTAGCCCCATTAGGTATTTAGATAATGTGGTCACTGTGACCTAGTTACAGCTTAGCGTGACCATGTGAGCTTTGTTAGGGCCAAATATATCTTCAAAATACAATTATACGATTTGATACATAGATGCATACCCAGACCCGCTTTAGCTGATCAGAATTTGAGGTCACTGTGACCTATTACAGCATACTGTGACCTATTACTACCATGATATCTTCAAAATGGATGAATTTTTTTTTTCAAATCAGCTTGTCATATATGCATAGAAATAATGTCAACATTCCAGAGCTCAAAATATAGAGATTTTTGTAATTTTAACAAATCCACAGGGGAGATTTGTGTTTTACAAAGAATGTAACAGAAAATACTCAATTTTCATGCGGGAGAATATGCAGAATTTACAATATTTTGCAGGTAATTTTGAAAATTTTGGATGAGGGGAGAGACACGCTGCTCGTTGTGTTCAGCCCACAGTTGCATACGGAGGGGGCAGCATCATGGTGTGGGCGGGCATCTCTGCTAATGGCAGGACAGACCTCGTCATCATGGAAGGAACAATGACAAGCAGACGGTACATAACGGATGTCCTGGAACCCCATTTTATTCCATATGCGGGTGCCATTGGAGACAACTTCATGCTGATGCACGAGAATGCCAGGCCACATGTTTCAGCTGTGGTTCGTGATTACCTGGATAGTGAGAGTGTTGAGCAACCAAGCACCATCTGTGATAACTTCTGATGTGACTCTGCACTCAGTTCATATGCATGTTTGAGCGCTCTACAGGTACTCTTGCGAACTTGTGATTCAGACTTTGTCTGCTTATTGACACTGTGCAATGAAGCGTAACTTCATTTTATCAGAATTTCCTCTACAGATCTACTCTAAAGTATATACAGAATAAAAAAAAAACATTGAATATATTCAAAATATGTGTGTGGTTTTTTTTTTATATGAGAATTGCTTTTAGTGGAGGGTTATTAATTTTGCCTAGTTTATATATGTCATATCACTTTTTGTGGTTACAAAGAAATCTCCCTATTAAGACAGCTCCATAAAGATACCACTCAACTGCAATTTTTTTCACAGACATGTACTGATTGATTTGTGTACTGTACTCCATATGAAGATAATCTGCCATTTAAATTAATGTACCATATGCATTGGTGGTCAGGGGGTCAGAATAGAAAGACTTCACATTTTTTTTATCTCTTTCCTTGGCCATAACATGCTCAAAAAGTTACACAATATATCTTCAAAGAATGATCTTAAATCTTTAGCTTTTTGTGCACTAAGAGGAATGTGTTGGTAGTTTCGCAGGTGTTCTCTAAAGCTCAGCATATGTAGCGTCGTGGTATCTTATTCTACTCTCCTTTCTAAAATATTGCTGTTAGCCCCCCAAAACCACACATTTTCTTTTAGATATTAATCTTTATTTTTATCATGTGAAGAAAAATTCATAATTTTCTTGTTATTTGAGGTGATAGGTGACATTACAAAGGGGTCCGCTTCTGAGGTTTTCTGGGCCTACAAACCATAATGTTTAACATAAAATCTTCAAACTTGGTATAATAAAACTTTGATGTAATGTCTAGGAACAGTTCTCTTGTGTTTTGTTTAAAAGCAGAAGGAACAATTTTAAGCTCAGCTGACTTGCTAGTCAGGCTGAGCTTTCAGGAAGCAGAGTCCTCTGTCGTCCGTCCTTTCACAATTACATTTTCAATTTCTTCTCCAAAACTGTCTGCCAGATTCACTTCAAACTGCATTGGTGGCAATGTACCTTGGGTGAATCTGCATCAAGTTTGGTCAAATTGTCACACTCCAGTAATTTTTGCTTAAAAAAAAAAAAAAATTCTGTTCTTTCTGTGAGGCAAATCTTAAAAAATCTTCTTCTCCGAAACCGCTCACCCAATTGTTTGATATCACACTGGAACAGTTCCTAGGACTCCTAGTTCATAATTTGTTCCGCGGGTGGAGCTGCAATTTGCTTCTATTACTTTATGATTTTTTTAGTGGTTTTGCTATTTTTGACTTCTCGTCCAGAACTGTCACTGAGATTAAGCTGAAATTTTGTGGATATGTTCCTTGTTAAAATGTCAATAAAGTTGTTCACCGGGTGGCAATGCTGTGGATTCCTGATTTTTATTGATTTTTTTCAATTCGGGTACTTATCAGTAAATGCACCTTTCCTATTGATTACTAGGTAAGTCAATGGGCATTCTAATGCTAATTCACATTTGGACTTCTTCTCCAAAACGTTCATCCAGATTGACTTCAAACTTAGGGACAATGTACCTTGCACGGGTCATTACTAGATTTGTTTGAATGGTCATGCTCCAGTGAGTTTAGAATTTTTTGGGGGGTTCTTTTTTTGGGACAAATCTTAAATCATCTCCGAAACCACTCACCCAATACCAACCTAACGAAATTTAGTTTTCCAATTTTCACCACCAGGATCTCACGACTAGATTAAACGGTATTTCGCGGGAAGTGGGACACGTCTCAGCGGGTCATCGACACTTACGCTTTACACTAGCAACCCATATAAATCAGCCCATCTCTTCTGATGATGCCCCTCACTCTATATGGGATTTCACGTTGGGAAGTCTGCCTTGTACATTTCCTTTTTAGATACACCACGATCTCACTGGGAATGTTTTTAAGATTGCACATCTCAAGTCTGTGAATTTGGTTTTGCTGTGCCAACTGAAATCCTTTTGATGACTTATAATCCTGAATCTCTGTTGCCAACCAGGAACAGTTTCTTAAAAACAGGCAATGACTTGTGGCAATTCGACATCAGGCAGAATTCTCAAATTGCTGCTCTAGATACCCTTTAATGCTGTGGATACTTGGAAATACAATATTATTTTCGCCATCGAAATACTGCAGTCTTGCCTGTAGAACTTGATCTGTATTTTCATCTGCCAGTATGGTTTTCTTTCGGATATCACTTGCCTTTTGCAACAGTTTCACAAGCTGCGCCTTGTTGTATTTGCCCTACTGTACTCCTGGTACTTTTAAATATAATTGTTTAAGATCTGCCACTTTCATTTTGGAGAAACATTTATCACTTTCTGCATTAGGATTTTGTGTATGGAGCACACAGGCTTCTGGTTTCCTCGCCATTTTGACATACAGCGGTCGACTGGAGGGCCTGGATGTTAAGCCTCCAGCTGCTTTGGTCACGACACTCAATAGCTGTTCCACTTGGTAACAGCAGATCAGCGTAACTATGAATTCAATCATGCGCACGATCGGCACGATAAGGTGACAAAAGGGAGAACTAAAATTTTGTTAGGCTTCTATTGCTTTGATATCACACAGAAACACTTCTAGGGACTCCTAGTCCTTAATTTGTTCACCAGGTGGCAATGCAATTTTTCTATTTTTTAATGATTTTTTGTGTGTTTTCGCTATTTTCAACTTCTTGTCCGGAACCGTCCCTGAGATTAAGCAGAAACTTGGTGGATGTGTTCCTTTTGAGAAGGTAAAACAAAGTTGTTCCTTAGGTGGCACTGATGTGGATTTTTTTATTTTTAATGATTTTTTTTCCATTTAGGTATTTATCGGTAAATTATGCACCTTTCCTATTGATTACTTTGTCAAACTTGGCAGGGATGATAAGTGTCTAGCTATTTTGTCCTATCCCAAGTTCCAGAACCACAAGTGTGATGAATGTCTAAGTAAGGTAGGTATCTATGAACTGTATTCAAGTGGTCATGCTCTAATGATTTTTAGATTTTTTTTTTTTTTTTTTTTTTTTGGTTGTTTTGTCTATTTTTGGCATTTCTATTGATTACCAAGGGGGTCAATGAAAGTTCACATTTTGACTTTTTCAAAAGTGTAAGCCAGATTCACTTGAAACCTTTGGTATGGATACTCCATAGATTCTGGGAATTTTTTTTATGTGTTTATGCATGACCTTGAGGTCAAGGTCACAATGCCTTGCAAAATAAAATGGTTTCCCTTCCACGTCTTTAAACGGGTATAACTGAAGTCAAACTTGGTCATTATTTGGACAGGTGAGACTTCCCTTAGATTTGCTCAGAGGTGACCTAAGGTCAAAGGTCAAGGTCAAGGTTGTTCCTTAGGTGGCACTGTACACACAGGTATAAGCACATACGTCAAGTCAACCAAGAGACAGGTCATGCCCTGCAGAAGAATGGTGGGCCTCGTAGAGGATCGAGTGGCCTCTGGTGAGAGGTACCTGATTGGGGGATGCACAATGTTTGTACCAGTAAAATTAAAACGTGCGTCTAGTTCATTATATAGACATATTTAAGTCCATCAAATCACAAATAGTTCACAAGACAAATAAATCACCAGCAAAACACAGTCTCTGCAAAGTGAATAATTGCCAGTTTGTTTCAAGCCAAGTATACCAAAGTGAATTGAAGGTGTTAATTAAATTTTGTCTGAGAAATTACCACTTCTTCAGTTTTGGAAGCTATTGATCAGTGAATTATAGCTGAAATATTGGTGAATCACACATGAATGATTCACTTTTATTTTTCATTTGGGTGAGTGATGATAGGGCTGTGGCAAGTGGTCAGCCATACATCTGTTCAGTGCACATCCCTGTAAGTGTGCTCACTGTGCCACTGACACCAACAGCGACCCAGTGGCTGACAAAGTGGTAACCAGAATGCGTGACGTAACTGTGTGCACAAAGTGTGTGCACACTGACTTTAGTGCAACTACCTGCCGCTATGTGGCAGGACTAGATGGGCAATCAAGCGTGCTTCTGGCGGGCTTTTGACTCAAGGTACAGTGTAAACAGCACTGTGTGCATTACACACTGACACTCAATAACGACCTGTGCAGATACTGACAGCAAGGACACCCCAGGGTAAAGCTACTGACAGGTATGTGTGATTTTGCATAGGTCAGTACATGCAGATAGTACGTAGGGGACAGTGGGGAGGGCTGCCATGGACAGCAAGATCTCCTGGTAGCCTAATTGCTAATAGTGAGATGTCTTGGTTGACCTGACGTCTGTGCTTATACCTGTGTGTACTTCTTAACCACAACTAACAGTCGGCCAGTAATTTCTGTTATATGGCATCTAGAGTGATCAGGTCTATTTTACTGATAAGCCGTTCTCGATTCATTCATTTGCAGGCCTGATGTGACAGACACAATAAGGTGAAAGTGGATATCACCTGAGCCTTTGTTCGTTCTTATATTGAAAGAGCTGGTGGGATTTACATAGAAAGGTTGCTTTGTGCAACTAGCTGTTCACATGCCAACACATTGGCTAGTTGTGTTTGGGCATTCTCATTGCAGGCTGGCACCTTTTGTCAGCGGAGAGCAGTGTCCACATTTGGAGGTTTAAAATACGCAGCTTGCGCCCTCGACATACTGCCATCACTTGATTCTCAATCATAGATGGAACCATAGAGGTACTATAATACCTCTATGATGGAACATAATGACCCCCCAAAATAGGACTGTGATGACATTTGTATTTTTTAGCTCATCTGACTTGTCAAAAACGTTATTCAGATTGTTCTGAAACTTGATGGAACTGTAGTTTGTGGGAGGATTAATCAAAATTGTTCACTAGGTGGTGATACTGTAGATCCCTGATTTTCAACAAATTTCTCTGTTTGGGGAACTGCCAGTGAATTAGTTCATTTCTATTGATGTCCATTAAAGTTCAATGGGGGCTGCAATGGAAACTCATATTGAGATAGTCAAGCAACAAACAAGATGGGTCAAAGACACAGAGAAGAGGCAGATGAGACAGTGGATCATTGACTGTTGTGGTGATGCATATAGAGAGATTAGAGAAGAATTTTCAGAAAGTGGCACAGGGAAGACTATAATAACAATTAATTAAGGGTCTAGAAATAGTTCAGTGTTTAGAGGAAGAGCGTGTAGTATTGGTTTTAGATTTAAAAGTGGCATTCTCGGAGGCAGGAAAGGTACAGGACAGTACCTGGTAGGGTGCTGGGACAAAAGAAATGAATTGATAGTTAGATGGCAACAGGGTAAATTAGACTTTCAGAATGCAGGGAGGAAAGGGAATGGTGGTAGCTCTTATAAGGGCTCCCATGGGAAATGTCCGAGCCTTACAGGCGGAGATCAGGTGTGTGATGGAAAGCTGAGCGAAATGTTTTCTCCCCGGCGTGGGGATGGGGGAGACTTACAAGTGATGAGTGTAGTGGGGGATATATCCAGGACCAAGGGCCCACCACAGCTGTTAGAGGGGTGTGTGGTGGACCCTTTGCCTCAGCTGTGTATGGTCCTGAAAAACATGGCAGCACAAGCTGATTTGGATAACCATCAGGTTTCCTCCACCTCATCTACCTTTTTTTTTCTATGCCACCTGTGTCACACAGAACCATGGCACAAAAGTGGAGAGCCACATTATTGTTATTATTATTATTATTTACTCTCCAAAATACTGATTGTGTTTGTTCACACAGCCCGCTTGTCAACTAGCTTCTCCAAATGCATCAGCAAGTTTCACTTCAAACTTGCTGGGCCTGTACTTTAGGTGGGTCTCTATTCGGTATATTTAAATGGTCATGTTTCAATGATTTTCAATTTCCTAATAATGATCATGATAAAGATAATAATAATTATCATTATTGTTATTATCATCATTATCTTTATCTTTATTATTATCAATATTATTATTTTGTGAAATCTGAAAAAAAATCTTCGTAAGTGTCTGGCCAATTGCTTTGAATTTGCACAGATTTTTTTTCCTAGACCTTAACTTGTTTTGACAGGTGGCACTGTAACTTTTGTTGTATTTTCTATGTTTTTTTTTGTTTTGTTTTGTTTTTAGCTCTGCTTGTTTTTCATGTTAGTATTGTCACTATAGGAATAGCAGCAACTCTGTCATATTGGCGTATGTCACGGTGAAGGTGCATCCTAAGTCCATGGTTACTATTGTACTGTATATGGGAAAGTATCTGCACACATCAAACTGACATCATGGCTTGTATCTCAATAATGGTGGATCCTTTGCCCATGGTTATATTTAAAGACTAATAAGAGATTGGCTATGGGGTTTGTTGTGTCATTATCTCCCGACCACAAAATGGGGAGATATGGTGATGACGACCGTCCATCTGTCCGTCCCGGCATCGTTTCTGGGCCATTTCTCAAAAAAATTGAAACACTTAGCAATCTGAAATTTTTATGGCTTAGTTTTGTAGTGATGTTTGTTAAAGGTCTCAGAATGGTTTTGGGGCCATTTCTCCAGAATTGTGACACTGAGCAATCCTCTCTCAAGACAGAAACCATTGTATTATAGTTAGCTGAACAGGAGATAAAATTGGTTTGGATCAGTGTCAACTTGTTAATTTTGACATTCAGTGACCTTAAAAGGTCAAACAAATGGCTTTTATCTTTGTAATGGTGGATCTTGTTACTTTTCATCTAAACATCGTGACTCTCCTACACTCTGAGTGTGTGAAGTCTTTAATGTTACTTTGATATTGCAAACAGTGATGATAGTCTTACAGGTTAGTGGCCTTGATATTATTTTCAAGGTTTACTTACTGGACCACTTCAGTCTCTGGATGCAAGGTCAGCTGAGCACAGGACTGTCACAGTCCTCATGGTTTATGCCCCAACCACTTGGGGGGGGGGTGTGTGTTATATATTTGCCCTGGTTATGTACCCTGGGCAGGTTTTTACCAAGTTTCTTTAAATGGTCATGCTCGAGTGTTTTTTAATTTTTTATGAATTTTTTTGTTCTTTTGTGGGGTAAATCTTAAAAAGTCTTCTACTCTGAAATTGCTCACCCAGTTGCTCTAATATGACACAGGAACACTCTTATGGACTTTTAGTTCATAATTTGTTCACCACGTGGCGCTGCAATTTTTTCTATTTTTTTTATGATTTTTTGCGTGTTTTTCCTATTTTCAACTTCTCCTCCAGAACCGTCACTCAGATTCAGCTGAAACTTAATGGATATGTTCCTTGTGGAAGGGTAAAACAAAGTTTTTCACTAGGTGGGGCAGCTCTGAGTTTGTGATTTTTAACAATTTTTTCAATTCTGGTACTTGTTGGTAAATATACCTTTCCTATTGATTACTATGTAAGTCAATGGGCATTCTAATGCCAGTTGACATTTTTGACTATTTTCTGAAATGGTCATCCAGATTGACTTCAAACTTGGTAGCAATGTACCTGGTGTGGGTTTTTACTAAATTTGTACAAATAGTCTTGATCCAGTGATTTTTTTTTATTTTTAATGATTTTTTTCATTCGTTTTAATGGCAAATCCTGAAAAATTATCTTCTCTGAAACTGCTCACCCAATTGCTTTGACATTACACAGGAACACTCCTAGAGACGCCTAGTTCTTAATTTGTTTACCAGGTTAACTTGTTATTTTTGGTGTGTTTTTACTATTTTTGACTTCTCCTCCAGAATTATCACTCAGATTAAGCTGAAACTGGGTGGATATGTTCCTTGTCGAAGGGTCAAACAAATTTATTCACCAGGTGGCACTGCTATGGATTCCTGATTTTTAACAATTTTTACCCCTCAGCCCATAAGGCTGGAGGGTTATATTGTCGTCACCTACGCGTCAGTCCGTGGATACTCTATAACAGTGATTCAATCACTTAGCTTATCAATTACATATTGTTCCAGATTCATAGATATCACGAAAAGGATATAGGCCCATTTTCTACTTTTGCTATAAACTCAGCTGACGAACTAGTCAGAAGAACCAAAATAGTGATAGGCCTACCAATTTTCTCTCTCTCTCTTTTTAGCTCAGCTGACTTGTCAGTCAGCTGAGCTTATCTTATGGTCCTCCGTCCGTCCGTCGTCCGTCAACAATTTACATTTTCGACTTCTTCTCCGAAACCGTCAGCTAGATCCACTTCAAACTTGGTGGGGATGTGTCTTGGGTGGGTCTCTACCAAGTATGGTATACCACAGAAACACTCCCTGGGACACCTAGTTCTTAATTTGTTCACCAGGTGGCGCTGCAATTTTTTCCTATTTTGTTATGAATTTTTGTGTGTTATAGCTATTTTCGACTTCTTCTCCAGAACCGTCACTCAGATTAAGCTGAAACATGGTGGATTTGTTCCTTGTAGAAGGGTCAAACAAAGTTGTTCACTATGTGAGAATGCTGCCGATTCCTGATTTTTAAGTATTTTTTCAATTCGGGTACTTATTGGTCAATGCAGCTTTCCTATTGATTACTATGGAAGTCAATGGGCATTCTAATGCTAATTCACATTTTCATCTTATTCTCCAAAACCGTCATCCAGATTAACTTCAAACTTGGTGGGGATGTACCTTGGGTGAGTGTCTATCAGGTTTGTTCAAATGGTCATGCTCCAGTGATTTTTGGATTTTTAATGAATTTTTTTTTTTTTTTTTTTGACAAATCTTAAAAAATCTTTTTCTCCAAAACCGCTTACTCAATCACTCTGATATCACACGAGAAGACACGTAGGGACTCTGTGTTCTTAATTTGTTGACCAGGTGGTACTGCAATTTTTTACTAATTTTTTATGTATTTTTGTGTGTTCTAGCTATTTTCGACTTCTTCTCCAGAACCGTTACTCAGATTAAGCTGAAACGTGGTGGATATGTTCCTCGAAGAAGGGTCAAACAAAGTTGTTCACTATGTGGGAATGCTGCAGATTCCTGATTTTTAACGATTTTTTTCCATTCGGGTACTTATCGGTTAATGCAGCTTTCCTATTGATTACTATGGAAGTCAATGAGTATTCTAATGCTAATTCACATTTGCAACTTCTTCTCCAAAACCGTCATGCAGATTAATTTCAAACTTGGTGGGGATGTACCTTGGGTGGGTGTCTACCAAGTTTTTTCCAATGGTCATGTTCCAATGAATTTTGGCTTTTTTATGATTTTTTTTTCAAAAATCTTTACAAAAGTTTTAACATGGGAATTTCTTGTAATGGTTATAACTTAAATACTTTTGGCCAGATTTACTTCAAACTAGGTGGGGATGTGCCTTGGGTGGATTTCTACCAAGTTTGTTCAAATGGTCACGCTCTATTGATTTTTGGAATTTTTATGATTTTTTTCGTTTTTGGGGGGCAAACCTTAAAAACTCTTCACCTGTGAAACTGCTCACCCAGTTGTTTTGATATCGTTCATAGAAACTCCCAGGGACACATGGTTCCCAATTTGTTCACCAGGTGGCACTGCAATTTTTTCTATTTTTTTTTATGAATTTTTTATATGGTTTTGTTATTTTTCACTTGTTCTCAGAACTGTCACTCAGATTAAAGTGAAATGTGATGGATATGTTCTTGTGGAAGGGTCAAACAAAGTTGTTTACTAGGTGGCACTGCTTTAGATTCCTGATTTTTAAGTATTTTCAACTCGGGTACTTTTCGATCAATGCAGCTTTCCTATTGATTACTATGGAAGTCAATGGGTATTCTAGTGCTAATTCACAGGACAACTGACACAAAATTTACTGTTTACTTGATAACTTGAGATCTGTTTTGAGTTAGTACTGTGATGTTGCACATGTTAATGTTTTTGTATTAAGGTCATGTTCAGACAGTACATGAATGACTTTGACCTCATTTCTGGGGTCACAGTGCAACACACATGAATTTTACTCTTAATTATAACTTGAGAACTACTTGAACCTTGATGTTGCACATGTTAAGTGTTCTTTTATAATGGTCAGACTTACTCAGAACATGGGTGACCTTGATCCTTTCCTAAGTTCATTGATCTGCAAGTGTGATGAATGTCAAGATCAGCTGAGCATGGGCTGTTGACACAGCCATCTTGTTTTTTTTTTGCAGCAGTAATAAAATTTGGATTGTGAGTGGTTGGGCATATATATATATATATACATATATATATATATATATATATATATTGGAAACACTATAGTCTGTATTTAATGAAGAATATTTCAAAAGTTGAGAGGACTGGTCTAAACCACCAGTTGCCATTTGTGGGTGACTGTCTCAATTCAGGAGTGAAATTTGTTTCTTCACATTGGTATTGGAAGATGAGTGTTGATGCTCTGGAATCTGTTTGCTGGCATTGTTGGGTTTGATATTTATGAATATGGGTCATGTTTATGTTTATGTTTATTTTGAGGTATCGTGTGAAAAATGTCCAGCCGGGCGGCCGGATGGAGGCACAGATAAAGTATTTGCTATATGCCCCTCCTCCTGGGTGGGGGTGGGCACAAAGACAACGCACAACAGGGTCACTTGTTGTAATGGCACACTCCTATTTTGTTCAGCCAGTCTTTGACAACTTGACACATTCTTAAAATTTTCATTGTTTAGGGACTGAATTTTGAGTAGTGAGATCACACTTTTCATATATATACAAGCCTCAAGTTACTAAGTGCAGCACATTCAGTACGTTTGTGTAAGTTAACCTTATTCCTTCTGAAATGCCCGTGAAGTAAAAGTCATGTACAGGTGTGCATTTGGCAGTTAACTGTGCACATATGAGACTGCACAAACAAACAATTCAACCAATGCACATTTGCCTTGTGATTGCATATTCAATCACTTTGCCTACTTAGATTCATTGTAAGTTGAATAAGAACATTGCAGAGATGAGATTTATCCTCAAAAGTGTCGCGGACCAGTGGGTCTCCACCAGATCGCCAGGTTGCAAAATTTGAGCATGCACTGGCTTTGTTTCAGTTTGCCAAACATCATTTGTAAACAAACTCACCCCGACTGCAGAGTTTGCAAATCCTACTTTCATTTTCTTCTTTTTTAGTACTTTATAACTCAGATAGCGGTTCCAAATTTTAACAATTGATAGATAACATATCAAGCTAACCAATGCCATAATAATCCCTGACTGCACAGAAAAACACCAGTTAGGATTACCTACTACCTTAACTGATTTGTTACCTTGCAGGTATAGTTTCTTCCTAGGGAAGTAGAGGTAGGAAATTCTGTTTTATTAATACAAATTTCAAAATTATTAAAAAAGCATGTAAAAAAGACAATTAATTGCTGTGTTTTTTTTCCTTTAATTCCAGCAGCTGGCAAGTTATTTTAAAACTGGGTCAGGCTGGTAACAGCAAAAAGGCAATTTGTGATAGATGGCCAAGTGGGGGAGGGAAGGGTACACATATGAATGTAATCTGTGAACATTTGTGCCTGAATATGATGGAAATTAAAATTCAATGGCCCATACCTGATCTTCTGTAAAAGAATATTTTTCAGGTTGACCTGGCTTTTTATGTAGGTAAATTTCAGTCCATCTCCCCTTTCCACTTCAAAAAAGATATGGCACATATGTACTGACCAAGAAAAGAAGAAAACAAGATAATATATATGGATATATATTTCAACATGCATTAACCCTTAGAAAGCCACCCTACAGTGTACATGTATAACAATGAGTGCAGTGACACACTACACCTTGATTTGCTTCAAGAAACATTCAAGTGTGTTTTAGCTGAGATTATCTGAATTGATCAAGACAGAAAAGCTGAATCATGGCTGATGTGAGTGACACAACACCTGGAGGCTTGAATATGTGGAGCTGAATGATCAGCTGGTCTGTGGTACCTAAGTACTATCATCATGGCCTTGGTAATCCTCTGTAACTGAAGCAAGCATGTCTTTAAATACTCTCCATACAAAGGCGTTAACCTTTCACTCCCTGGATGTTTGGTGTTGACTGCGGTGAGCGTGCTTCTCCTCTTTAATCTTTCTGCAGGCAGCCAGCTGTGCCATGGAAACTCTGAATAAAGAGGTCAGTCACAGTAGAGGGATAAGCTATTTGTGAATGAGACAGTTTATATCTTATGCAATTTTGGCTTTTGTAACTATTACAGACCCCTGTATGGGTTTCTATGACCCTTCTCACATGTACACTGAAGTAATTTTTCAACACCAGGAGCAATAATATGACTGCATGGCAACTTAATGCATGAACTGTCCGCTAAAGAAGCAAAATGCAAAACATTCATTAATGTGTACCACAAATACCACAACTATGTATGTATGTATGTATGTATGTATGTATGTATGTATGTATGTACATATGTATGTATGTATGTATGCATGCATGTGTGTATGTATGTATGTATGTATGTATGTACAAAGCCTTCCAGTCAATGTGCAAGCCAGAGATTTTATAAAAGTGCTCTTTTCTTTCATCTTTAATTCAATTTTTAGCCGACACAGTTGATGAGTTCAATTGGGTCAAGCCATTATTACACACGGTTATGGCTGGGGAATAGGGAATTGGTAGCTCTATAGCTGTATTCACTTAAATTGGCCAGGCAACATGACTTGTCCAAAGGTAGAGAACACAAAGACAAGGAATATAAACTTCTCTCTGGAATTTAATAACAGCTGCTGATGAGTACAGTTACATGTAGGCTTGGCAGCTATACATTAGACTGCTCTCTTTTGCCTTAGCATTGGACACGCACTCTACCCCAAAACTGAATGTTACGACAGAGATATATGTATAAATATAGCATAAAGAGAAGCATCTTCACAACCAAAATAATCAACAATATTAACATATGGTATCAACTAATGAACAAAGTTGTCACATTATGTATCAGCCAATCAGATATACGTTGTGTCACAATAGGAGTAAGGTGGACTATCATCAAGTTCCCACACTAGCTGTTTCCCAGTAATTGTTTCACGCTCAGGTGCAACTGTACAAAGGGATGGTGCATTAAATTCTAGACTGAACTAAAACAACACATATAAAGCGGGTGTATGACACTTTGTCGAACAACCTTTGGTCGAATAACATTTTTGTCAATTGACACATTCACCTACAAGCCAACTGGTTGAATGTAGCTTATGTCGAATGTACATTACAGCAAATGCACTTTTTGCCTAACTTCGTTTTGGTCTTAACTTATTTAAATTTGGTCGAAAATTAGTTGCAAAAATCCTTTTCCTTATACCGGGAAAGGTAAAATTAAGCGGCATTGCAAGGGAGGGCAGGTTGGTTATGGCGCCTGCTTCTTTGAATGCCACCAACGACGACATGACGCATAGAAGACAGCAATCATCAACACATGATCACAGTGTTTATGCAAATCTTCGCTTCGTCCACGTGTGGTGACTAATCTGCGTATTTTCCTTGCTTTCCGTTAGGAATTTTCATTCGTGCCTTTATCTGTATCTAGATTTGTTCGATAGAAGTCTTTTTGGTGAATATGATGTGAAAATTTAATATCTAGGTCCAATAATCTCTGCTTTAATACGACTTATTCCTCCCCAACATAGCGGACATGAGACAGGCACATGTATGGGCAACGAGTTTGATTGGACAGTGAGCGTCACGTGAATCAAATCCACCCAATGAGGACCCTGGAAATGCTCTTAGCGCATTTATAATGAGGTGAAATGACGTAAATTTTTGCAGGAATACCCCAGGAATATTTTTTCTTAGCAAATAAGAGAGCTTGTTACATAGAAAGACGAACATCAGAGAATTCCACCAGTATAATGCACAATCATGGTCATGGTGGATGATGCAAAACACCGTGACCGCAAAGGTGCAAAGTTACTAAGTTTGGGGTAATATTTGCAGTTGTAACTCGTATCATTCACAATGCATTGCCCATTGCGTTTTTTTGTGCGTGCTTCCACAGAGATGCAAAATGACAGTGTTTTATTGATTTCCAGGCGTCTTTTCTTCATTTTTTGCGTCTATGACGCAGGACGCACGCTTAATGTGACCCCTGACAAGTTCTGCAACCTAATTCGGGAGGTGTCAACAAAGCAAGAATTCCAAGTATTTTATGGGGAAATTTTTGAAACAGAAAAATTGTCTAAGATGCTCTATTTAAATTTGTTAGGGAAAGTATCAAGGCCAGACAGTTTTCTACAAAAAAGATGGATGGAAGATTTAAGGGTTATTCTTGAGGATGAGTATCTACAGAATTGTTTTGCACAGATTTACAAATGTTCTATATCATCAAATATGAGAGTCTTTTAGTATGAGTTTTTACAGCAAATTATGTTTACAAATAATAGACTCTGTAAAATGGGTGTAAAGGAGAGTCCACTATGTACATTTTGTAATTAAGTTAGTGAGACCCTTGTTCATTTTTTCTATGATTGCAAAGTATCACAGGAATTTTGGGCTGAGGCCATCAACTGGTTGTCAGAATTATCAGGAACTAATGTAAATTTATCAAGAACTGAAATTTTGCTAGGCTTAGAATTTATCAATGAAAATATCTGGTCTCTGTGCTGTATAGTAGGGAAAATTTATTTATGGGTCATTCTCAGCTATTGGTCGACTTTCAGAAAAACACACTTCTGCTGGTGTTAGGACAAAACTTGTGTGAGGACTGAAGAAGTTGGGTACATCCAAGTACAAATCTTCCCAAGGCCTAGCTACCATAGCAGAACCAAATCAAGAGTCCCTCTTTAAAACCCACAGTGGCTGTAGATATGCTGAAGATAGTACCCGTCCCCGGGTGCATTTTTTGACTAACCTTAATCAGAAGCTGAACTTCAAAACACCATGGTATATAAGGACGTGTATTAAACTGTATTACGAAGATAATAGGCTGTAGTTTGTACATACCAGGTATGGGTGAAATTATGTACAGCATTTTGCTGTAGGAGATTCAAGAAGGTGATGTTTCGGACAGCACCACCTTCCATTAACTTTGATATGTTTACTACAACTTGATTTTGCAACCCCCAAATAAAAAGTGATGCCATGAAGTTGTAGTTATAAGTAACTTTCATTGGTACTCATTTGTTTCTGACAGAGTCCTCATATATTGGCAGCTTCTATGAAGACTTGAAAACAGAGAAAGCTGTGTAAACAATTTTCCGTTAACATTTGGGTGATGTCCGAAACAACTGAACATTCAGTGGCATGATTGTACAAAAGATGAAAGTTTACTGTTTGGTACAGGAATCTGTTTGCCTTCAACAAATAACATGATGTGTCAAATTGGATGGCCAAACTTTGTAGAATAGCAAGGAACATAAAAAATCAAATTTCCCTAAACATTGGTGATGTCTGAAACAAGGGTGATGTCCGAAACAGGGCTAATCCCATAGACATGTCAGAAACCTTTCATATTAGAAAAAAATAATGCACAAACAAACCTTCATGCAAGGGGAGCTGCATCACCAATCACCAAAAAAGTTCAAAGAAACATATGATAATGTGAGGTAAGACAAGGTTGTACATGTTTTGGACATCACTATGGACAGTATACTTATGGCTACACATTTTGTCAATTTTCGACAATTTCAACAATTTCTATGTTACACTTGCTTCAAATAGCTCTGGGTGACCGGATAAATGTCACTGGTGTGCTTTTATTTTGCTAGACAGGTAATTGTTCATGAATCAATGTTCCATTATCATTTTTCAACCCAGTTTTAGCCACACATTCTTGAAACCTTGCGTTACTTTGTGAGCTGTCACCATGAAAAAACATTTAAGAGCAGATGCTCCATTTCTGTAGAAGTAGTTTGAAACATATCAAAACATATTCATAGAATTTATTATCAACAGATTTGATAAATTACTACAATGGGAGTCACAACCACAACTGCTTGACCTGTTTCGGACATCACCAGAGACTGTTAACAAAACTATTTTAGGGTGTGGTACTTAAGTTTCATTGTTCTTTTGTGGAAGTTGAATGGCTAGATATTATACGCTACCATTGGAGCTAAGGTATTTTGGGAAATGACACAAATATTTCATTTATTATACACTTTATACACTCATTTTTCACTTTTCTATAAAACTTAGGACTAAAGCAAGAATGCTATAGTTTGATGACCTGGCCTCTCAAAGTCTGGCAGTGTAAAATGTACAACGTAAACTTATGATTGAGCTATGACAAAAACTCATTTGGTGGGAGGGACATGTTCAAGATTATATTGTACCTGTAATTGCCAGAATAATTGAGATGAGCTTGAACCCCCCCCCCCTCCCCTCCAGTTTGCAAGCTAAGGCTGCCTACCATGGAGCCTTTAAAGCTTCTCACATTTATAAGGAAGCTAAGGATGAGGCTAAGGTTTTGCCTCAGAAAACAGGTCTATGAAATCCAAGGGGTCTCCACAATGTTAAAGCCTGTAAGGCTCATATTAAAGCCTAAAATCCAATAGAATGTTGGCTTCCAAAAAGGTGAAAAAAAAAACCACTATGCTTTGAATGGACCTTACATTTGTGAAGAGCCATGTCACAATGCAGCCTAGCCACCTCTGAAGCAAGACAAAATAGTTGATGACTGATGTGCACCCTGTACTTCCTACGTTATCGCCAGGATTTTAAAATTAGTAGCCAAAAATTTAATTTTTCTAGGAAAGACCTACCAAGACTTGAAATCTGTTAAATTTTTGCATGAAAATAAAGAATTTTTGGGAAATTTTAGTAGCCATTTGCTACTTTTACTAGCCATTTTGAAGTTTAAGTAGCAATTGGCTATTTTGGCTACTGCTAGCACTAACCTAGACTTCAGTGGAGCTCATAGGTGCACATAGTTTCTTTTGCAGCAGAAAAAGCACCATACTCCAGTGAAGTCTACACTTTCATTTAGCTTCTGTGTAGCCTATTACCTGTGAGTGGGGGTACCCTTATAATTAAGTGACCATAACAGGTATATGCTGTTCCAGAATGCTTCTTCATCCTTGGGCCTTTATTTTGCTCAAGTGTGTCAAACAGCAAACCCTTTTGTGTCAGGTGGCCCACCAATAATAACATTTCCTGATGAAGGTCAATATTTGCTCAAAGAGGCCATTTTGCACATTTTGGGGCCATATTTTTCACATTTGTAATATAATATTCTGTAAGCAATGCAACTTTTTTGATGAAAACGTGCCATAAACAAGAGTAGGTTTGGAAAGGCACAAGCTGCATGTCACCACCAAACATTTGATATCCACCCACCCACCCACCCTGGCTAATTGCCTGGAATTTTAAGAGTGCATCCTTTCTTTCTGTCTCTGCAGACCTGTGTACATAAACTCTCATAACAAAGTACACATCTAGTAAGGTATTGACTACATTGTGACTGTCAATGTTTGAAACTCCTTGGCTGGATCATGTGCGTTGGTCACTCATACCTTCTCATTAATATATGATATGCTACAAGATAGCATCAGATCATGCTAAAAATGCATATAGGAGACTTGAGCTTAGTTGACTGCAGGCACACTAAACCAAGGACTAGCAAAAACTTCCCTTTATTTTGGGTTTCACTGTTACAAGCTCTGTGTAATGATGGCCTAGAAAGAAAACAAAATAGATCTATGTATAAATAGATAAAGGTGTCATTAAATGAATAAGTAACATGCATCTATGCATGGTTACAAAAATTACACATGAAAAAAAAAAACAAACTCAGATCATTTCTTTCGTCCTTTTTTTTTTTTTTTTTTCCAAACAGAGCTATCACCAACTCATTCACATGCTCCTTTTTTCATTTTATAACTGCATGTAGCCCTTTCTGCAGATACACTAGTGTGAACATACAATATGTATGCTACATATACTCGGCATATTTAGATAAAGGAATGTGCTGAATTAATATGTGTCTCAGGCCTGAATTTCACCATGACATAGCCGACATTAAATATATGTATGTATTTAAAATGTCAGAAATTGGTATATATGCCCCATGCATGATTTCTTCACAATTTCCTTTGAATAAGTATGCAGCATTTGAAAGTAGGAAATCTGACTCCATGCTCCTAATTCACTTTAAACTTTCACTGCCATGGAAGGCTTTTTCAGAACTGGTCACAACATTATGTCTATATACAAACTGTGCTTTCACTCTTCTGTGTACATTTTGTTTAAAAAAAATCAAATATTGTAATTTGTTCTTATTTGTCAACTTTACAAGTTGTCAACAACTATGATAGCATTTATCCGTTTTCATCTTATGGTTGTTGCTGAACTGATATACATGTAACTTCCAGATGAACGTAATGTAAACAAATTAAGTGATGTACGAAACAAAATTAACAAGGGACAAGTCAGAAAAAAAAATCTTCTGACATAATAATGGGATTGAAGGTTTACTGCAGTTATGGTTTAATCTAATCATGTATCTTGCAAAGTAAAAAATCTTTGAACCAGGCATCATTCAAACCATGTCAGTAATACCTGTAGATGTACATATAGTTACTGCTTTTTGGCATGCATGTTTTTGTTTCCCAGAAAAGAAGGCTGTTTGGGCTGTTGAAAACAAAATTCTTTACAAAAAAATAAAATTTGCATTTAATCTTTCAGAAACAATTTATCTGCTACATTACACCTACCCAGAAGAATTGATTGTTTGACTTACATGTGCTTTTAAAGACCAAAATAAAATGTTAACACAAGGTGTGATGTCCGAAACACATTTGTCGGTATTCCATCTTTTGTACAGGATGCTTCTTTCAAACTTACCAAGGTATGAGTGGATGAAGGCACCCCTGCTATAATCAAACAAGGACTGAATATGATTTCATATAATTCCTGGTGTGGTGGAAAACAAAGTTAGCGCTCTGTTTGAGCATTTTACCCTCATTTCAGAGCTCATAGCCATATAATTACAACAGAAATGCATGAATCAGGATGATATTTGACACAAATTTGTTGCAGTATCAATGCTACATTGTCATACCATTCTTCGAAAAAAATATGGGTTTCTCTTTTATATTTTGAAAGGGGTGAAAATAAGATGTTCAACATTTTTTTCCAGTGAAAGTTCCATTCTTTGCATTCAGTTTGTTCATACATAACAGTCTCCTGCTCTGAAATTATCATTTTAATTAAATTCAGTACCTAGGAAAATTGAAATAAAGGGAAATTTAAAAAATCAGTGTGAATTTTTGGCATGTTTGCACCACTAGAGTCGACCAATAGCTGAGACTGACCCATATACCAATGTCACCAGATGAACAGTAAACCTTATATTGGAATTTTTAAAAAGAAAATGGAAGATATCGAACATATTGAATTTTTGATAGCTAAAAATAATGATAAATTGAATATTCACAGAAAAAAATGGATGGTGACAGGTTTAGGGAGAGATGAAAATTAATGTATGCGTAGTTCTATTGTTGAATGTTTTAAAATCATTGACCGAGAGTGTGAAATGAATCAAGGCAGATTCAGATAATGTGCAAAACCAGTGTATTTATGAACATTGTAATTTTCTATTGTCAATAAAAAATTATATAAAAAAACCAAAACATAATGATGGTTACAAGTGGTAGATAAAATCACGCTAAACATGCAGTGGACATGTCATCAACACTAGGAATATAAAAGAAAATGGTACTTTGATTATAAATTCCCATTGAAGTTACTGGATGAGTCCTCGCAGTCTGCAGTGAAGTACACATGAAGGAAGATGCTGAGTCTTAGCTGATTGTGTACTGATATGACTTGCATGCCTGTCTCGGTACGCTAAAAAATTTGAACATGCAACATGTAAGGTTGATTGTAAAATTTACAATTCTCATCCAGAAGCTGTCGACACACAATATACATGTATACTTCAGTAACAGTGAATTTCAGTTTTGTGGCAGTGCAATGTAAAGCATGAACACAAGTGCTTGTCGACAGCAATCTGGTTTTCAACAGCATCACTTGACATGCACAGCACTGCTGGACGCAACTGACTACATTCTGTCTAACATGGACAATGGGAAACTCACTACCATACTGTACCTTAATCTTAAGAAGGCATTTGACATGGTAAACATTTATTGTCTTCTCCAAAAGCTCTTGTCATATAGGTGTACACCATGCAGAGCTACCATGGTTGATGAACTACGGTATCAGGTGTCAGCAATGAATTTGACAGAAACAGAAGTATACCAATACAAAAATGAAATTTTTGCGGCAATACTGATGCAACACTACATCAACACAAATGTGTTGCCATTGCCAGAACATATTGCAGCATGCTACACTATTTCTTATCCTTACTAAAATTTTGTAGTACATGTAGTACTGCTGCAATACTGCATGCAGCGGTGAATCTCATCGCAGCTTGCCGTGATATATCTCATTACTGCCACAATACTGCAAAAAGCAGCGACACTTGTTGCAGCGTGCTTGCCTTAATATATCGCTGAATGCTGCATCATATCACAACTAGTTCTAACACATATTGCAACTAGCTGCAATTGCCGCATGCTGTAGCAATCCTAGAAAGCCATAGCTCTAATCACTTCCTGCAAGATGGGTACCAGGAATCAGGAATTTTTTAATTTGACCAAAGCATCACAATAATATCGTTACAAGTAACAATGTAGCAATATAAGATGGTAACATAGATGTTAATTAAAATGCAAATACATGTTGGTCTGGGAGATGCATATTAAGATCTTCACAAGATGGCCATCATATGCGCCACCCCCCACCCCAAAAAAGTTAACTGATAAAAGTACATTAATAAGGTACAACCGGGACAAATTAAGAGTGTGTTTGAAATCACAATATGAGTTAAGTTGGAATTACAGACATAGCAGTTCCGCATTGTACATGTGGATTCATAATTATTTAAGTACGATATTTTGGCATAATTAGAAAAACCGAAACAACTGTGGGTATGTACTTTTTCTTTAATTTGATCTGATGTGGAGTTTAAGACACGTAATATTTCATGCCTTATTTATTTTATTTATTTATTTCATCCCTGGGTCGACAGGCACAGGCCCAATAACAGACCCAGAAAACCATATATACATATAAATACATAAAATATTATAGGTAAAAACACAATAAATACTTATAATGTAAAGAGTGTCCAACTGTCAGAATTAACCTTAAAAGAAACTGGATACCTGTGTTTTAAAACTGACAGAGGTGGAGCAGATGTCCACGTTTGGCACAGCATTAAAAGTCCTGAGTGCTCTTGGCAGGAAGCTAAAATTTCTGACATTGATTCGTGATCTAGGAATTAAAAACAGAGGGGTCGTTCTAAACTGTCTTTGAGGAACATAAAAAGGGATTTGAGCGAGTAGATACGAACAATTGTACTTAGCGGAGATTATACCGCGTAAAAAGGTCAGATCTAAAACCTTTCTCCGCTCACTTAACATGGGTAAATTAAACATCCTGCACGCTCATTCGTATCCTATTTCCGGGTAATAAACTGAAGTTTAAAACATAAACATCTTATAAAACTCTTCTGGATGTTCTCTATACGCTCAGACAAATATTGACATTCAGGAGACCACACAACAGAACAATACTCAAGTCTGCTCCTTAGTAGTGACACGTAGAGAGATTTCAGGGCGCTCACAGAAGAAAAAGAACCGCATGATCTTTTTATCAGCCCCAGCATTCTGAAAGACTTTGCACATACGACCTCCACATGATTTTTGAAATTCAGGTTCGATGTGAGAGTGACACCAAGGTCCTTGATGTCATGTATTCTTCCCAATCTTTGATCATCAAGCATGTATTCAAACAATATCACATCTTTCTTATTGGTGAAAGATATAGCGTGACATTTACGGATGTTCAACAACAGTTTCCACAATACCTGTATACTCTCATCAAATCCTCCTGCAATAGAACACAGTCATTCATACTAGTGACTTCACGAAAAAACTTTGAATCATCTGCATAAATACTAATCTGGCTGTGTTGTAGAACAGTCGGGAGGTCATTTACAAATATTACAAACATCAAAGGACCAAGAATGGATCCTTGTGGCACTCCTGAAGGAACATGAAAATGACGAAATGCCAAACCATTGATTGTAACACATTGCCTCCTGTTTTGGAGGTAAGAATGAAAAAGCTTGAGTAGGGTTCCGTGAATACCATAAGCTTGGAGTTTGTGAAGCAAAAATTGATGGTTTACCGTATCAAAAGCTTTAGCTCAGTCAATATATATGCAGTCAACTTGCTTCTTTGAATCTATGGATTTCGACAAAACATCAACAAATGACACTAAATTAGTAGCCGTTGATCGCCCTCTAACAAATCCGTGCTGAAATTTGCTGATATGACCTTCTACAACAGGCATTTAGTAGCAAAAACAAGTGGTGTCTGGGGTATATAAAAATTTTCATTTAGTATCATGGTCATGAACTAAAGATGTTGGCAAAATAAAACAACGGAAAAGTAAGAAGGAACTAAGCCATTCTCAATTTTATAGTAAAATTTTAGAATTTGTAAGGTATAAATATCCTGAATTTTTAACAGCTTGTGACTTAACCATGCATGGTGTAGTGTGTGAAGTACATGGCTCTACAGAGAATGTAAGTTTTTAAGCCTCCCCCGATCACCCCAAACACTTGTCCTTATGACTTACTTTTCAGGTTGCCATGACCTAGATTTCCTGAAAAATGGAACATACTGTCACTTTTGGATGACAGAACTTGCTCAATTTGCGTACCTTTTTGTCCAATTTTGACCATGTTGGGCTCAAAATATAGGACTTTAACATTGCAGATTTTTTGTGCACAAAATTTGACCGTTATGATGTAAAGGTCAAGGTCATGGGCCATCTGGAAATATTCAACTGCCCATATCCCAGTCAATTTTCATCCAATTTTGATTTGGTTGGGCTCAATACATAGGGAATGCAACAAAGGTCACTAACCCTCAAAAACCTTCATTTGCCCCAACTTGACCAATTTTTATCCAATTTTGTTCAAGTTGGCTCAAAATGAGAAAAATGTATCACCACACAATTTTGTAATTTACATGTGACCTCTTAAGGTCAAATTTCAAGGTCATTTGAGCCTTTGAAATTATCACTGAGCCATAACTTGGTCAAATTAATCCAATTGTAATCATCTTTATACTCTTATCATAGTTACTGTAACACTGCACAATTTTGTAATTTACATGTGACCTCTAAAGGTCAAAGGTGAAGGTCATTTGGCCCTTTGAAATATTCATGGAGCCATAACTCGATCAATTTTCATTAAGTTTGGACCATGTTGGGCTTTAATTGTAGTTATTATAACACTTCACAATTTTGTAATTTACATGTGACCTCAAAGGTCAAAGTGCTACAAGGTGAGATGACTGAAGTGGGAGCGTGGGAGGGGGAGGCTTCCTCTCAGCATTCACTAGTGATCGGAGATGTCCAGTTCCTGTAGTTCTTGACCTCAACATGTATAATTACGTGGGAAACATAAGTGGTGTATTTGAGGTTCACATTTGTGACATTACATCTGTGTACCTATAGATGCAACTGCAGCAATATTAAACCTATACTGAATATTCTGAAAGACTGTACACTTAAGCATATGTTCATGTACATGTATATGTATAATACAGTACTGCCATTTAAAATTGTACCAACTTTATGTTGCTTTTTTCTCATTGATCAGCATAAAGTTATAATTTATACATTTAGAAATGCAATAATATGTCAGTATGATTTCTTACTGCACGTACTGCTCAAAAGACAGTCAAAATGTGCACCCCAATTCAAATTTGAACCAACTGCCACAGTATAACATTCAAACTATTTTGTCAACATGTTGCAGAAATACTGTTGCAATATAGAAGCTGGATCATATTATGCTGGATATAGTATTGCTGCTACCTGCACCATGCATGTTGATCATTTAAATATTGCAGCAATACTGCTGCAACGCTTAATTTCATAGCTACCTACGAGTATGGCGGCACAACACGTTTGCATGATAAAAATGGTACTGCCCCACTACTGCTGCAATATATCACTGCAGGGTTAGTTTTGACAATATTGTCGCAATATGGCAAAGTATCGCCCTATGCTGCATAATGTAGTCGTGTTATAGTATTGCCACTAGCTGCAATTATCGTGGCGAAGCTCATTTCGAGATAAAAAACTTACTGCAGTAACATATGTTGCCACAGTACTGCTGCAGTGCATCAATGTTCAATCATGCATGCCGCTTGTAGTGCAAGCGAGTTAAAAAACTGTGCGACACCAGATACTGGCACAGTGGCAGCGTGCTAGAGGTTATGCCCCCTTCACAACCATTTTTTTGGTAGACCAGGGATGTGTTATAGACTTAGGACCAACTGTCATAAATAATTGGTGCAGCTACAATAACAAAATTGTAATTTGAAGATATCATGATACCGCCATTTTTCTTCAATGCAGCACTGTGACCTAAATATGTGACGGAGTGACCTACTTTTCTATAGACTTCTGAGGCATCCTTAGAACCAACTGTCACAAATAATTGATGAAGCTACATTCAATATATTATTAGACATTGTGTTAACACCGTTTTTTTTCTTTAATATAGTGCAGTGATCTAAATATGTGACCTACTTTTCAATAGGCACCTGAAGCACCTTAATAACCCCTTTTCATAAAAATTTGGTGTCTGTAATGCGAGTATTTTTGGAGATATGGCGTTAACAAGGCATGAACGGATGGACGGCTCGACGGATGGACGCGTAGATGACAACAATACCCCTCCCGCCTAGAAGGCCGGAGGGGTAAAAACCATTGTGCACTCTTGACGCTTGACCTTAAAAAATAGATTAAATATGAATGTATGACCTTAACTGTACACAGGCTTTTAAAACACTCCATGATGCTTCTTTTGTGTAAAATTCAGGTTGTTAGATGCAAACTTTCACTGGTTAGAGTGGTAACATCGCTTTGCATATGTGACCAGAGTGTGAATTTGAAAGTGGGTTAAAATCAAGCATGCTTGCACACAAATCATAGATCTTATACCAGTGTACAGTCACATGCAATTGGGTCATCCCAACTAAAAACTTTCTTTAGTTATAGTGGTAACACAAGACAGATGGCCAGATAGATGGACGCTGCGGGAGACAATATACCTTTCAAGCCCATAAGGCCGAAGGGTAAAAATACTTACGATGGAATACCTAATTTTCAATCTTCATTTACAATATTTTTATGTGTGAGCTTCAAGTGATCACTCTCCTCAATGTAGAAGCACTTGATAGTCAATATCACCAGATCACACAAATCAGGGATGCGTTGGCATGCCAGCCCACTGCTGAGTATTTGCTTTCTGACCAAAGAACATTCACAAACATTCTGCCTACATAGCTCAAGGTTAACATTGTCGCTGGTCTCATGGGCCCATTTGAATCAGTCATACATTTTACATACATCCCACTGCAATGGAAAATATGTTTAAAATGATTAAGGTTTGGGGCATTTGAATCAGTGCTGTAAAAGATGAACAAGTGAGATATTAGGAGAAAAAAACAAAACAAAATATTCCAACAACATTTATATCAAAAGCAGATATCAAGTATATCAACTTTTTTATCAATGACATGGGGGGGGGGGGGCAGTTATTTGAAGGAGGCCCAAACATTCAGCAAACAAATGGGCCCCAGTGGGTCCATCAGTTCAGGGGACCTAACTATTCTTTGACAATGTTCCCCTCAATCTTTGAAATACATTCTTCATTAACTACACACTAGGGTTGGGAATTGGTCCGAATTTCAAAGTCTCGATGATTGGTTTTTAGAAGTGACCGATGATCGATTATAATCGGTTTTGGGAGTATTCTCAACAACTCATTGACAGAGCTTAATGAACCAGTTTCAAGTTCTTTTTTAAAACAAAATATGAAGGTACACACCAGAGATACCACCCTATTGGCTTGCCTTCTTGCATTTACTTGTTCTTTCTAGTGCTTTATTGCTTTCTTTCTAGTGCTTTATTGCTTCATGATGTGACATGCATGTGTTACCTGCAAAAGTAAAGAAGCACTATTTTTACACTACTGCTACTACTATACTAACTAGTACTACAAAGCATATTTAAGTCACAATTTATTGACTTTATTAAAAGAAATCAGTTAATATGTACTGCTAGTCATACACTACAGAGGGGAGAGGGAGGGTACCCATCTCACAAAATTAAATGCTGCAACCACACATCACACACAATTAAATGTTTTCAATCACATTCACATGAAAGGAGTCACGACAGGGGATATCCATCCATTGCGTGGCTATGTCATAATGTCACATAAAATTAAAATGCCCAACCAGGCAATCACACATCAGTGACATCACACAAATTTATTTCTTCTCAATTCTCATCACGCATCACGCAAAAGATCGCCCCCCCCCCCCACACCACCACCACAGCCTAAGGATCAGTACAGGGACTACACCCAACATTTGAAATTCAAAGAAATATATTGGCTTTTTTTGTTGGAATTAGTTTTGTTTAATCTTGGGTTCTTTGCACTTATATCACAACGAAACTGCCTTAACTCCTAGCACTCTGCCAGTATCTGGTATCGCACACAGTGTGCCACCGGGCAGTTTTCTTACGCTTACGCAAGAGAGGACATCCTGGATTGAACGTGCCTGGGCTCTGTGAGTTTTGCTATTCAATCCTAGTGAACAACACAAAGTTGGTCAGAAATTACATGTGGTATAATTCTATGCAATTTTTATTTCAATTTACCCTCTAAATTTTTTTTATGCTTTATGGGATGTCAAGCGTCTGCTTACCAACAAACACGGTCACGGGCCGTGCAACACAAGCCTTCGGTCATAAATTTCATTCCTCATTTGTTCTTTTATACAGATTTTTATCCTTTCAGACATTTCAATCAAATTAAAACAACAAACTTTGGATAAAAACATCGTGCCGTGACGTATCTGAGACAGCGATCGACAACACATCGTGTTGACACATATCTCAATCAGGCTAAGCTTCGTCACCGTGCGGTGACGGAATCTACGTATTTTCCTTGCTTTGCTTATGGAATTTTCATTCCTGCCTTTATCTGTGTCTAGATCTGTTCCATCGAAGTGGTTTTGCGAAAGTATAATGTCAAAATTTCACATCTTGGTCCTATAATCTTTGCGTGAATGCGACATGTTCACCTGCACAACAAATCGAACTTGACTCAAGCACATGGCAAACAACGAGTTTGATTGGACGGTGACTTGCACGTGACCAAATCCATCCAATGAGAAACCTGGAAATGACCCAGCGCATTTATAATGAGGTTCGATTCTCATTCTGGGCTATTTTTGGAGGGATACCCCAGGAATATTTATTTCTTAGCCAATAAGAGAGCTTGTTACATTAAGAGACGAAATTCTGAGGATTCCGGCAGTATAAAAAACAATGGCGGACAACGCAAAATGTCGTGGGGGCAAAGGGGCAAAGTTACGAAGTTTTAGCGTAAATTTTGGGAGTTGTATCATTCAAAATGTCACGAAAAACTGGTAGTTGTTTCATTTTTATCCATATAATAAAAATATATTTAAAATTTTTGCCAAAAGTATTTTACTAAAAACTTGTTTTACCGCACAAATACGCGATTAGCACTAAACTCTGTATTATCGCTCACGTATAATCGATTATGGGAATTTCATAATCAAGCGCTTGGTCTTTTAAATTAATCGGACGAATGTCGATTAATTCGATTAATCGGAACACCACTACTACACACTTTAGTTTTTGTCAAAACATATAGGTATAAGCACCCAAAACCAAAAAGTTATCACTTGCACCCAATATCAAAAGAGAGATGGAGAGACGTGTGATCATATAAGCTCTCCAATCCCAGGTTAGCAGAGCTAAAACTAGAACCTGATCAGTGACCGAAAACCCCTCGGCCAGGACAGATCGACAGACAGATGCTCAGGTGACGAAAATACCCTTGGGCAGGTCAAAGTTACTTCTGTTTGACCTAATGACAAAGCTTTGGCGCAGATACGTGAAAGCCACAAGTGCTTTCTTTATCTATTAGTAATACTTACCTCTGGAACACTCTAGCTTACCCTGTCTCTGGACAGCTTCAGCCAGGTTTAACTTCATTTCTAAACCTGAATTTTTTTGCAGGCCTGTGACTTATGCAGTGGAGCCCTCTGTCGCCTTGTACTTGCGTTAGCTGTACAACTTGCATTGCTAGTTTCTTTCTGCTCGTAATTGGGCGAATTTCAACTAGCGGGGTCAGATAGGGTGGGTGTTTGAGTGTTCCAGAGGTAAGTATTACTACTAGATAAAGAAAGCACTTGTGGCTTTCACGTATCTATAGCGTAATACATTCCCTCTGGAACACTCTAGCTGATGTACCAGCGGAGTGGAGGAAGGTACGAAATACGCAAGATACGATCCTAGTAATAAAATACCTCACAGGGCAGCTACGTATAAAATATGATACCATTACACTCAGAGGCCTAACTGAAAGCTGCGATACCAGGCGCAGAATCGGAAGATCTCCAGAGAACTACTTGAAAGACACACACCAGATGAGCGATCAAGCTATCTCTACCCATTACCTTGCCACAGTTAGTATGAAATAACCAAAGACAATTCACCACTGTAGACCTTATTTCCAGTGGTGTCCTATCTCTGCCTAGCTGCTTGGTCACTGTTCCCAGGGACTGGACAGACAGAGCAAAGACGTGGTTAAATCTGTGCGCCAAAGGAGGCTGTCGGCACTTGGTGTAGCGCCAACAGGTCACCATGTGTCTGCGTCATGTCCCGGAGATAGAAAGCTGTGAATTTAGTATGTGCTTTCCACCTTCACGTCCGCATAATGTCGGACAGGGCGACATTGCGGAGCAAGGACCATGAAGCAGAGAACGCCCTAATGTCATGTGCTCTTACCCCCTGGGCCCAAAGGATTTGGTGTGAACCAGAAGCGACTTCGTAGGCCTTAATGACTGTGACTTTCAACCATGTATAGATGGTATTAGCCACTATCAAGCCAGACTCCGTATGCTTCAACGGAAGAAAGAGGGCTCTCCTACTCTTCCGAGTATCCTTCGTGCTTTCCAGATACCATTTAAGCGCACGAACCAGACATAAAGTCCTATCTGGCTCCGACCTATGAAAAGACGGAGCCAACGCTTTAATGGTGAAGCCAGTAAAGGCTGTTGTAGGGTCCGAAGCAACAGGATTCTTGGCTACAAAGCCAAGATATGGCTTCAAAGTGACGGAGTTGCCATCCTCCGACCACCTGATCTCTGCAGCATCTAGGGCAGGAATTTCACTCCTTCTAGCCCCTGACGCCAGAGTTAGCAAGAAAATTGTCTTATATGTCAGCCATTTGAGTGGAATGACCCGCGGATCTTTCTCTTCAAACGGCGACTTTGTTAAAGCTTGTAAAACCAGAGCAAAGTCCCACTGGGGAACTATTCTACTGCCATTTGGACGATCGGAATAGAAACTCTGGACCAATGCTGACAGATGTGGGTCCGATCCAAGTGACCTTCCCAGTTTCTTGCTGAGTGATGCAGAGATCGCTGTACGGTAACCTTCTATTGTCCGCGGACTTAGCTCTTTCTCCTCAAATAAATATAAGAGGAAATCAGCCATATCAGCAGACGACACTGACCAAGGATCTAACTGCTTTCCCACACACCAACTGGTGAACAGTTTCCACCTTGAATCATAAATCTTCAAAGAAGACTTTCCAAGTTTGCCTCTCGCGATCCTTGCAGCCACGAGATCTGAGAAGCCTGCCTCCTGCCCGTGTTGTGGGACAATCTCCACGCATGGAGATTAAGCACAGCCGGGTTCCGATGGAACCTGGACGTCCGAGGCTGAACGAGTAGTCGTTCCCAGGTCGGGAGTTGGAGCGGGGGCTAGACGCTTAACTCCAGAAGGTCGAGAGACCAATCTCTTTTTGACCACCAAGGGGCAACCAGAATGATCTCTGCCTTTTCTTCCCGGATCTTTCTCAGTACCTGAGGGATCAACGGGAAGGGAGGAAACGCGTATCCCCATATTCCGTCCCAAGTCATTGCTAAAGCATCTACCGCGAATGCTAGAGGCTCTGGGACTGGAGCCACAAACACTGGCAGTTTGTGGTTCCACCTGGTGGCGAATAGGTCCAAGTGAGGTGTCCCCCATCGGTCCCACACCGCTCGGACCACTGTCGGATGTAATGATCACTCCGTCCCGATTACCCATCCCTTCCGGGACAGTTGATCGGCCATGACATTCAAGTGGCCGCTGATGTGACAGGCCAGAATCCTCACTCCCTTGGCTAAACACCATAGGAGGATTTTCTCGGTCAGAGCGAAAAAACATTCTGGATCTCGTGCCTCCTTGCTTGTTCAAGTAGGCTACTGCAGTCCTGTTGTCCGACATCAACGTCACATCCTTGCCTTTTACCATCGGCTCGAACTTCAGCAACGCCAAACACACCGCTTCCAGTTCTAGCCAATTGATGTGAAAGTTTATCAACGGCAGAGGCCAGGTGCCGGAGACTATGTTGGAACTCGTATGAGCTACCCATCCCTGCTTCGAGGCATCTGTGAAAATCACCAGTCTGGCTTTGAACGGCCTCGTCTGCCCGCACATGACATTGTCTCTGACTGTCCACCAACTCATCAGAGTCTTGTTGTGGGCGCTGTCTTCGACCAACTGTTCCAAGTCGGCATTTTTCCACTTGTCCTGCAGGGACATGTTGAGTGGCTTCCTGTGTAGGCAACCTAGAGGTACTAGAGTATCCGTAGATGACATCATACCTAGGAGCTGAAGCCACATCTGAGCGTTTTGCTGTGTCGATCCCAAAAACCTCACAAGGAGATCTTGCAGTCTCTTCCATCTGTCCTCGGAAGGACGGCATTCGTAGCAAATCAGATCGAACCTGATGCCCAGGAATACGAACACCTGTAGGGGAGTGAGACCCGACTTCGGAAAGTTTACCACCAGGCCTAACGTCACGCACAGCTGTTATAAGAACTGTCGATGTTCGATCAGCTTGTCTGTTCAACGCTCGGATCAGCCAGTCGTCCAGATAGGCTTGCATCTGAATCCCTCGCTTGTGAACATAAGCCACTACCGACTGTACTATTCTGGTGAACACCAGCAGTGACGTGGCTAATCCGAACGGAAGAGCGCCGAACTGATATACCTTGTTTTCGAAAGCGAAACGCAGGTATTTCCGACTTCCCTCGGCAATCGGGACATGCAAATACGTGTCCTTTGGATCGATAGAAAAAGTCCAGTCTTTGCACCTGAGAGCCTTTGTGATTGATTCGGGAGTTTGCATGTGGAAGTACGGGACTTCCAGAAACTTGTTCAACTGGGATAGGTCTATAACTGGTCGCCAAGTGCCATCCATTTCCGCAACTAAGAAAAGTCGACTGTAGAATCCCGGAGTCGCGTGATTGTTCATGGTCTCTATGGATCCTTTTGCCAACAAATTTTCTACCGCTTCGTAGAAAGCTGCCCTCTTCGCCTGTGAGGCCGGTGGTGCAAACTTCAAAGGGATGCGAGATTATGGCGGCCGTTCCGTGAATGGAAGCACGTATCCCTGTTCGATTACACCTAACACGAACGAATGGTCCATGAAGCTCTGCATTCTGCTATTAAGTTTGCTCTCCTTTTTGGGTAGAAATTTGAATGTGGATCATACTTTTCTGACCTGTTGGAGATTTGTGTATGGAAACATTCAATTTTTTTAGAGATGTCTATCTGTACGTCTGTAAACTTTTGCTTGTGAACACATAACAGTCCACTGTTTTCAAGTTAACCCCGAACAGCTTTCTGGACATACTGGGTGTATGAAAATCTAGGTTGAGTACGATATTGGTGGCACCACCTGCATCATTATTTAATGTATGGGTCAAAATGTGAAAATCTTGTGATTACTCTAGTGTCCTTAATTTTTGATAGATCTTCATGATTAGGGGAACTGCTCATATGAACTCATTATAAAATCTACACTGTGGGCCGGTGAGTCATACACAGCTCTCCTGAAGTGTTTCAGGTGTGTGAGAAGGAAGGGGCAAGTAATCGTTCTACTTAAACGGCAAGGCTTGCTCTTGTGTCTTCTCTGGTGAGGGACTACATGCAGAGATGCCAACATTCAAAATGCCATTTCAGAGACATTTAAGTGAGAACATCAGGGACAGGGCATATTTAACAAAGAATATATATAAGAAAATACTCAGTTTCAATGTGAGATAAACACTGTAAAGTGGTCACAATTTCAGCTAATTTTAGGGATTATCTATGATGATGAAGGACAGTTGGAATCTCTGAGCAGTAGTCCCTCCTTTGAGAGACTGCCCCTAGTGCCACCCAAAAGGCAGTCACATAAAGCAGGTGGTCCCTCAAAGAGGTATAAATAACATGAAAAGTACTACAGAAAGACCTGACAACTGTGGTCTCTCAAAGGAGGTGGTCTCTCAAAGGGGTGGTCTTTCAATGGAGGGACCACTGTACATGTACAGTAAAACCTGCCAAGCTGAATACAGTAAAACCTGTCACTACCGAACACTTTGGAGACCCAGCAAAAGTGTTCGGTAGTCAGAGGTGTTCGGTAGTCGGAGGGTTGGTAATTAGGGTAGGGAATATGACTACATACATGTACCCGGAATGTCTTTCAGGCCTAGTTGTTAACAGTCAAGGGTCTTGCACACACAACTCTTCCTTTTAATACATTTGTTTTCATACAGTTTCGTTCATACCGCCAAGCATTCAAATAATTTAACATCAAGATAAAGTTAAAATAATTGCTTTATTCTACATTTTTTCCTTCCCTTTTTGCCAAATACATGTACGTGTAATGTAATATCATGCACAACATTGTGAGGGTGACATTTCCTGACAGAAAGAGACATGTGGCTTTGTATGGTTAACACCATATGTATAGGTATACATATCCTTAACAGTTTAGAAGTCCATTTTCATTTAATTCTTGGTGAAAAAGTCAGTAATAGAAGTTTGCTTGCAATTCACTTTTCTACTAATAACATACTTGTTCATTTTTGCCTCCAGGTCAAGGCAGGTCTCATATGCATTGTCAAACACAGCTGTTTGTTTAACAAATCCCAAGAGAGCTTTTAAGCCTGCCATAGCTGTTTCTACTGAATACACAACTGATTGTTCTTCAGGAGCACAATCTTCGTTGTCATTGTTCACCTCACAGTCACCATTGGATAGCAGTGTTTCTTCCCAATCATCACTCTCAAATTCATGCACCTGTAAGTCTCTCTCAATGTCAATAGAGTGGTCTATATCTACACTGTTGCTGTCAAGTATAGCAACAGCCTCAGATAGGCTCTCTAGTTGATCATCATGATCATCAGAGTCTTTGAGTTCATTTCCTTCAAACCCTTGGAAAAATTTAAATCCAGCTTTAGTGAAACAGTTTTGCACAGTTTCTGTTGAAACAGCTTTCCAACCAAGATTAATCCAATGTATTGCATCAAGCAAGTCAACTGATTTTGCCAAATCCTCACAGGACTTTCCTTTATCAATGTTTGCTAGCAGTCGTTCAACCAACTTTTTCTTGTAATAATGCTTCATGCATTTAATTATACCTTGGTCCATTGGTTGAAGTTCTGATGTGCAGTTGGCTGGAAAAAATATCAGCTTGATATTTGTTAGCTGCACATCTGGATGACTTGGTGCATTGTCTAAAAACAACACTATGTGCCTCTTGTAAACGCATCTTTTTGTCAAAGTTTTTAAGCCACTCTAGAAATAAACTGCTATTCATCCATGCTTTCTTGTTGGCACGGTACTGCACAGGCAACTTGCGAACATCCACATGCTTGAAGCATCTGGGATTCTGGCTCTTCCCAATAACTAATGGCTTGCACTTGTCTGTGCCAGACATATTTGAACACAACAATACTGTAATACATTCTTTGGAACTCTCAACACCATGTGCACTGTCTGATTTTTCAACATAAGACTTGTTTGGAAATGCCCTGTAAAATAGGCCAGTCTCATCTGCATTATATATGTTGTCAGCAGAATAGTCATCCACAAGTTGATCAAGAATGTTTTTCCAGTTGTCTGTGACTTCCTTGCTGACACCCCCACTTTCACCAGACAACAGTCTGAAACTAATAAAGTTTCTCTGCAAGAATGAATTCAACCAGCCATTAGATGCTTTGAAGTCTGTGATCTTCAAACTTTCTGCAATTTCAAGGGCCTTTTTCTGAAGAAGTGGGCCTGACACAGGTATATTTTTGGCTCTGGCTGCCTGGAACCAAATCAGGACCTTCTCATTTATATCTTCATATTTGCTGGAATATCTCATATTCTTTGTCTTGGGGTTGATGTTGCTTTCATAAGCATCTGACAGCTCTCTTTTTCTTTTCAGAGTAGCATTCACTGTCCCAATTGACACTTGGTACTTTGCAGCCAGTTTGCGCTGACTCTGTCCACCAGCAGAGTCTTTTATGAGGGAATATTTCTCCTCAAGTGTCAGAATTTTCTTTTTAGTTGCCATAGTCTGGCATACACTTGAGTGTTAAGTTGAATCAGGATGACTTATACAAATTTATGACAGTGCTGTACTCAAGCTAGAAGCTTCAAGACATACTGAAGGCACACAGTGAGACATGCAGTTATGTAGCTGACTTGGCGTTAATCCTTCTTAACACCTAAAACAATTAGCTGTGGATAGTGGAGCTTAATTGCTTTGAAGGGGTAATCAGATAACAATGAGTATGCCAGACCCATTCAATCAGAGACAGAGCTGAGTTTAACACATGAGTGATATTTGTGTTAATCCTGTCTTGTGTTTTAGAACACCTAAAACAAGCTGCAATGGACACCATACCCTGATCACTTTGAAGAAATAATCAGTGAACAAGGAACATGTCAGACCTATTCAATTAGAGACAGAGCTGAGTGTAATGTCTGAATGATACCTATAGGTGTTTAATCCTGTCCCTGCTTAGAATAGTTTTTAGTTTAAACATATTTATTTTCACTGGATTACCCAATAGTACATGAAATATGACTAATCTAGGGGTTCTCCAGACACGGAGACGCACAAAATGATATATACAAGACGCATAGGACAATACAATGTACAAACATGTGACTATGTACTCTGGTAGACATGCTGTAATACAATTAAACAACAAAAACAATATCAAACATTCCAATCCAATTAAGAAGACATGCATATATACACGAATATGCTTAGTAGCAAGCTAATTCGTCCTCAGCACAGGGAGCGGAATAGCTGGAATCAGAAATGTTTTTGTTCACTTAAAAGGAATACTCAGTCAACATAAACATGTCAAAGTCAATCCACATGAGTCTAAGTAAGATAAATGAGTAAATTAGCCAGGGGGAAGAAGAATCTACTGTTATGGAGTTTATTCTGGTCAACATATTTTTAATTCAAACTTTGTACAATGACAATTTAAACAAACAAACAAACAAACAAACAAACAAACAAAAAGAGCACACAAATTAAATAGATTTACAGATTTATGTTCAAAACTACTAAATTTTTGTGTATGAAAGACTTAGTTTAAACATATTTATTTAGTCTGGATAGCCCTATAGTACATCGAAATGACTAATACATGGGTTCTCCAGAACATGGAGACACACAGTAAGTATATACAAGACACACATGACAGAACAAATGTTACCAATGAAAGACTTCCTGATGTTACTTAAGTGCTGGTATTACAAAATATCATGAGACTGTTCGGTAGTGACAGGTTCATTTTGGGGTTTGGGACCCAAATCAGGTGTTCGGTGTTCATAAGTGAGAGGTGTTCGGTAGTGACAGGTTTGAACACCCAGGTCTCCTATTAAATAACATGTAAATCATTTGGGACCGAAAAAAAGTGTTCTGAAGTGAGAGGTGTTCGGTAGTCGGAGGTGTTCGGTTTTACAGGTTTTACTGTACTTCCAATGGCTGAAAACCTCTGTTACCCAAACACTTTTTTCGGGTCCCAACTTTTTTGTAGGTAATGTAATAGGAGAGCCGTGAATACCTCTCTACTCTGAACACCTAACGCTTGTTTTGTGTCCCAAAACAACATTTAGCCTGTCAAGGCTGAATAAATACCCCCCCCCCCCCCCAAAAGCCCGAAAGAAGGAATTTTTGGGAAATTCATAGATATTGGATACAAAAACATCTAATCACATTTTTTTTTGTGTTCATCAAATTTATGGCATTAATTTATTCAAAGGGTGTCAATAGTGTATAGGTTCCACGGTGAGACCCTGTACAGCTGTACCAGTGTACATACATGTACAATAATCTGGTTTAAACTTATCAAACTAGTAAGTCCATTCTGAAGCTCTCTACCCTCCTTGGTCTGATAAAGAGTTACATGTATACACATATTGTGTGTTAATGTTGGACAACGGATGTTTTACATCATCAAATTATGGACATGTAAATGCACTGTCACAGGCAGGACAGATGTACCTACATCAGTACAAGTACATATACATGTACCAGTAATGTTAGTAATGTAGCCTAATGATATTAAAAAGTGCATGTACTGTTAGCTTAAATTTAAGTTTTTGAATCTTATAAACTTTTTTCCCAAATGGTTGGAATATTTACAAAGTGCGTTTTATCTTAGACATTATTTTTCCTAAAAGTTTTTGTAATTTATATGAATACAGTGAAACATGTTTTGAGAGACCACTGTTGAGGAAAGACCACCTGCCTTTTCAGACCAGGTTTACCATGTCTCTTTTGCTATCTTTCCCATGTTATTGGACCTCCATTGAGAGACCACCTGCATTATGTGACCACTTTTTGGCCTGCCGTAGGGGTGGTCTCTCAAAACAGGTTTTACTGTATATATGTATTGGAGCTGGTAAATCCCCCAATGCATGTGCATGTACCGGTGAATTCAAAGTTTACATGTATAGGATGTAGCCAAAAGGCCACAATCCGGACCGTTTATTAGCCAAACACCTCCAATAGCCGAAACACACTGGCTGGGTCCCAAGGGTGTTTGGTCTTGACAGGTATTTACTGTATGTGTTCGGGCTTCTACAATTTTTTTCAGCATCACTTGTCCATAGGACAAGTGAATCTGAATTTTCATTTGTCCCTCTAAAATAGATCATGCAATACAACAAAATCACCCGGGGGGGGGGGGGGGGGGGGGTTGTCTCAATTAATACTGAATAGTTGTCTGTCCTGTATGCAAGTATTTCTGGAAATAGTTTTAGAAGCTACAAATATATTTATTTAAAAAGAACCACAGCTTGGTAATGTTTATTGACACCTTCAGTGCGTCCCCACAGTACACCTTCAGCCCAGCCCCATGCTGCACCAGCTCACTTGTTTGCGTTTCCCACTTGCTCAGTCAGTATCCCAGGCAATTGGGCTTCAATAAATTGTTATTTACGATTGACAGTTTGGTTGTCTACTGGACAAGTGATGTGCAGGAGTCACTTGTCCAACCTAGGTATTCACTTGTCCAGGACAACAGGATCATAGGAATTGTAGAAGCCTGGTGTTGCTATGCAATAGTTAACCTTGTTATTTGATGCATTTGTGAGACAAAACCAGCAACTGGCTCCCAAGTATAGTTGATAATTCTCAACTGGGTGTGGGTCCAGCCAGCACTGACTAATAGTGATCAATGCATGATGTCTATTGTGACCACAGGGCTGAAACCACAAGTGTTTTTGAACTTGCTTTTATGCTGAAGTTGACATGGAAATGTCACAAATCAAGTTTGATGATACATTTCCTAAAGTAATGACTCACATAAACATAAAGCTTGAGAACAAAAATATATGAGCGATTTTTAAAAAGTGAATTTCTATGGAAGATATCAGCAAAAATGAAAAGGTCACTTTCTGTCAGCCACATCAGAGCATGGGTCAATCTACAATTTGGGTTTGCTTTCAAAGAAGAAAGGTAGCATTAAATAAAAAAAATTGCTAAATCACTTATCCAGTTTAATATACAATGATTAATATGTTGTAGCAATGATTTTTTTTTATCATATAGTCTACAAAATAGATTGTCAAATCTTGGAATATACCCATACATGTATGTCCACTATTGATTTGCTAACACAGAGGTTATCACTCCGAGGCTGTATTTGTTGATATCCGTACATTTGCAAGACTCTTGCCGTTATGTACATGTATATATTTATTATTTTACATGAAATATTACAAATATATTTGGTTTTGAATTGCAGCCATTGTTCTATATTATAACTACCTTAAAAGGCAGGTAATGTTCCTAGGAGTGGTCTGTCACAGCAGAGATTTCTGTATATGTAGACATGTACATGCAACTGGACTGCTCTAGAACATTTCATCCCCAAGTTAATTTCTAAGCCCTTTTTTTTTTTCTCAAATGGACCATTAACATATACAGTATATGTTAAGGAACACATCAACCTAATTTCATTTCCCATGTTCTCAAAAATGAAACCTCTGTTCTTCTTATTGACCGTGCATATATAACCTGCATGTATTCTACCGGCGTGAACACCTTGGCTCAAATTCATTTCCTGTGAAATGCAGTTTCCCAGGTTTTGCTCCTGGATAAGTTTAGCCAGTACCTTTTATGAGATTAAGTATGTAGCTAATGAAGCAAGTAGTTTAGGCTCTGTAGCACCTGCTGCTTGACTTGATTAAGAGTGATTGTGGTTGCAGCGGCAGTCATATTTATGAAGACCTGTTCACTTATGCAGGAGGTGCCCAGACTGGCTCTACAACAGCCAGTGTTTTGCATTGGGTTTGTGTTTCTGCAGGAGCAATCCTTTTTGCTGGTAATTGGCATTTGCGTTCCTTTACTTAAAGTATGCTCAGGCTTCATGTTATTGGCTGGTGCCCATCCACACAAATGAAGAAGGGGGCTAAAGGCATTTTCTTTTCTTTTTTTTTGCCATAGATTATTTTTAATTTTCCATGCTGAGTGAGAAATACAAATTATGTCTTGTGTTGTGCAGCATCCATTTAGCACAGTGTGTATAAGAAGATTATAGTCCTTGGCTGCAGAACAAAGTCTGTGTCCCTGAGAATCCATCATGTACTCAAACTTAAGTACATCCTGTCTCCAGACCCGGCTGCATCAAAAATATCAAATACATTATAAAGATTTCATTTTGATCTGTTGATGTGTTGACATCACATTGATCCTCAGGTAAATATGGTCACTTAACTGACTGATGTGCATGGTCTGCTGCATATTGCATTTGTGTGAAAAACTGTCAGCACTTGTCAAAAATATCTATAGATTCTCTCATGTATAGGCATGTAGAGGTCTTCTCCAATACATTTGAAACATATTAGTGTCATTAATTCCCATTACTACAAGATTTCTTGGATTTTGATATTGATGCCCAGAGTTTAAAGCTGGAAGATTTGCCATGGGGCTGTAGGGTGTGAAGTGGCAGTATAATGATGAGGCCCACAGTGCCACTGACTGTATCAGCATAGCCTTGTCTTCAATAGAATGATGAGGCCCACAGTGCCACTGACTGTATCAGCATAGCCTTGTCTTCAATAGCATGATGAGGCCCACAGTGCCACTGACTGTATCAGCATAGCCTTGTCTTCAATAGAATGAGGCTCACAGTGCCACTGACTGTATCAGCATAGCCTTGTCTTCAATAGAATGATGAGGCCCACAGTGCCACTGACTGTATCAGTATAGCCTTGTCTTCAATAGAATGATGAGGCCCACAGTGCCACTGACTGTATCAGCCTTGTCTTCAAGTTCAATGGGGCCAAATCTACTCTTGGCAAAATGAAGACAAAGCCATGTCAGTGCACAGACTGATGCCTTCCATTCATGTATGCTTTAGGGCACATTCAAACATCTCATTCTGAATGACATTTTCACAGATGAGTAACTTTATTTTGGCACCAAGCACCAAAGTATAGCAACATTTTATTGATGGTAGATGTGTCAACTGACTTCTCTTGACTTGCATCTCTCAGCTAGCACACTGTTTTGTCTTTTGCAAGGTGAGCAAGTGTTCATCTCAGTGCAGAAGTTTGTACGAGTGATTTTAGGAATATGTTTGTGCTAAGTTTCAGCATCCACATGATGAGTGGCCCATGCAGTGCATGTATACACTTCAAATTGTGTCCCACTTTCACCACATGAATGGCACACTACAATATTGAAGATAATCTGAGCAATATGAAGTTATGAGAGCTCTATTTGTGCAACTTTAGATTTCTCTTCTGCATACACGCAGTATTTAAATTTTCTCCTCAATAAAATTGTAAAAAAAAAATTGAGTGTGTTGCTTGCAGTTTAATTTGACTGCAAGATTTGAAAATTAGATTACAGATATAGCCAATAATGTGGATAATAGATTAAGAATCAACAGTGACAGTTCCATCATAGACACAGATTTAACTTAGGTGGTAAGGTTAAACTTCAATTGAAAAGGTGATTGTTTTGCAACAATTTGTTTAAATTTGCTTTTGCAGAGAGATACAGGGTCAAGTGGCTGTGGTTTGCAAGAATATTTTAAGGTTTTGAGTGTTCTGGTGTTTGAAAAAAAAAACTATATTTAGTTTTTCGGTGAGTCCAGAAAAGAATATTATTTCCAGGTGTTCTTCAATGGTGTTACAATGTACACATGCAGAAGCAGACAATATAATTGCAGCGATATATCTACATTGTGTTGTCAGTTCTTTCTTTTAATGTGTGCACTATACATGCAGGCAGGATTACTTATCAAACTTGGCAGCATTTTCTGTGGAATGTTTCATGACAAATGATAGACTGGAACAAGACTTATCCTCTGAACTACAGGTGTCTCCAAATATCTCAACTTGATTTATTTAATCAGACCATGCCAACTTGAGTTTCAGGTCTTAATGTACATGTAGTTGCAAAATAAACATAGATAAAGTGTTTACCTTTAAATGTAAAATGGTATTTAGTGGGGGAAAACTGAATTTGTTTGAATCTTTAAGGTATCAGTGTTGTAACGACTGTATAAAGCAGTTACATCACAAAGTTGTTCCTCTGCAGTTGGTTTATTTGTACAACTGATACTTGAAGGCCCAGCTTGTACCATTGTATTGGAAGTTATAAATCTTGAGCCTGTTCACCCTTGAAGTGCCCAATGTAGGATAAGGTCCACAGCCATTTCCTGTGCACTTTTTGTGCATCTCACATCAAGTTTGCTGTTGGAAGTTTTGGCCTAGACTGTATTCTTTTTGCTTATCAACCACTGTCTGACACTTGGCATGAAAAATTCTTGAAAGAGAAGTCTTTTTCATGAAGAATTTAAGTGTGGGACCACAAAATGATGGATGCAAGGACAAATATAGTCATTCCCTGGAAGGAAGATGTTAAGTGACATGTTTACATTGGTACTTTTCTCATCATCAGCTCAGACTGAGCACACAAATATGCTTTTGGTGTAAAAAATGCTTGGTTTCAAAATGTGTTGTTAGTTGTGAGGTGGTTATCTCATTTTTTATATATATATATATATATATATATTCACGTATATATCTATTTTTTCAGGTTTTTGAACAACACACTAATATTTGGCCTGAAAATTAGGAACAAAAATGCAAATTGTATACATGTACATGTAGTTTATTCAAAACAGATAAATTGCTGCCATATAACACCTTCACCAAAATCAAGATGTTTTCAGCAGTGTTTCAACCAGCTTTGTAGTTTGTAAAAAGTCATTGGTATAATGTGCATTGTCAGTATTTCATGGAGCTGTCTGGGGCCATAGTCCTAATGGAGCATTTAGCACTTACCCTTGACTGCCCATTCAAGTGATCGATCAGGCAGAGATATATCCCAGCACAACTAGCCATTCTGCATCACTGTAATGTTTCCCTAGCTGTCATCTACCAAATAGTGCTTTTTGGCATATTTCCCTTCTTTCTTGCTGCAGTATGTTGCTGTGCTTGCAAAATCAGTACAGATAAGGGCATGTGGTCGAATTCCACTTTATTGTCAATATACCAAAGTATAAAATATTTCCATCTTGGCTATTCATATGCCATACGTGTGTTTTATGAAAACTGCAATTAGTCCAATGTTTCCATTAGGATTTTTTCAGGGGGTCACAAGAAGGAAAATTCAGGGGAGAGGACAAGATTTTTACTAGTTTTATAAGTAAGTAAACAAGACTTGTGACCATTTAGAATTTTCTCAGAGGGTATTTCAGGTTTTAAAGGAAGGCACTCCTTACGTTGTATTATACATCATTGGAAAGGATTTTTCATCAGGATTTCATATCTGATGTTTATTTTATTAATTTTCACAAATTTCCGATGTTTATTGCCAAATATTAAAACCCCCACATTACCAGCAGTTCACCATTACGCGAAGCCAGTCGAGATGTCGGACCAATTAGAAGCGACTATACAACTGGCCAATCATAGCCATCGGTTGATAACGAAGCCAAGCGCACCATGATCATTGTTCAACACAAAGCCACTTCAAATTATGAAAACTGTTTCCGAGGTCGTTATCGACGTAAAGAATATGCATATGTTATGTGTTTCAATCAACTCAATTATTATTTATCAATGTATTTACTCCGTTCATGATAATCGGTCGTAAATCGTGACTGTGTAACGTGAGCGATAATATGAGCTTTGGGAGTTATCAAACGATCGGAATTCGTCACGCAGCTTGAAGTGCGCTGAACACAACTTCGTGCTTTTGTATGCTGCCAATACTTCTTCTGGGATTTTCATAATAGCATTCCATTTATCTGCTAATGATGTGTCTTTTGGCCAAGAATGAAAATATCTTTCTGGATATTCGGTGGCTGTGCCACCGCACGAAACACACCTTGGCATTTTCGTCTGTTCGCAGTCAATGAAAAACTTGGAACTCTCTACCGCACGGAGGTGTAGAAGGGTGCAGAATATCGCTGTTTCCAAGTTTGGCTATAAATATGTCCAAGATCGCGCGAGGAAAGACGTGATATATCGTGACTCGTAAACGTTGCATTTTTTCTCGCTAAAACGAGTTATTAAAAACAGTTTTAAACAACTGCTGCATATACATTGACATATATTATTAGTTTTCATTACACTTCCGACAACTTCAATTTGAAACTAGGAGTTTATTCTCATCAAGTAAAAAAAACTACGTGCAGAAGTAGGACTCCCGTGATCCCCGAAATCGCCTTTGATCTTCCATAGGTTTGCCGCTTCCGGTAATTTGACAGGTAAAGCTGATTTCAGCAACATTAAAATGCAGATTTTAGAAATATGGAATAAAATATAACTAAACCATTTTACATGTGGTAAGTGCCTGACATGAAGTTCCCAAAACACTTAAAATACAACGTAATGAGTGCCCTCCTTTAAAAGGGTAATATACCCCCATTTGGGGGTTAACAGAAACACCACCCATAAATTGTACCCACTTCTATTTAGTTTCTCTAAGATATGTGAGATGAGCATCTCTATGCAGAGTGCGAAGGTAAAGTTTCTATAAATGATGAATACCGTAAAGTATCATGCATCAAACAAATTTGCAATTCACTCAAGATAGAATGATTTATTTTTATCCACTCAAGACAGGAGTATCATTGGACTAAAGAAATGTTTCCTCAACTGAAGCATTCTTTATAAATGTCTAATGCCAACATTTTATTCTTGTCTTATGAAAAAAAACCAGCTCTCTCTTTTGCCCATTTCATGTAAAGGAGAAATTGGGTCATTCCATGTCAATTCAGCCAGGGGTCCCTGGTTGACCCCCTTATAATTTAAAAACAAGAGGGCTGTGTGAACAGCCCATGCTCAGCTGATCTTGACATTCATCACACTTGCAGCTCTATGAACTTGGGAAAGGATCAAGGTCACCCATGTTCTGAGTAAGTCTGACCACTAAAAAAGAACACTTAACATGTGCAACATCAAGGTTCAAGTAGTTCTCAAGTTATAATGAAGAGTAAAATTCATGTATGTTGCACTGTGACCCCAGAAACGAGGTCAAAGTCATTCATGTACTGTCTGAGCATGACCTTCATACAAAAACATTAACATGTCCAACACCACAGTGCTAACTCAAAACAGATCTCAAGTTATCAAGTAAACAGTAAATTTCATGTCAGTTGTCCTGTGAATTAGCATTAGAATGCCCATTGACTTAGGGATCGTGTACAAATAAAAACCTTTCCAAAATTTCAAAAAACCAATGGAATCTGATTAACCCCCTCCCTCCATGCCCATTCCAATATCACCAAATTTTTGGAAAACCAACATGTCAGCTGCTGCAGACATACATCTCAACCCATACATTCGTTCACCCATATAATGGAAAAACAACAGGTATGTGTCACTTTAATATATTCTAACTCCTAGCACTATATATGCCAGTATCTGCTATCGCACACAGTGTGCCACCGGGCAGTCCTCTAATCGCTTGCGCAAGAGAGGACATGCTGGATTGAACGTGCCTGGGCTCTGTGAGTTTTACGATTCAATCCTAGTGATCAACACAAAGTCGGTCAGAAATTACATGAGGTATAATTCTGTGCAATTTTTATTTCAATTTACCCCCTAATTTTTTTTATGCTTTATGGGATGTCAAGCGTCTGGTCACCTTTTTTTTTTTTACCAACAAACACGGTCACGGGCCGTGCAACACAAGCGAGTGTGAACAGGTATGAGTCCGGGCATGGTTTTCCGTCACGTTCGTATATTTTTCCAGACCTTCGGTCATAAATTTCATTCCTCATTTGTTCTTTTATACAGATTTTTATCCTTTCAGACATTTTAATCAAATTAACGCAACAAACTTTGGATAAAAACATTGTGCCGTGACGTATCTGAGACAGCGATCGACAACACATCGTGTTTACGCAACTCTCAATCAGGCTTATCTTCGTCACTGTGCAGTGACGGAATCTGCGTATTTTCCTTGCCTTGCATATGGAATTTTCATTCCTGCCTTTATCTGTCTCTAGATCTGTTCCAGCGAAGTCGTTTTGCAAAAGTATGATGTCAAAATTTCGCATCTTGGTCCTATAATCTATGCGTGAATGCGACATGTTCACCTGCACAACAAATCGAACTTGACTCAAGCATATGGCAAACAACGAGTTTGATTGGACGGTGACTTGCACGTGACCAAATCCATCCAATGAGGAACCTGGAAATGACCCAGCGCATTTATAACGAGGTTCGATTCTCATCCTGGGCTACTTTTGGAGGGATACCCCAGGAATATTTATTTCTTAGCCAATAAGAGAGCTTGTTACATTTAGAGACGAAATTCTCAGGATTCCAGCAGTATGAAAAACAATGGCGGACGACGCAAAACATCGTGGCGGCAAAGGGGCAAAGTTACGAAGTTTTAGCGTAAATTTTGGGAGTTTATCATTCAAAATGTCACGTAAAACGGGTAGTTGTTTCATTTTTATCCATATAGTAAAAATATATTTCTTTTTATCTCAAAATCGAAATAGCCATCCGTAAATAATGAAGTTTGTCTACGACAAAATGCACACGCGTGACGGTAAATAAACATAACGGGCCGGTGGGAGGCTGTCGACGGTTGGCGTGCTGTGTTGGCAGGTATAACCGCCTACGGCGACAAACGATGTTCAGATACATGTCGAGTATGACCGCCGACGGCATGCTAGGTGTTAATATCCTCCAAAAACTACACCTCCTTATTAAAACAATACATGAAAATTAAGTTGCATTGGAAAGGTTATGCAGACCATGCATGATCAGGCTAGTCTTTAAAAATGACCGCTACCGCATTATTACATCGATAATTTTGAAGCTTTCCAAAAAATTGGTGAAATTCCGATTTTGCCATTAACCCCCTCCCTCCATTCCGATAGTTTCTCGGAATTTTGGAAAGGTTTTTATTTGTACACGATCCCTTACATAGTAATCAATAGGAAAGCTCCATTGACTGATAAGTACCCGAGTTGAAAATACTTAAAAATCAGGAATCTAAAGCAGTGCCACCTAGTAAACAACTTTGTTTGACCCTTCCACAAGAACATATCCATCACATTTCACCTTAATCTGAGTGACGGTTCTCAGAACAAGTGAAAAATAGCAAAACCATATAAAAAATTCATGGAAAAAAAAAAAATAGCAGTGCCACCTGGTGAACAAATTGGGAACTACGTGTCCCTGGGAGTGTCTATGAACGATATCAAAACAATTGGGTGAGCAGTTTCAGAGGTGAAGAGTTTTTAAGGTTTGCCCCAAAAAAGAACGAAAAAAATTCATACAAATTCCAAAAATCAATAGAGCGTGACCATTTGAACAAACTTGGTAGAGATCCACCCAAGGCACATCCCCACCAAGTTTGCAGTAAATCTCGCCAAAATTATAACCATTACAAGAAATTCCCATGTTAAACTTTCCTATTAAAACTTTTGCAAAGATTTTTGAAAAAAAATCATAAAAAAATCCAAAATTCATTGGAACATGACCATTTGGACAAACCTGGTAGACATCCACCCAAGGTACATCCCCACCAAGTTTGAAGTAAATCTGGATGATGGTTTTGGAGAAGAAGTCGAAAATGTGAATTAGCATTAGAATGCTCATTGACTTCCATTGTAATCAATAGGAAAGTGGCATTGACAGATAAGTACCCAAATTGAAAAAAAATCAATAAAAATCATGAATCCTCAGCATTCCCACATAGTGAATAACTTTGTTTCACCCTTCCACAAGGAACATATCCACCATGTTTCAGCTTAATCTGAGTGACGGTTCTGGAGAAGAAGTCGAAAATAGCTATAACACACAAAAATTCATAAAAAATTTGGAAAATATTGCAGCGCAACCTGGTGAACAAATTAAGAACTAGGTATCCCTGGGTGTCTTCCCGTGTGATATCAGAGCAATTGAGTAAGCGCTTTGGAGAAGAAGATTTTTTAAGATTTGTCCAAAAAAAGAACAAAAAATTCATTAAAAATCCAAAATCACTGGAGCATGACTATTTGAACAAACCTGGTAGACACCCACCTAAGGTACATCCCCACCAAGTTTGAAGTGGATCTGGATGATGGTTTTGGAGAAGAAGTCGAAAATGTGAATTAGCATTAGAATGCTCATTGACTTCCATAGTAATCAATAGGAAAGCTGCATTGACCGATAAGTACCCAAATTGAAAAAATCGTTAAAAATCAGGAATCTGCAGCATTCCCACATAGTGAACAACTTTGTTTGACCCTTCTACAAGGAACATATCCACCATGTTTCAGCTTAATCTGAGTAACGGTTCTGGAGAAGAAGTCGAAAATATCTATAGCACACAAAAATTTTTAAAAAATTAGAAAAAAATTGCAGCGCCACCTGGTGAACAAATTAAGAACTAGGTGTCCCAGGGAGTGTTTCTGTGTGATATCAAAGTAATTGGGTGAGCGGTTTCAGAGAAGAAGATTTTTTAAGATTTGCCCAAAAAAGAACAAAAAAATTCATTAAAAATCCAAAAATCACTGGACCGTGACCATTTGAACAAACATGGTAGACACCTACCCAAGGCACATCCCCACCAAGTTTGAAGTGGATCTGACTGACGGTTTCGGAGAAGAAGTCGAAAATGTAAATTGTTGACGGACGAAGGACGGACGGATGACGGACGGAGGACCATAAGATAAGCTCAGCTGACTGACAAGTCAGCTGAGCTAAAAAATGGCAGAGGTAGAGCAACTTCTACTCTGAGGCTGTGCAAAATTTTAGGTCAAAATATCCAAAAGTGTCAAAGATATGACATGCTAAGAAAGCAGAGTCACAAATTTCACCAGCTTTTTTTCTATTTTATTTCTTTGTTTCAGGGTCAGTTACTTAAATTTGGATTCAACTCCATAATTTTCAGGGTTTGTACATGTCATAACCTGCCACCAGGAACAATTAAAAATGCTAATCTGGGGCACTGGTTTGGGTCACAGATGTGGTCAAAATGTCCAGATTTCACATGAATATGAGGCGTGCACATTAATTTCCTGCCTTAACTGCATGCCTGCATGGTTATTCTGGTAACCACAGTCTTGCTTGGTGAGATATGGGCAGCTGACTGTGAGAGCATGTGGGATATGAGTAATATTTGGGAAATAAAGAAAACTTAGTACAGGCAGATGGACATTTATCCTGACAGCCAATTTACAAAGCTAAATGAATATGACTTTGACATTGGTAAACATAAATTTCTCTAAAAGACACTAATTTTGTAAGAAGAGGGTATCGAGTGCTGTCTGTGACAGTGATATGCCCCCCTGTCCTCCATGATTGACAGGTGTGAAATCTGTACTTTGTGTTGTGAACTTAATATGCATATCTCATATTCTATTTCCAGACCTACTTTGAGCTACTAATTTGAAAAAAAAAAACTAAATGCATGCCTCTCTTGTAACTTTGTATATATGCCATATATTTCTGCAACACTGAGGACCAGTATATGCAGTATGAAGGCTGGTTAAAAAATTTGGGCATACAGGCAACCCAAATCATAAAAGAATGGTTTTAAGGCATAAGCTGGAGCTCACTTTTGGACAGGAGGTAAAAGTCCTGTAGGCATAAGCTTCTTATGCTTTAAATGAAAGAGTAACAGCTGCTCTTTTATCCGACACCAAACATATCTTGCTTCCAAGAATCCTTGCGTGACAAATCTAAGATCAAGAAGAACATGCTCTTACCATTAGCAATGTGAGAGAGAGAGAGAGAGAGAGAGAGAGAGGAGAGAGAGAGAGAGAGAGAGAGAGAGAGAGAGAGAGAGAGAGAGAGAGAGAGAGAGAGAGAGAGAGAGAGAGAGAGAGAGAGAGAGAGAGAGAGAGAGAGAGAGAGAGAGAGAGAGAGAGAGAGAGAGAGAGAGAGAGAGAGAGAGAGAGAGAGAGAGAGAGAGAGAGAGAGAGAGAGAGAGAGAGAGAGAGAGAGAGATCTTTGGTTGTGCATCTCATGCTAAAAATGTTGGACATGTTGGTGAATTCTATCATTTGCAGGCCAAATAAATTAATATCTTCTGCACTTGTGGCGAAACACCAAGATACATATAATTCACAATGTTGAAAACCTGTCTTTAAAGATTTTTGTTCAAAGTGTTTTTCTTCAGAAACTGTTTAATGCCCCTGAAGAAATTTTCTGCTTAAGGCACCAGCTATTCACCACAGATCTATTTTTACAACATTGTTACCTTTGAAAAATTCTATACCTTTACTCAGATTGGCACATGTTATGATGAAAAGTCTGACAGAAAGTGTGGAGAGTGATAACAGGAAAATCCTTGAAAAAGAAACAAGACCCCCCCCCCCCCCGTATTATTTGATGGATCCGGGTTCTGGTTGCAGACTGCTCTCCTATTAATCCACAGGCTGTTATTGCATTGATACACAGTTTTGCAGTTATGCTGACATGGCTGTTAATATGGAGCCCTTTACAATTGGTAATCTCAGAGAGGATGCTTGTCACAAAGACACTAATTGCAAGAAAGTTGGTCCTGTAGAGATGAGTGACTTGACTTGAAATGAAAAAAAAAAAAAAGCTATTTGTGAGGTGCAGTTTGAAAAACACTGCTGTCACTGAGGATATGAATAGGTTTTCACCACAAAAAGTTGTTGCTGGATAAATTCACATATCTCCAGAAAACATGCTGTGGTCCATTTTGTATACACAAAAAAGCCTGTGAAAGGAAGTTTGTGTGTTATAGACAGACACAGCGTAAAGTTTGAGATTGGCCCTGGCAATGAAGCTCCAGCAAACATCTGCCAGGCATATTCTAATATCGTCTAGGCTTTTTCTGTAAGCCAATTCACATATGACTGGTATAAAATGTTTTTACATTTCTGTGAGTGAAGTGCATATCATTCCAAACCATTAGATCACCATGCAAGTACCACAACCAGTACAAGAAGTGTTTCATTCCATCTGCCCATATTAAGGAGGAAGCTGTGAAGCTAGTGCGCAGTGAGACTGGCAACTTTGGATCGCAATTACCCATTTAATTTTTTCACAAGTACATTAAACCTATATATTTTCTGATTACTACATATCCAAAGATCTGTGTCCATAGAGTTTTTTTTTTTTGCAGGATTGGAATATTTTAAAGATTTTATAGTATTCTTTCTGACTTGGTAGGATTTTCACATTTTTTGCGCTGAAGTCACACAAATTTTTTTTTCCAGTTGAAATGAGAAGAAATTTAAAACATATATCCATGTCCAGGATATGATTTTTTCTTTTACTGTCCGTTGATTTTAATGTGATAGATCAATTTGTACGTTTGTGAGGCCAGATACAAATTGCAGAGGTTGAGCAAAAAATAGTTCCGAGAAAATCGCATTGAAAGAAAAAGTTGCCAATTCTTACGCATTTATGGCTATAATATGACACATACTCATTTCTTCTGTCCTGTGTTTTAATTGTTGTGTGAAATAAACTTGTAGCTTTGCCTCTGTGATGTTGTCATTAAAGAAAAGTATATTTTGTGGCTTAAATCTCGGCTTTATTTAACTTGGGAACACCACACTTGGCTTATTTGGGTGTGGGTTCACATGCAGCTTTCCATATTTGGGGACCAGTAAGTGGATTGTGCTAATTTGTTTTTACATCAATAGAGAATTTCAAAGTAATCAGAACAATGGTAGTGATTAGTCTGAACTGGCCCATTCTTCTCTCCATGGCTAATGGTTTCCTGTGAGTGACCCTTGTCAATAGCTCAATTGGTTTCCAGCAGTCATGGACTAATGACTGTGCAAACAATGACATGGTTCATTATCATACCCATGCAAACAAAGCCATGTGTCCGGCACGTTTCATTGTAAACAAAAGTTTTGAGATCAATTATCTCATGTAAATTCTATGTTCACACATCTGAGTTTTTGGGAGCATGTAGTTTAAGTATCAGACTATCCAAAAATATGGAAAAGTGATTAGAGGTTATCCAAAGGTGCGGCTTCAGACCTTCCACCTTAAAGATAAGCAGGATTCCAGGTAACGATGCAGCAGTAACACTTGTCAGAGGCAGTGAAAAAGAGGACCTTCTAGCATATTAAAAACTATAGCCGGCAATATTATGTAATTACCGCATTGAATAATGTATTTCTAGGACGCCAGTCCATCTGTCCCTAAACTTTTTGTGAGAGCCATACAGTCCACAGTTATAGCCCCATGTCAATATCAGGAATTATCAAGTGTATGAAAATCTAGGATGAATTCGTTATTGGTGGCACCACCTACAGTATTACGTTTTTTGGATCAAAATGTTGAAAATCTTCTGACCGATGTAGCAGTGTGTTTGGTAGATTAGATTGTCATAAAATTGAATGGGATTGTGGAGGAGGTTGAAATCTCAATTGCATATGATACTACATGAAGTAGTGCCACCTGTGATTTAACAGAAATTATGAGCCAAAATGTGTTTAAAAGTTATAAAATTCCATGTCGAAAAAGTAGTTGAATTAGACTTGCCAAATTTATAGGATATATAGACCATGTCCAATACCAGTATGTTATATAGTGTTAGTGACCCTGACCTACTTTTATGAGGTCAGCAGGCCTGTAAAGATGAAAGTGATAGTATTGTAATGGCAGAGGGTAGCCTTGATGTCAATGGCAAAGAGAATTGAGCCTCGAGATCAAAATTGCACTTGATTATGTTGTATAAAAAACTGCACTTGGTTACCTCCTTTTTGGGTCACAGTAACCCAATGATTATGGACTTAGCGCTTTGTCCAACTTTATAATTGTTTTTCTTCAATAACCTGAAAAGTCATTACCTGATTTGAACCAACAGACCATGTATGAAAAGGTGGATGCAGGGTGCACATTGTGCACAGCAACAATTGTTTCATCTGAGTTGAAAGTCAAAGTCAAATGGCCAGTTTGAATATAGGATTCCTCTGTGAATGATGTAAATGATGTGTATGCTGGCAGAAAAACAGGCCAGGCTCATTCTGAACATGCTGCATATTAACTCCAAATTTGTTTCTGGACCTTCAAAATGAAGAGAGGCCTACCATATGTAGATATCATACTAAGTTCAAAGCTTATGCAATATAATCCTCATAACTGGTTACACTATAGATAATTCTGCCTTCGAGTCCACTCAATATATGTAGAAATGCATGTGTGTAACAATGACTCAGGGGCTTACTGTAAATTTCAATATGGACACCACACAACACGAATGAAATTTGATAATGTCAATCCAATTTGAAGCTGCAAGAACAGGTCTAATGTTACTTTGCAATAGGTGATTAATATACGTTTTACATGAAGGACAATTGTAGTTAATTATAAACATGAGGATGCTTTGCGTGAATATATACTGCAAATAATCTGTCCCGTTACCACACACAACTGAAGTCAAAGAAACCAAGAAGATAAATAAGATGTCACCAATGTCATCCCTTAGCACAACATCTAGTGTACCATTCCAAATCATGAAACAATCAACTTGAGAAATTGAAAGTTCTGGGCTTTAAGTGGCGAAATGTGAAAGATATGTCACAATTTATTTGTAACAGTTGTCAATCAATGTGTGTAACCTCAAAATCACAGATCAAGGAATAGTTGCCACAAGATGTGACCTCATGAAATTTGAGGACATTTTACAGCCTTGCATTATACTATCCTGTAGGACAACTGCAATTTGCACAATCAAAAGAACATGAATTTTATTGCATATCATGCAGTCACCACAACATTTGCAAGCACCAGTGCATGGTAGTCCGTTATTCCGGCACTTGAATCTTTTGGTTGCACACCTGGTAGAACATTCACAAGTCATTAGCTGTTTGCATGATGCAGGCATGGGAGGAAGGGATAGTAATATAGGTTTCAGGTTACCCTCTGAGAATTTCCATCTAAATAACATAACAGAGGGAAGATCTGGGCATGGTATGGTAGCCTTAAGCCGGACAAATGATAGAGTGCCATTTCAATATGATACCTAACAGCATCACTTGTTGGTGCAAGAAGTTCAGGGTTTATTGTCTTCTTGAATAAGTGCACCTGTGCTTCATCAGTGGTTGTCACACCAGGGACATTGTACAACTTACAAATAAAGGCCTCAGCATTTGTCCTTTTTTGTCAGTCATGGGTTCCATGCCAAGACCATGCAATAGTTGGCTATGTTTGAAGAATACACTGAAATCTGTTTCTTGCCATGGTTGAATTGAAATGAAGTGGTGTCACATGCAGTTAGGGAATGAAATGGTAGAAGCAGCTTTGCAGTTGAGGGATTTAAGGCATGGCCTGTTATAACATCTTTAATAGTGACATACTTTGGTTTCTTATGGGTCCCTGCCTCCATCCAAAGATTTGAACACCTTATATCTGCAAAGTTGGCAACAAGTAGAACAAAAATATCTGTATCATGTGCTGAAACCACAATAGTTTCAGATTTTGTCTCCATACAGTGCAGAATTATGCAAGTGTCACACTCTTCATGGTTGCTTTCAAGTTGTTGTAAATTTACCTCATTACCCTGGTTACATGCGGCGACTTTTTCGTCAATGAATCCTTCAGAAGCTATGACGATCTTATGTCTTGGAACATTTTTCATGACTTCCGCAGATAGAAAGTTGGGTAGATCGACTTTGTTTTCCCCAAGTGAGAGGAATCCCTGCTAATCATAGGGCAAAGGAACATCTCTAGACTCTGTCTTTCTCCTAATGAGACTGCCTTTGCTCCTATGGATTCTAGTTACTGACTTGATTGTTATATCTATCAAAAACAATGTCAATGCGACCATACTTAAAACCAGACTGAAAAACAGATTGTGCAAATGCATCAGCAAGGTCACCAAATGTTTTTGCAGTTGGTGGTTTTCCCATGGCCATGACCAATGTTTGTCCATCAACAATAAGTGTTGCACCCTCAGGAACAGTGATTGCTGCTGGACAACAGATGCCTTTTGCAAGCTCATCCATGAGGATGGCTTTCTGTCCTGTACGGATGGATATCCATCTCTGCAAGTGAGAGGGGTATAGGCAGAAGTTCATGCTTTAAAATTTCTGGCAAATTTACAGGTCTGTCGGCTTCCAGAGCAATAACAAGTCGCTGGAGAATGGGCCTGTCAGTTGGCAATGTGGCTTTTTAGCTCAGCTGACTTGTCAGTCAGCTGAGCTTATCTTATGGTCCTCCGTCCGTCATCCGTCCGTCCGTCCGTCCGTCCCTCCGTCATCCGTCCGTCCGTCATCCGTCCGTCGTCCGTCAACAATTTACATTTTCGACTTCTTCTCCGAAACCGTCAGCCAGATCCACTTCAAACTTGGTGGGGATGTGCCTTGGGTAGGTGTCTACCAAGTTTGTTCAAATGGTCACGGTCCATTGATTTTTGGATTTGTAATGAATTTTTTTGTTCTTTTTTGGGCAAATCTTAAAAAATCTTCTCTGAAACCGCTCACCCAATTACTTTGATATCACACAGAAACACTCCCTGGGACACCTAGTTCTTAATTTGTTCACCAGGTGGCGCTGCAATTTTTTTCTATTTTTTTATGAATTTTTGTGTGTTCTAGCTATTTTCGACTTCTTCTCCAGAACCGTCACTCAGATTAAGCTGAAACATGGTGGATATGTTCCTTGTAGAAGGGTCAAACAAAGTTGTTCACTATGTGGGAATGCTGGTGATTCCTGATTTTTAACGATTTTTTCCATTTGGGTACTTATCGGTTAATGCAGCTTTCCTATTGATTACTATGGAAGTCAATGAGCATTCTAATGCTAATTCACATTTTCGACTTCTTCTCCAAAACCGTCATCCAGATTAACTTCAAACTTGGTGGGGATGTACCTTGGGTGGATGTCTACCAGGTTTATTCAAATGGTCATGCTCCAGTGATTTTAAGATTTTTAATGAATTTTTTTTTTTTTTTTTTTGATAAATCTTAAAAAATCTTTTTCTCCAAAAGCGCATACTCAATCGCTCTGATATCACACGGGAAGACACCTAGGGACTCTGTGTTCTTAATTTGTTGACCAGGTGGCGCTGCAAATTTTTACTATTTTTTTATGAATTTTTGTGTCTTCTAGCTATTTTCGACTTCTTCTCCAGAACCGTTACTCAGATTAAGCTGAAACATGGTGGATATGTTCCTTGTAGAAGGGTCAAACAAATTTGTTTACTATGTGGGAATGCTGCAGATTCCTGATTTTTAATGATTTTTTCCATTTGGGTACTTATCGGTCAATGCCACTTTCCTATTGATTGCTATGGAAGTCAATGAGCATTCTAATGCTAATTCACATTTTCGACTTCTTCGCCAAAACCGTCATCCAGATTTACTTCAAACTTGGTGGGGATGTACCTTGGGTGGGTGTCTACCAAGTTTGTTCCAATGGTCATGTTCCAATGAATTTTTTTTTTTTAATGATTTTTTTTTCAAAAATCTTTACAAAAGTTTTAATAGGAAAGTTTTAACATGGGAATTTCTTGTAATGGTTATAACTTAAATAATTTTGGCCAGATTTACTTCAAACTTGGTGGGGATGTGCCTTGGGTGGATCTCTACCAAGTTTGTTCAATTGGTCACGCTCTATTGATTTTTGGAATTTTTTTGAATTTTTTTTGTTTTTTTGGCGGCAACCCTTAAAAACTCTTCACCTCTGAAACTGCTCACCCAATTGTTTTGATATCGTTCATAGACACTCCCAGGGACACATAGTTCCCAATTTGTTCACCAGGTGGCACTGCAATTTTTTTGTTTTTTTTTGTTTTTTTTTTATGAATTTTTTATATGGTTTTGTTATTTTTCACTTGTTCTCAGAACCGTCACTCAGATTAAAGTGAAATGTGATGGAATAGTTCTTGTGGAAGGGTCAAACAAAGTTGTTTACTAGGTGGCACTGCTTTAGATTCCTGATTTTTAAGTATTTTCAACTCGGGTACTTATCGATCAATGCAGCTTTCCTATTGATTACTATGTAAGTCAGTGGGCATTCTAGTGCTAATTCACAGGACAACTGACACAAAATTTACAGTTTATTTGATAACTTGAGATCTGTTTTGCGTTAGTACTGTGATGCTGCACATGTTAATGTTTTTGTATGAAGGTCATACTCAGACAGTACATGAATGACTTTGACCTCGTATCTGGGGTCACAGTGCAACATACATGAATTTTACTCTTCATTATAACTTGAGAACTACTTGAACCTTGATGTTGCACATGTTAGTGTTCTTTTATAATGGTCAGACTTACTCAGAACATGGGTGACCTTGATCCTTTCCCAAGTTCATAGATCTGCAAGTGTGATGAATGTCAAGATCAGCTGAGCATGGGCTGTTCACACAGCCCTCTTGTTTATTGCATGTTTTGGGAGCATCATAAATGCTGGGAAATGTCAGGGCCTTGCATTTGGGCAGATTCTGAAAACTTTCTCTTTTGGTCATCAACATGAGAGGAAATCAATCAACATAATCTATAACCTGTTTCTGCCCAATCTGTTTGGCATGTATCAGAGCCAGAGTGACATCATCTTTTGCTACATCTTTTTTAGCAATGTTTTTCAATTTACCATTGCCAATAGAATCTAACTTTAACATGCCAAATCCAAGTAGAACTTCCTGAGCCCTGTCTTCTGCATGTGAGTCCTTAATTCTGCAGTGCATATTTTTTTGTTTGTGTGTGAGAGTGTTATCAAGCATGGAGTCATATAGATCCCTGGTATCTGCAGCAATTTGAGACCGTAGATTGAATGTAAGGGCCCATCTACTCAGAGCAGAACAAGTTTTGGTGATCCCTACTATCCCTCTGCCTTTCTTGCTTTAACCATTTAGCCATTCCTGACTCTGATCAGGTGCAACTTGATTCAATGTTGACTTGCCAGCCTTGACTACAAAATCTCCCTGGCAAAACCTTTGAAGAACCTCATCAGGCAGCTGCTTCATTTTAGCCAGATATATGACTCCCCACCTTGCATAATTGGTATGGTCATACCTGTGGAAGTAGGAAAGCATGTGAGAAAAGGCAGATACATGTAGATGTAATTCGTACAAGCCATCTCTATGAGCATGTATGAACATCAACAGCACTTTGACCATTTGCAGGTATTCTCACCAGAACCAAAAGGTTGGATCTTAAGAATGAGTATAATAAAACTAATGTAAGTCCACTTCAAACTTTCTCACCACACAGAATGCTGAGGACACTTTGGTCATCATCAGCCTCTTGGTATCTGCAGAAGTTTAAGACCACAGATTGAATAAAAATGCCCATCTACTCAGAGCAGGACGTGTTTGGTGATCCCTGCTATCCTGTTACCTATCTTGCTTATATCATTCACCCATTCCTGACTCAATCAGGTGCAACTTGATTGAATTTTGACTTGCCAGCCTTGACTACCAAATCTCCCTGCCTTAACCTTTGAACCTTATCAGGCAGCTGCTTCATTTCAGCCAGATATATGACTCCCCACCTTGCATAATTGGTATGGTCATACCTGTGGAAGTAAGGAAGCATGTAACCAAAGGCAGATAGGTGTAATTGCCACATGCCATCCCTTTGAGCACGTATGAACATCAACAGCACTTTGACCATCTGCAGGTATTCCCTCCAGAACCAAAAGGTTGGATCTTCAGAGTGAGTATAGTAAAACCGGGAAAGTGCACTTGGGAATCTTTCACCAGACAGAATGTTGAGGACACTTTGGTCATCATCAGGCCCTACTGCTTCATCAATTTTCTGAATGAGGTTATGGTCCATATTCTGGACATAGTCAAGGAATTTGGGTAAAATAATTTGCCACAGTGCCTGGAAAGTAATTTTCTGTGCCCAGATTGCTTTCTTGTAATCTTTTCCAACCATTGCTCTCTCTGATGTTTTTATACCCATAAGGCCCCTCTCTGTCCAAACCTGAAGCAAGACCGTGCACTGCATATGTTGGCAAATAGCTTTCATGAACTGGGAATGATTACACCATCCTGCATGCAAATGTGACATTTCAAGTTTAGCCTTGTTTGCAAATGCTATACAGTCTACTGAGTGAAAGAAGAGGATACATCCCAAGTTCAAGGGATTTATCTGGAATCCTGCTTTTTTAAATCCCGGAGCGACGCGTAGGGATTTAAAATTTAAAAAGCAGGATTCCAGGTAAATCACGAGAACAAGGGATGTATCCTTTTTATGCCATGCCTTCTTTGTTTTCATGAATATAAATGCATTTTAAAATGTATTCACTAAAGCAAATCAGTACTGTGTTGAAATTTAGCCATAGAAATTTAAAGCAGGGATATATGTGTAAGCAGGTGACATATATATCCCTTGAGAAAACAAAGGAGGCATGGTATAAGGGGGAAATAATAGCCTTCTTCCAGAAAGTGACATTTAGTCCTGGTCTCTGACATCACCTGTCTCCCTACTCCATGAACCAGGGGCATTGAAATTGACAGATGGGGCATTCAGAAGTTTAGTGGGTACAGTTTTAACACATGACCGTGCAGTCAAACCTACTCATTGCAATGTTATCATGAAAGGGAACATTCCTTTCAGGATGTGGGAACATCATTGCAGTGATTTTCCAGATAAATACAACTTCAGGGTTATGGCCAAACTGAAGGTTGACTATACGACCACATGTATAGGTGTTGACCTCAAAATATAGGAATGACCTCAATCTTTCTGACATTACCCATGTGGGTTGTTTAGGTTTCTTCAATTTGGAGCTTTTAAGTTTTCCAACTGACCATTTCCATATCTTTCTTCATAATTTGATGATATGTGTAAAACTGGCAGTCATGTTGTTTTTGTGGTTGTCATTTTGAAGGTCAAATATGCAGATTTGAGCTTGGTATACAGCATTTTTGGAATCAGCATGTCCAAATTGTGTTAAAACCATTGGATACTGAGGTCCACCCAAAAATGCCTTATAAAATTTCTTTTTCTTAAAATGGAACCAGACTACAATATTTTTTTTCAACAAGCCTCCCTTTTTAAGTGACATACAGACAAGTGACTGTTAAGTACACACGTACTAGTATTTTCTGCACCTACAGAAGAACCCAAACTAGAAAAGAAGATTTGCTTCAAAGCAAATTTGTCTGTGTGCCTTCAAAGGTTGTTAATATTAAATGGTACAACTTTTATCCTTTGGTACTTCACATCACATTAAGCTTATGGCTGGATGCAAATTTCAAAGTCCAAATGACCTTGACCTTTGACCTTAACAGGTCACATGTCCAAGTTATGGCTAGCCACCACCGAAAATGACCTCTGACCTTGAAATGATCTTTGACCTTGAGATGACCTCCACCTGAAGTGAACCTTGACCTCAAAAATGACATTTTGGCTTAAAATTGACCTTTGACCTTGACATGACCTTGACATTTGAGATGACCTTTACCTTGCTATGATCGAATTCCTATACACTCGGAACCACATCTTCTATAATACACAAGATATTGAAGATTTAAAACTTTAATTAGCCCTCATTTGCATAATTTTGAAAAGCATGACAAGGCCAGACTTCATCCATAGAAGTATAATTGTGCCAAGTTTGGAGTTTCTACGTGTAATACTTTTCTAATGAAATGTCGAACAAATTTGCCTGGAAAGAAAGAAAGAAAGAAGGATGGAAGGAAGGAAGGAAGGAAGGATATGCGCTTTGCTAATTCTTTCAAATTTGCATTGCTAATACAATGTGTGAAACAAATAAAAAAGGTCAGAATATCACAAATCATAAGCAGACATTATATTCTATTATAATTGTCAGAAATTTTAAATCAGAACCCTCTCATTTAAAAGATAAGAATACTCAGTATATCCCTTTGATACAAATTTTACTGACAATAAATGAAGACCTCTGTCCTGAATGAGTCAAGGGATGCCGCATTGTGAAAGGGTCATTTTGATGTCACATCTTGTAAAATATATACCAGGATTATGGCTTGTTTGCAGTTTAATTGAGATGTGACACCCCTGTAAAAATGTCCCACAGGTCTTACGATGTTAATAAAGGCTCTGGATTATGAGTGAAATCTATTGGAAAATAAAATAAAACCCATGTAAAAGTCTACAGCAACACCCATGTGGACCTGTTTACAAACACCACTAATTATAGCAGCCGGGTTGAGTGGCAGGGCAAAGAGGTCAGTGATAGGCTGTTTGGTCCACCAGCACTGTGGTCACAACTAATGAGACGGCCCCCAGAGCTCAAGTTAGGTGGAATGGACTGTATAGTATATAAGATATTGAAGATTTAAAACTTTAATTAGCCCTCATTTGCATAATTTTAAAAAGCATGCCCTCTCATTACGAAAAGGCCAGACTTTATCTATAGAAGTATAATTGTGCCAAGTTTGGAGTTTCTACTTGTAATACTTTTCAAGTGAAATGTCGAACAAATTTGCCTGAAAAAGAGAGAGAGAGAGAGAGAGAGAGAGAGAGAGAGAGAGAGAGAGAGAGAGAGAGAGAGAGAGAGAGAGAGAGAGAGAGAGAGAGAGAGAGAGAGAGAGAGAGAGAGAGGAGAGAGAGAGAGAGAGAGAGAGAGAGAGAGAGAGAGAGAGAGAGAGAGAGAGAGAGAGAGAGAGAGAGAGAGAGAGAGAGAGAGAGAGAGAGAGTAAGTATACAACTATTCCATAACACAGGAGCAGAAGTTGGAATGGTGTCTCTATGTATTATAGCTTTGAATGTAATTCAAGATTCAAATTTTCTAATGGTGCTTTGTAGCATATTTTAAATTGCTGCAACTTTTATCCTTTGGTACTTCACATTCCATTAAGCTTATGGCTGCATGCAAATTTCAAAGTCCAAATGACCTTGACCTTTGACCTTTACAGGTCACATGTAAATTGCAGTGTTACAATACCCACAATTTAAGCCAAACATGAACCAAATCGGATGAAAATTGACCAAGTTATGGCAAGATGAAACTTTCAAAGGGCCAGTGACCTTGACCGTTGCCTTTTTGAGGCTACATGTTCTTATAAAAATGTCCAGTGTAGCAATACCTACAATTTGAGTCCAACATGATTAGAGTTGGATGGAAATTGGCCAAGTTATGACTGGATGAAACTTTCAAAGGTCCACGTGACCTTGACCTTTGAACTTGAGAGGTCACATGTAAATTTAAAAAATGTGCAGGGTTACAATAGCTACAATTTGAGCCCAACATGATCAAAATTGGATAAAAATTGACCCAAGTTCTGGTAGAGGAAAGCCACCATCGAAAGTGGCCTTTGACCTTGAAATGACCTTTGACCTTGAGATGACCTCTACCTGAAGTGAACCTTGACCTCAAAAATGACATTTTGGCTTAAAATTGACCTTTGACTTTGACATGACCTTGACATTTGAGAGAGAGAGAGAGAAAGAAAGAAAGAAAGAATAACAGTATGTCTGTGTTGGCACACAGCATAATAATCTTAAAATAATAGATTGTGCAGTGTATGCATGTACTGCTGTTAACATGGGACAGAAATTTTGCTCGATCAACTAATTCAACAATCATGTATATTTTGGCATGCTTATTAAATGGTCTGAGATGAATATATGCAGAGAAAAAGGAACACTGAGATGCAGATATCTTCTGCTAATATTCTGTGACATTTCAGATAAAGCTAAGTTGGATGACAGTGACAATGCTGATTTTTTTCTCATGGATATCCAGTACAAGTACCACCAACTGCACTTGTCATGTATGAGCCAGAATGATGGAAATTGACTGTTACATGAGTCCCCAATAAATAGCACCATATGAAAGACAAAAAGGTAGTGACTGTGTACAGCCATGAATGCCAAGTCTCCTTGTAATATTACTCAGTTGGGAGCTTGGTTGGGATCAGGTGCTTTGCCTGTTTTATGTGTCAAACATGTAAGACTTGTGGTGTTTAAGGTTCTGGCATAAAATATGAAGTATGGGCGCAATAACGGTGTGATCTAATTATTGTGGTGATTATTTTTTCAGCTTTGGGCTGCAACTTCCCTCACTTGATGAGAATATAGAATGTATTGGTGCAATAGAAAACAATTTTATGTGGGAATTTGATGTCTTCATTTAAAATGGGCTTAATAGTTTTGGAGGGCTCGAGTTGTATCTCGCAAAAATGGGTCAAGTGACTTTTGTGGTAAAGATTGATGTTGCGGGCAACACGTCATCACTACCAGGTACATGTAACTGAGGCCAAGTTATGTGACTGTTCACATGAAACATGGGATATGATGGAGTGATATGACAGAATTGTGGCTCTGCAGGCTCATCTTGAGCCATGTCAGCATAAATTGTGACCTGTATTATTTAACCCGTTCACCCTGAATGATGACTATTTATAAATTTAGGACTAGGTCAACAGCTTTCCTTTGTGCCAAAGAAAGCTATTGATGATGACATGCTATCTGAATTCAGACGTCTTAGCCAAGAGGCCTGATTCAGTGGTTTTTGGTCGACCATTGAAATCAGTCAAACACATTAAAGCAGGCAATACTAGACCACATGCATGCAGCTAGTTTGAAGAGGGGGGTTAAGCGGACAGTTGCGACTTGTTCATCAAGGATCTAAATTATTAAAGGCTGATGAAGACAGGAATAGCAGAGAGTTTTGAGGATTCAAATTTAAGGTAATGGTGACTTGCGCTGTAGTGGAAGCCTCTGTGTGCCCTATTGATAGCCACGCTTTTTTGTTCAGCAAAGCAGATTTGTGGAGAATGTCAGGAAGTCCAGGGCAGATTATAATTTTGGAATCTCCTAGATCTATTACACCTTTTGGAGAAGTCATTGCATGTTGCACAATCTACCAGTTAATTGTTTTTGTCTGCATTTTAGCCCTTATAAACTGTAGTAAAGTCATTCAGAGCATTTACAGGATAGCTTCCAGAGTGGTCTTGATACTTAAGGCAAGAAAAATGTGCATTATGTGCATTGTAAATCCATTTGAAGCCATTTTCAATGAGGCTGTCATTTAATTACCACTGGGATCTCAGTGTGGGCTGGTCAGCGTAGTCTGTCAAGACAGGTGGTTTTCTGTTGTGGTCTTTGAAACTGATGACACAATATTCATGTGAATGGAAGTATCAGTAGATTGAGGAAACAGGCAGTTACCATTAGACATACATATGTATTTTCAAGGAAAATGCTTCTCTAGTAAATTTTAATCTTATTCTGCCCTTGGGCATTATCTTTCAATTCATGAAAAAAAAAATAGATATTTTATATTTAGTTTGCTGATATGCAATCAATGAGAGGAACCTGTCAGAACTAATACCAGTTGTTTTTAGCTCTGCTGACCATAGGTCGCAGATGTAGAGCTTATGCGATCACTCGTGTCTGTCCATCTGTCTGTAAACTTGTGCTTGTGAGCATAGTACAGTCCACAGTTTTCAAGATAGCCTCAGATAACTTTCAGGACTTAATTATCAAGTGCATAAAAATCTAGGTCAGGTTTGTTATTGGTGGCACCATCTACAGCATTGTGTAGTATGTGTGTCAAAATCTGAAAATCTTTTGAGCACTCTAGTGTCCTTAATTATGTCTCCCCGTGCAACGGGGGGGGGGCATATTGTTTTTGCGTCCGTTTCTTCCGCTTCTTGTTAAAGTGTGTGTGTCAACACATGCTTTTTTGTTTTTCCTGAAATTCTTTATTAAAGTGTGTGTGTCAACACACACTTTTCTGTTTTTCCTCGAATTCTTTCTTTATTTCTTTCTTTCTTTCTTCTTTCTTCTTTACCAGCAAATGTGTCCAACACTTTTCTCGGACACTATTATACATAGAAACTCCAAACTTGGCATGATTGTACCTCCATACAAGGAGTTTGACCGTTTTACACAGAGGAATGAAGATGTTTAAAATTATGCAAATTAGGGGCATTTAAAATTTTAAAAGCTCCATATCTTCCAAACTATTGCAGATAGACACAAAGTTCTAACTTACACATATAGGTTTGAGACAACTGGCAAATCCAACAGCACACAAACAAAACTTGGGGAATTTTAATGTACGCTAAATCAGGGAGGTGTATGAGAGGGAGAAGGCACTTGCCCACTTCAAAGGTTCCAGGCGAGTAGACATGAAAGAGTTAATCTGCTCACCCAAAGTCTCGCGGTCTCGGCAGCTTGCCCAGCTGGAAGGACGGTATCTGACGAGAAGACGTGTGAACAGCGCCATTTTGGTTCAAGTTCAAATTGTGCAGCAGGTTGTAAACAAATTTTATACATGGACTTCACCTTTATTGAACATAACTTATCAGTATTCTTGATCTGCGTCATACACATGCATGTATTAACTTTCTTTTGTGTAATTTTGCGGTGGTTTGATGTACGCTGTTGTGTAGAAAATGACAATTCAGTTTGGGCGCTACAATTTGTTTGTGTTTGCTTGTCGCGGGTAAACAAAATCCACAAAATGCGACAAAACTGTTAAAGGTAGCCGACTTTTCATTCTAAAAACCAGCTGAGGGCAATTTAGGCATGGAAATTAGTTGTATAGTTGCAAAGTACGAAGTTTGGTCATTGGATTGGCACTTTTGGTTTGTCTTGATGAAGTACGCAAAGTTATCTATTTAACGTGCAAACTCCACCAATTTTAGGATTTGCTAGGTATTAATGAAATAGACATGCAAACATCACTGTAAATAATCAGCAAAGGCTCCTTATTGAGCCGGTGCACATGTATCTGGTGATGATGGTCGGGTACAGTAGTAGTTAATGTGTGGCACTGGCTGAAGAAAAAGTAACCAGAGTGTTAAATTTTTCCGATTCTGGGCGCTAAACTTGTTTATTTGTCAAGCACTTTTGTTTATTTCGTAAAGAGAAAATGTTTCTTCAAGTGATACCAGATACATTACAGTAGCAGCATGACTGAAACCCTGTGTGTGATTTTGCATGTGCCGCTGGTGTAGCACCGGGCGAATCTAGGTCACCAATGTTTACCTTTTACCGTGGCCGTGCGTGTTCTGCTTGGTAGTGTGGGAGAATGAGCATGTGCAGTGTGGCCTTTTTCGCCCTCGACGGCAAAATAAACACAGGGTGCTCAGAAAGTGCAGTAACAACACCAAGACACACATAGCTTGAAAGGACGGCCGCAAGTGCCCTCTCCCTCTCATACACCTCCCTGGCTAAATTCACCAAATTTCTCCCCAATCCACATGCAGGCTTTCAACTGCCTCCTGTATGACCTATTGCTTGACCTTTATGGTGCCAGGCAACCATTTTAAGGGGCAGTATCTGATATCGCACACCTGTGCCATCGGGAATTTTTTTTTACTCTCTTGCACAACAAGCGGCATGTATATTGAGCATGCCTGGGCTGTTAGTTTTGCAATCCATTCCACGAGATGGTCAGAAATTACAGGATTTATATTTCTGTGCACTTTCTATTCAAATTTACCTGAAAAATTTGATGCCGTAGGAGGTATCAAGAGCCAGATCTTAAGTGCGGTCACTTTTTCACTGAGCAACACGGTACAGGCCATGCAACACAACACAAGCAGGCGTACATAGCCTGTCACAGGCATGGATGATTTTTCGCTATGTTGTAGGCCTGCGTATATTTTTTCGGCCTGCGATGGTGAATTTCACTCCTCTCTTGTTCTGTCATACAGATTTGTTCCATTGAAACAATGTAATAAAATCAAAACGTCAAAATTTTGTTAAAAATCACCAACGACAACGTGAAGCCTAGGAGACAGCAATCAACAACACATGATCACATCGTGTTTACGCAAATCTTCGCTTCGTCCACGTGTGACCGTGCGGTGACTAATCTGCGTATTTCCTTTGCCTTCCGTTAGGAATTTTCATTCGTGCCTTTATCTGTATCTAGATTTGTTCAATGGAAGTCTTTTTGGTGAAGATATGATGTGAAAATTAAACATCTTGGTCCAATAATCTTCGGTTTAATACGACTTATTCCTCCCCAACATAGCGGACATGAGACAGGCACATGTATGGGCAACAACGAGTTTGATTGGACAGTGAGCGGCACGTGATCGAATGCACCCAATGAGGAACCTGGAAATGCTCTCAGCGCATTTAAAATGAGATGAAATGACGTAAATTTTTGCAGGAATACCCCAGGAATATTTTTTCTTACCAAATAAGAGAGCTCGTTACAAACAAAGATGAACATCAGAGAATTCCACCAGTTTAATGCATAATCATGGTCTTCGTGGACGATGCAAAACACCGTGACTCTCACTTGATTTCTGTAGCTTTGAAAACCTATGCGCTTAGGTTGGAAATCATGAATTTATTACAAATGTTCATAAAGTATTCACAAGTTTCAACAAATTAGAAAATGAGAAATTTATACAGTGCGCACGGCAGGCCCCGTCACTCAAATCAATGTACGTCTTCCCTGAAAAAAGTGCGCTAATCCCGCAAGGCCGCACCCAAGAATGAACACTGCTGATAGTTCATGGACATGTATTCACAAATTATCATTAGGATGCAGGAAGACAACTTAGTTTGTTATATGGTTCTGCCTTTGTTCAGGGTCAACGTCACTCGGAGGTAGTAACATCAGAATCTGTAAGTTTGACCTGTTGGGGCTTATGCATTTTTGAGAAACTCTGTGTAGCACAAGTGTGTTGTGTGTGATGTATGGCAACTTATCCTGTGTTTGATTTCTGATGTTGAGCAGGTTAGGGCTCCCAGAATGGCTGCATATAGGATGCAGTAGGTTCATTAAGTGGATGGATATTTGTCAAGATGTTGGGCTGTGGTGTCTAGCCATTTTGTATGTTCAAGTTTTTGTCAGGTTGAAATGACTTGTGGGATTGGTTATTGTTTTTTTAACATGTTTGGCCAAAGTGCCATGTTGTAAAGAGAACTCCTGTGTTATTGGAGTTTGAAGTTTTCAAGGCAAATTGTATAAAGACATGTTGGGCTAGAATGCTATGTTTTTGTGTTGTCATTGAAGTTTGATGTTTCCAATTAAGTCAAGTGTTTTTAGAGGCTACAAAGACATTTTGTATAGAACTGACACTGATTATTGTGATTTGCTAGAAATATTGTGGTCCCTTGAGCTGAATTGGTTGTATCCATTTGTTGGATGGAGTAGCAAGCTTGGGAGAGGGTTGTTATCAAGACAGATACCCATGTCTGTTTGCTGGTGGCTGTACATGTATCTAGATTTTGTCATGTTCAGTGAGACATTGTTGAAAATTGTCAAATTTGTCAGGTTGTGCATTGGATATATCTCAGTGAGTTTTGTTTGAAGTGTGTAAATAGTAAAACTTTGAAGTTTGATTACAGGCAGTGAATTGTTGTTCTAATTGTGGTTTCCAGGTGTGAACATACAGATGTTCATACATTGCAAGTCATGTAATGTGTTACATGTACCTGAAAACTTTGGAACTGCTTGTGATAGAACTGTGGTTCTGGGAAAGATTGTTGTTTGACTTGAGGTGCAGAATGGGACATGAATATGGACATTATTGGTAGTGTGACAAAGCGAACAGAAGTTTTCTCCTTACATTTCCTTACAGATGCCTTACCATTTTACCACAACTTTCATACAATTTCTTAAAATATATTACATTTTCATACTTTTTACCTTATTGACTTATGTATGCTATGCATGACATGTATTGCATATAGCAGGTAGGAAAGGTGTAAGGATTTTGTCTTTTTTTCTAACAAATTCTTACGTGTGTGTGCAGGAAAAAAACTACACGAAAATGTTAGGCTGATGCAAGGAAGGGGAAGAAATTGTAAGACTTTGCAAGCTAAAGTCAGAATTGGTGGAGATGGATGTAAGAAATTATAGGATTTTTAGAAATCAAGTGCAGGTCAACCATTCAACCTAGCTGGTAAAAGTTGGCTAATATTTTGCAAGAAAATAGTAAGAATACTGTTGTTAAATGCAAGAGAATCAGCAACTTCTGCATGGAACTGTAAGATTTTGAAAGAGTTAACAGCTGTGTGGACCTTGCAAGGAAGGTAAGACAAATGTAAGGATTTTATCAAAATCCTTACATTTTCTTACACAACAGAAGATACAAAATACCCCTTCCATATATATATGCAAGTCATTGTTTTACATATGATTTAAAATATGTGGCTGAACTTACAAGTTCCCTGCTTCTTCTTACAAATATCTGTTGAAAATATACTGCATTGGATTATACATAAATGTAATATTAGGTACGAAGTTGTCTGGAATAATAGGAATATGCAAGTCATTGCCTTACATATAGGATAAAAATGTAAGGTGTACCTCACAAGTTCCCTGCTTCTTGCAAATACCTGGAGAAAATGTACTGCATTGGAATATACATGAATATAAGATTAAGTAAGATGTTCCCTGGAGTCATAGGAATGTACATTCCTTACAAGTGATATAAATGAGAGGAGTACCTGACAAGTTTACTGCTTTTTCCTACAAATATCTGGCGAAATGTGCCTTTGACTGTATGTAAAAGTATAAGATGAAGTAAAAAGTTGCCTGGAATCATAGGAATATGCAATTCATTGTCTTACAGATTTATGTCAGATGTCCCTTACAAATACCAACATTTTCTTTCACTTGGTATACACTACAGTAAAACATACGCGCAGCAGACACCCGTGAGACCAGTAAAACAGTGCTCACTGTTGGGTGAAAATTAATGCAGAATAATGAGTAAATAGGTTCTGTGGAGGTTTAATGGTAGATGCTAGACATTGTAGAACACAGGATCTGCAAGATAAAATACCTAAAGTGACCAAAACACACACACACACAAAGAAAAAATGTGTATAGTAACTGACTCACATTGGTACACACAGATTTTAATCATACATTTCACATATAATGTGAAGTGAACTGTAAAATTCAACTGACTCAAGAGTTCATGCAGGGATTCCACATTATTTATCAAGATGAAAAATTAAATGAGAGGTAGAAGAAAAAAAATCACTCCCTAAGCAAAATTTTAAAGTATCCAGTATTATGGCAATCATACTTGTATCCTCCAATTAGCAAAGCACATTGTCTTATTTGAATCCTTGAATGTTATACATGTGCATGTACCTGAACCACAATCCACCACTTTCGAAAACCACTACATGTAAGTCAAAAACACATCATACAAATGTAAATGACCACAGAAAAACTGTTTCATGTCTTCAGTTAACGACTGAACACAAAAAATGCGATCTCCTGAACGTGTATGCATAGTCAATCTACTTGTGCCTTTTAATTGCCATTAAATTCTTGAGATTGCAAGCAGTTTCTGCATGTTCTGTGGTGGTTGACTGTGGGGCACAGGTATCAACACTGGCAGGGAGAGCTCATTTGTATCTCCAACTGGTTTTGACCTCCTTCTGGTGTAGATAATAGCAATTTTGCAGTCTTTCTGCTGTTGAACAGATATGGGCAGATGGCCTACATGGAAGGTATAACTGCCAGGCATAAGGTCAGCTTTGTAATGTGGAATCTCTTCCAGATCATCTATTTCCACCAAAACACCTCATGAAAATCTAGGTGGGAGTAGGCTGTAAAAATTTAAATTGCCACTTTACAGGGTGGGAAAAATCCTATGATCCTATTGTCTGGGACAATCAAAATCCTGTTGAGGACAGGTGACTTTCAAATTTTACTTGTCCTATGGACAGGTACTTTTTTTATTGGCAAAATTCACAATCTGTTAAATTTCAAATTTTGTTGGCATAACAGACTCATAAACTCACTGTACATATGACTTAATGACTTCCATTAAAACATGCTCTTTTAAACCAAAACTTGTAAACACTTCATCAGCACAAGTAATATTATGAGGAAGGACAAGAACTTGAAAATTTTGTGTCACTTTGCCTACAGACAAGTAATTTCAACAATTTTTCTCCCCCTGGCTATATCAAAATGAGCAAAACTGGAGGGTTGTGTGAACAGCTCCAGCTCAGCTGACCTGAGCTTGTTCACAAAATCAAAGTTGCGACTGAATAGACCTATGTTGAGCTTTAGCTTTATGCATATGACGTTTATATGTACTTCTAAGATTTGCCTATAGAAAAATTCAGTAAAAATATAAATTTTACTGGAGCATGTGAAATTGAAGAATATTTAAAGAGAACTTTAAAGAGAACATTGCTACTTGGTGCAGAATACATGACAATGAACATTAGAATGCCCATTGAGTTACTAATCAATGGGAAAGGTACATTTACCAGTAAGTACCCGATTTGAAAAAATCGTAAAAAATCAGGAATCTGCGGCAGTGCCACCTTGTGAACAAGTTTGACCTTTTCAAAAGGAACATATCCATTTAGTTTCAGCTTAATCTGAGTGACTGTTCTGGAGGAGAAGTTGCAAATAGCAAAAACACACAAAAATTCTTTAAAAAGAATAGAAAAAATTGCAGTGCCACCTGATGAACAAATTGAGAACTAGGAGTCCCTAGGAGTCTTCTTGTGTGATATCCAACTAATTGAGAGAGTGGTTTTGGAGTAGAAGAGTTTTTAAGATTTGACCCAAAAAAGAACATAAAAATCATTAAAAAATGAAAAAATCACTGTAGCATGACTGTTTGAAAAAACTTGGTAGAGACCCACCCACGGTACATTGCCACCAGGTTTGAAGTGAATCTGGTTGACAATTTCTCAAAAGTCGAAAATGTGCATTAGCATTGGAATCCCCATGGACTTGCATAGTAATATAATCAATAGCACAGGTCCATTTATGGATAAGCACCCAAATTGGAAAAAAAATGTTAAAAATCAGGAAACCACAGCAGTGCCACCTAATGAACAACTTTGTTTGACCGTTTCACAAGGAATATATCCAATAAGTTTCAGCTTAATCTAAGTGATCGTTCTGGAGAAGACGTTGAAAATACATGTAGTATAAACACACAAAAAAACCCATTTAAAAAAAAGGGAAAAATACAGGGCTACCTGGTGAACAAATTAAGTCCTAGGAGTTCCAAGAAGTCTTTCCATGTGATATCAGAGTAATCGGGTAAGCAGTTTCGGAGAAGATTTTTAGCTCAGCTGACTTGTCAGTCAGCTGAGCTTATCTTATGGTCCTCCGTCTGTTGTCCGTCCGTCCGTCTGTCCGTCCATCGTCCGTCAACAATTTACATTTTTGACTTCTTCTCCGAAACCGTCAGCCAGATCCACTTCAAACTTGGTGGGGATGTGCCTTGGGTGGGTCTCTACCAAGTTTGTGCAAATGGTCACGGTCCATTGATTTTTGGATTTTAAATGAATTTTTTTGTTCTTTTTTGGGCAAATCTTAAAAAATCTTCTTCTCTGAAACCGCTCACCCAATTACTTTGATATCACACAGAAACACTCCCTGGGACACCTAGTTCTTAATTTGTTCACAAGGTGGCGCTGCAATTTTTCTCTATTTTTTTATGAATTTTTGTGTGTTATAGCTATTTTCGACTTCTTCTCCAGAACCGTCACTCAGATTAAGCTGAAACATGGTGGATATGTTCCTTGTAGAAGGGTCAAACAAAGTTGTTCACTATGTGAGAATGCTGGAGATTCCTGATTTTTAACGATTTTTTCCATTCGGGTACTTATCGGTCAATGCAGCTTTCCTATTGATTAATATGGAAGTCAATGAGCCTTCTAATGCTAATTCACATTTTCAACTTCTTCTCCAAAACCGTCATCCAGATTAACTTCAAACTTGGTGGGGATGTACCTTGGGTGGGTGTCTACCAGGTTGGTTCAAGTGGTCATGCTCCAGTGATTTTTGGATTTTTAATGAATTTTTTTGTTCTTTTTTTGGACAAATCTTAAAAAATCTTTTTCTCCAAAACCGCTTACTCAATCACTCTGATATCACACAAGAAGACACCTAGGGACTCTGTGTTCTTAATTTGTTGACCAGGTGGCGCTGCAATTTTTTACTAATTTTTTATGGATTTTTGTGTGTTCTAGCTATTTTCGACTTCTTCTCCAGAACCGTTACTCAGATTAAGCTGAAACATGGTGGATATGTTCCTCGTAGGAGGGTCAAACAAAGTTGTTCACTATGTGGGAATGCTGCAGATTCCTGATTTTTAACGATTTTTTCCATTTGGGTACTTATCAGTTAATGCAGCTTTCCTATTGATTACTATGGAAGTCAATGAGTATTCTAATGCCAATTCACATTTGCCACTTCTTCTCCAAAACCATCATGCAGATTAACTTCAAACTTGGTGGGGATGTACCTTGGGTGGGTGTCTACCAATTTTGTTTCAATGGTCATGTTCCAATGAATTTTGGTTTTTTACCTCAGCTGACTTGTCAGTCAGCTGAGGTTTTTTGAGGGTCCGTTGTCCGTCGTCCGTCCGTCCGTCTGCTCGTCTGTCCGTCGTCCACAATTCACATTTTGGACTTCTTCTCAAAAAACGTCAGCCAGATTCACTTCAAACTTGGTGGAGATGTGCTTTGGGTGGGTCTCTACCAAGTTTGCTCAAATGGTCACGGTCCAGTGATTTTTGGATTTTTAATGAATTTTTTTGTTCTTTTTTGGGTAAATCTTAAAAATCTTCTTCTCCGAAACCGCTCACCCAATTGCTTTGATATCACACAGGTACACTCCCTGGGACTCCTAGTTCTTAATTTGTTCACCAGGTGGCGCTGCAATTTTTTCCTATTTTTTTATGAATTTTTGCGTGTCCATCATCCAGATTTACTTCAAACTTGGTGGGGATGTACCTTGGGTGGGTGTCTACCAGGGTTCTTCCAATGGTCATGTTCCAATGAATTTGGATTTTTTTATGATTTTTTTTTCAAAAATCTCTACAAAAGTTTCAATAGGAAAACTTAACATTTTTCTTGTAATGGTCATAACTTTAATAATATTGACCAGATTTACTTCAAACTTGGTGGGGATGTGCCTTAGGTGGATCTTTACCAAGTGTGTTCAAATGGTCACGCTCTATTGATTTTTGGATTTTTTTATGATTTTTTGGTTTTTTTTTGGGGGGGGGGGGCAAACTTCACAATTCTTCTCCTCTGAAACCGCTCACCCAATTGCTTTGATATCGTACATAGACACTGCCGGGGACACCTAGTTCCCAATTTGTGCACCAGGTGACGCTGCAATTTTTTTTAATGAATTTTTTGTATGGTTTTGCTATTTTTCACTTGTTTTCAGAACCATCCCTCAGATTAAGCTGACATGTGATGGATGTATTGTTGTGGAAGGGTCAAACAGTTGTTTACTAGGTGGCACTGCTTTGGATTCCTGATTTTTAAGGATTTTCAATTCTGGTACTTATCGTTCAATGCAGCTTTCCTATTGATTACTACGTAAGTCAATGGCCATTCTAATGCTAATTCACAGGACAACTGACACGAAATTTACTGTTTACTTGATAACTTGAGATCTGTTTTGAGTTAGCTACACATGTTGATTATTGTGTATGAAGGTCATGCTCAGACAGTACATGAATGACCTTGACCTCATTTGTGGGGTCACAGTGCAACATACATGAATTTTACTCTTCATTATAACTTGAGAATTACTTGAACTTTGATGTTGCACATGTAGGTGTTCTTCTATAAAGGTCAGACTTACTCAGAACATGGTGTCCTTGATCCTTTCCCAAGTTCATAGAGCTGCAAGTGTGATGAATGTCAAGATCAGCTGAGGCACGGGCTGTTCACACAGCCCTCTTGTTAATGATTTTTTTTTCAAAAATCTTTATAAAAGTTTTAACATGGGAATTTCTTGTAATGGCTATAACTTAAATAATTTTGGCCAGATTTACTGCAAACTAGGTGGGGAATTGCCTTGGGTGGATCTCTACCAAGTTGTTCAAATGGTCACGCTCTATTGATTTTTTTAATTCTTATGATTTTTTTTCGTTTTTTGGGGGCAAACCTTAAAAATTCTTCACCTGTGAAACTGCTCACCCAGTTGTTTTGATATCGTTCATAGACACTCCCAGGGACACATAGTTCCCAATTTGTTCACCAGGTGGCACTGCAATTTTTTCTAATTTTTTTTAATGAATTTTTTATATGGTTTTGTTATTTTTCACTTGTTCTCAGAACTGTCACTCAGATTAAAGTGAAATGTGATGGATATGTTCTTGTGGAAGGGTCAAAACAAAGTTGTTTACTAGGTGGCACTGCTTTAGATTCCTGATTTTTAAGTATTTTCAACTCGGGTACTTATCAGTCAATGGAGCTTTCCTATTGATTACTATGGAAGTCAATGGGTATTCTAGTGCTAATTCACAGGACAACTGACACAAAATTCACTGTTTACTTGATAACTTGAGATCTGTTTTGAATTAGTACTGTGATGTTGCACATGTTAATGTTTTTGTATTAAGGTCATGCTCAGACAGTACATGAATGACTTTGACCTCATTTCTGGGGTCACAGTGCAACATACATGAATTTTATGCTTCATTATAACTTGAGAACTACTTGAACCTTGATGTTGCACATGTTAGTGTTCTTTTATAATGGTCAGACTTACTCAGAACATGGGTGACCTTGATCCTTTCCCAAGTTCATAGATCTGCAAGTGTGATGAATGTCAAGATCAGCTGAGCATGGGCTGTTCACACAGCCCTATTGTTTTAAGACTAAGCCTCAAAAAGAACCAAAAAAAAAAAATTTAAATCCTAAAATCACTTGAGCATGATCATTTAAACAAACTTAGTAGAGACCCACCCAAGGTACATTGCCAACAAGTGTAAAGTGAATTTGGCAGAGAAGAAGTAAAAAATGTAATTGTGAATGGACGTCTCTAGTATGAATCACTAATGTAGAAAAACATGACCCATATTCATAAATATCAAACCCAACAATATTAATGATAGCAAAGAGATTCCAGAGTTACCAAAGCATCAAAATTAATCTTCCAATATCAGTGTGAAGAAACAAATTTCCCTCCTGACTTGAGACAGGCAGTCACCCACAAAAGGGAACTGGTGGTGTGGATGGATGGACGACAAACAGATGGCACACGACTGAACCTCCTAAAAGCTCAGCGTGACTAGCAAGTCAGTCGAGTTAAAAATCAACAGTATGCAGTGTTACTTTTTTAAGTATGCAGTATCCAAGTAAGTACTTTTATTACGAATGTAAGCTGCATTAATATTGATTTTGTTATATAATAAGAACATGCAGACAGCTTAAGTTTAAAGTCTACAAAACAGAAACCAACTGCCATGCCCATGATACCATATTCATTTTGAATCAACTATCTTCCAACATTAAATGCATGCCATATGTATGTATGTATGTATGTATATATATGTACACATACATATACATATATATATATGTATATATATATATATATATATATATATATATATATATATATATATATATATACATATACATACATACATGTAGATATCATTTATAATTTACATGTTACATTAGGAGGAAAAATATAAACATTCTAAATACATGTGGAATTACATATGGACTGCATCGCATCTCTGGAATATTGGGCAGGAGATTTTTCCACGCCTGGAAGATGATAAAGCTGTTCAGTACAGTTATACCTATTGCATGGACAAAGATGGTCTCCCACCATCTCCTCGACTTCAGAAGACAATTATATGATGACAAAAAATGCTGGTCAAGACCTCCCATGAACTGGTACTGGTCTCTGGCAGCAGGTTTTCTACCCTGTCCCTGTCAACCTTGACTTGCCGCCTTACCCATACCACATCTGTAACATTATGTGCTGTTAAGTGCACCGTTACTACCTGCAAAAATAATTGAACCTGAATGAGTGAAACTGGTTGTAAAAATTTAATTAGATATTATGATTCACTGTTCATGTATCTGTATATATATAAGTAAAGATATGCATTCTTTTCTCTATGTAACTTTACCAAATTTTGTTGTTCAACAATTTTATGTAGCTGTCTGTTCACATTTGTATAAGTTTGCAGATTTGTAATCAACAGCTTTGTTAATTACCTTTACCTGGTGTAGAGTTTGTTGCATCTCAGCATGCTCAAAGGTCACATATTTTTTTCTTATGTAAGGATATCATCTGTAACAAGTTCCCTATGATGCCGAACTTTCAGATCACTTACATTTGTATCTTTCTACTGTAAGTGTAAGCACAAGACTTTGCCCTCTGTAACAACCAGGGTTTCCACCTGAGGGTAGAAAGGGTAAAATTTCCTGCTCTGAAAAAAATAAGGGTAGGATTATTGAGTGTGGTTTCACATATGATACAATGAATTGTTTAAATTTTGTTACCACATATGCATGCATTGTGGTTATTTTGATTTTTGTATCAGATGATGTCATTCAATATACATGTACATGTAATGTTCAAGTCATGTATCAATTTAAGGGTTACACCAGTTTTCTGAGTTCTGTACCTTTTAACAGGTCACAATTCAATTGGTATCTAGTTTTGATCAACTATCTGTTTACTTGTTTTTATTTAATGTTTAATGTTATACTGTTGTATTGGGCTCAAGCTGATGGTGGTCTCCTTGACTGAAGAGTCCCAGGATGACTGTACATATGGGCTCCCTAACAAACAATGGACTTAACATTGTTGATCACATCACTGCATGAGAATGGACTAGGAAAAAAAACTCTTATGTGAGAAAAAAGGCATGGATAGATAAACCCTCAGAATGATTTTAACTTTTGTTAAATTTTTGGATTCACTGTAGCTTCTACATTTTCATGTTTGAAATACGGCCTACGTTTCCACATTCCGATACTACAGAGAAGAAAAAAGTAGTGTAATTCCTATTGGCGTAATAAATTCTGTTCCAAGAGAACCCGTCTCAAAATGTCATCTCGGACGACAAACAAGGGGCTCTTTCCACCCAAAAAGTCTAGAAACGGATTCATTTGCATGTTGTTGTTATGGTTTGAAACTCCACATGATGTGAAGCATCCAATCATATAGCACTATTTGCGTGACATTATAGAGACTGCCCACAGGAAATTCCACCAACATGGCAGATTATCACATGTAGACAGACCACTTAGGCCAAATAACTGGGACAAAAGAGCACATTTATGAGGTATTAACTTCAAAAAAATATGGCAGCATTCACCATCAGAACCTGTTTGAATGAATGATCGCCGCATGTAGTTGAATCCCGCTATTTTGTGCTCTGAGAGTGACCGTCTGTGAACTGTGCAAGCTTTGTGTGCTCGGATTTGAATTAAATGTTGGTGTCAGAACTGAAAATAAATATAGTTACCTTTGGGGACGACTGACAGGTGGGTCAAACTATGGACAGGTGGCCTCCAAACTACTGAGGATTTTGTTTCAAACTAAACAGGTCTATTTAAATTAAAATTAAAATATATCATGATTTTAAGCTTTGTCCAGTCTGACTTTCCTAAAAGTGAAACAGAAAAAAAAAAGATTTTGTTTACGCAAAGAAGGGAAAATGAAGAAACAATTTGCAGAAACCTGCCATCCCTACGTTAATATGCACAATATTTTACAATCTTAACATACTAGCTTGTTTTCTGTTAGGTCAAACCCCCAGGGGCTATAGGTAGCAAGCAGCTACTGACGACAGATACAAGCTTCCCTAATTGTACTTAAAATCCTGTTAAAAAAATTGTTTTGATAACATGTTTTTGGCATAAATGCTGATGACTTTCATTCTTTTCTGACATGACTTAATGCACATTTACTCAATATTAAAAAATTACTCAAAATTGACAGTATTTCCTCAAGTGTCACAAACCTGACACATTAAGTTGATACATTGACTCAGGTTTGGCAGTGAAATAGAACTTATTTGTTTGAGGAGTAGGTGTCATCATGAAGTTTGTTTTACATTTCTGGTGCAGGATGTACATTGTAGCAGTCCTGGTTAGGATTTCCCTTGGTTTGTACAGGTGGTCTAGCTGCAACTGTTTATTTTACCATCACAGGGATTAAATATAATGCCCCAGCTTGCTTCCACTTCATTTATACACTGGCGGATGGTTTAACTAGGATAAGCTGTCTAGCTAGAAAAGGTACATATTGGTTCAGGGGTAAGTCAAATTGTTCTTATCTGAACCTGTACTATACGAATTTAGTAATTATGGTTTGTTTGACAAGTAGTCTTCTTTCATAATGAAGATCTGCATTTATAAGGAAAACTTGACGTATTTAGCTAATTCATCATTTGCCACATTCATATATATACATTATTGTGTGGGTTGTCTTTGCTGAATATTTAGCTCAGACAAGGAGCCGCTACTCAGTGAGACATGTACAGGTAAAAGGCTCCGAAACCCGCTGAAGACCCTTTACTTTATTCGGGCTAATACAGCCTATGTCAAAATTTTACACTGGAACATGTGCAATATTGACAATAGTACTTCTGTATATATATATAGGTTAGACAGGGACAGGTTAGCTTATAGAGAATAAAGAGTTCGGACTGCAGAATAGGTTAATGACTACTAGGAAGTGGTTCTGGGCAAAAAGACACAAATACAATAATGTACTTTATGGTGAGTGACATCAGTTGCATTTGATTGAAGTTTTTGTGCGACAAATTACTGAACAGAACATCATTAGCCTGTGCCAGCCCTGGGTCCTGGAAAAATGGCATTTTACCGCAAGTTCTCGTGATGAAAATGTATCACTCTAGATGGAAAAAATTGCAAAATATTGAGCTCAAAATGCATCAAAGGGCGTTACAGACCATCCCAGATTTCAAAATTTTGTGGGGGGAGGACCCCCAGACCCCCATCCAATTTATTTTTCTACTCTTAAAAAGTTTCTGCTGGAAACCCTGACAACGTATCTCATATTGCCTCTGCTTGCATTGGACTTCCACATTTCAAGTTTAATTATTTGTGGAAAATCTTTCCTATTTGTCATAGTTGTACCATGGAGGATTATTCTTCCATGGTTGTATCACAGGCCAGGAAGCAATTTTCATACGAAGCTTAGAGTTGGGGTTTTCATTGAAGTAAAGAGTTATCAGTGTAGACCCTACAAAGTAAAGTTAAGTAAAATATTTTTGTTCATGAGTTGTGACCATGTGAGTAAATGGTTTATCAGTAAATATTTGTAAAATTGTATCAATGTTTCAATATATATTCCTTTTTTTTGAGATTTTATGGATTACTTGACAGTTTTATAGATATGAATATTGGATATCGACCGAAGAAAAGCGCCTCTTTTGACAATAAGTAAAATCCAAAGAAGCTCCAAAACACTGGTACCATATTCTGAAGAACTTCCTGAATATTTTTAGGCTGGCTGAATTTGAAGACGCTGTTTTTTTACTAGCAACAATGACTAAATTGCCTAATATTTCATGTTGCTCACTTAAAATTGAAAGTGTATCTAGATTTTGACTTGCAGAGACATAGCAGTTTGAACCCAAACTGAACTAGTGACAATATAAACTGTCGGATTCCTGATCTGCCTGTTAATTTGACCATTTGCTCATCTACTGCAATCTCTGCAATTGGATGACAGTGATACAGTTCTTTTGGTTTTGTTTTTAGGTTAGTTAATAGTGGCAACCGATTGTATTAAACAGTAAAAATATATTATACCAGGATATCTGGTAGTTTTTTTCACGTGAAGAAGTATTTATATACATGTAATTACATATGGTAGAATTACCAAGAAGATGATACAGTTGTCCAATATTATAACATAATTTATATGCGCTGCCTCTAGTTTGTGCTTGATTGATACCAAGGGTAGCTTTATGAGGATTGCCCATTTCAAATGTATGATGAAACTTGTATTATCGCCTGCATGGCAACATTGTCTTTACTTTGAATTGATCCAAGTCTTAAAATGCTATTTATCCTATGCTACGCTGTTCAGACTTACTTCAAATTACATGCATTATATAAACTCCCAACACACATTTGAATATTTTCATAAAAACGGTCAGACTTACTGCATTGCCTGATTCGTGCCTTTGCTTGGGTTGACCATTGATGTGTATGTCATGACAGAAGTCATCACTGGTTATGTTTGTTGTGGTGCCCTGTGCCCCAGACAGACGGAATGTATCTAATTCCTCATCTTCACCACAGCTGAGGCCATCATCATCCTAGAGAAAGTATAAAGTCGATGTGAATAATTTCTCTTCCCTTTTTGGCAGCTGCTCTTGATGGCTTGAGCACAGGTGCCGCCATTTTCCAGGGTATGTTAGCGGTTTCGGTTGTGTGTACAATTTGAACCAATACAAAAGCCTTTTTTGAATATTCGTGTAAAAATCCTACAATTTCTTACATCTACCCTGCAGTTTCTTACAAGAAGAGTACTAAATTCACTTGCAACAAAAATGTTAGAATCTTTTATGTAACTTTACTGAATTCAGAGATAAAAAAACTTACAAATTCTTACATACACCCTGCAATTTCTTATCAGATGATATTGTGTGGCGTAATTATCTTACAGTTTCTAACTCTAAATTAGTATTTTTTATGTTCTCAATAGTGCTATACAGTAGGCTTAGTGTGGGATTTCTTTGCTTTCAGAATGTTCACGTACAAAATGAAATAAAAACGGCAGAGTCACGACAATTCTGTAAATAGGCTGTGCAGTCAACCTCTGGTCAAAATGATACCACCGCTGTTAGTATAGTATAGACCCATATCTTTTACATGGATTGCGAAACAGGCCAAGCCTATATTAATCACTCTCCATGGCACAGATCGTGGCGTATACTTCCTACCTACATGTTTGGTGGAGGAAACCGAAGGACTCGGAGAAAACCACCGTGCACAGTCAGAGTGGTAGGACCTCTTTCCACATGTTTCCCCGGCAGTCAGAGTGGTAGGACCTCTTTCCACATGCTTCCCACCGCTGTTAGTCTCGCATGAAAGTGTTTGCCTTATGAATAATTAATATATAACATATAGTACTCATCACAACTTCTATCCAATGAAATTGCACTATCTCTTCCTTCTCTAATTCTGTAGCAGTGCCCTGCAGGTCGTGCCCTAATAAGGTCGTGACCCGGCCAAATATGCCGCGAAGCTGGACCAGAGCTTGGCTGTACATTCCTATAGCTGCACGGCAGTTTGGGCCCCTGATTTTTAACGATTTTTTCAATTCTGGTACTTGTCGGTCAATGCAGATTTCCTATTGATTACTATGGAAGTCAATGGGCATTCTAATGGTAATTCACATTTTCGACTTCTTCTCCAAAACCGTCATCCAGATTGACTTCAAACTTGGTGGGGATACACCTTGAGTGGATCTCTACCAAGTTGTTCAAATGGTCACGCTCCATTGATTTTTATATTTTTTTTAAATGCACATTTACTATTGATTACCATGTAAGTCAATGGGCATTCTAATGCTAATTTACATTTTCGACTTCTTCTCCAAAACCATCATCCAGATTTACTTCAAACTTGGTGGCAATGTACCTTGGGTTGGTGTCTACCAGGTTTATTCCAATGGTCATGTTCCAATGAATTTGGATTTTTTTTCAAAAATCTCTACAAAAGTTTTAATAGGAAAGTTTAACATGGGAATTTCTTGTAATGGTCATAACTTTAATAATATTGACCAGATTTACTTCAAACTTGGTGGGGATGTGTCTTGGGTGGATCTCTATGAAGTGTGTTCAAATGGTCATGCTCTATTGATTTTTGGATTTTTTATGAATTTGTTTGTTCTTTTTTGGGGCAAACCTTCAAAATTCTTCTCCTCTGAAACCGCTCACCCAATTGCTTTGATATCGTTCATAGACACTCCCGGGGACACCTTGTTCCCAATTTGTTCACCAGGTGGGGCTGCAATTTTTTTTATGAATTTTTTGTATGGTTTTGCTATTTTTCACTTGTTTTCAGAACCGTCCCTCAGATTAAGCTGAAATGTGATGGATATGTTGTTGTGGAAGGGTCAAACAGTTGTTTAGTAGGTGGCACTGCTTTGGATTCCTGATTTTTAAGGATTTTCAATTACGGTACTTACCAATCAGTGGAGTATTATTATTGATTACTATGTAAGTCAATGGGCATTCTAATGCTAATTCACTGGACAACTGACATGAAATTTACTGTTTATTTGATAACTTGAGATCTGTTTTGAGTTAGCTACACATGTTAATTATTCTGTATGAAGGTCATGCTGAGACAGCACATGAATGACCTTGACCTGGTTTGTGGGGTCACAGTGCAACATACATGAATTTTACTCTTCATTATAACTTGAGAACTACTTGAACTTTGATGTTGTACATGTAAGTGTTCTTCTATAAAGGTCAGATTTACTCAGAACATGGTGTCCTTGATCCTTTCCCAAGTTCATAGAGCTGCAAGTGTGATGAATGTCAAGATCAGCTGAGGCACGGGCTGTTCACACAGCCCTCTTGTTTTTAGCTGTAACAATAGTGTTCATCAAAAAAATTTAACAATTTCTTGCATATACATTGCAATTTCTTTGAAGATGACTTCCTGAGATTTATATCAACTTGCATATTCTTAGATCCAACAACTTTTTCTTTCCTTCCTCTTACTCAAGGATCTAAGTCCAACAACTTGTATTTTTCTTACATATCTTGCATTTTCTTCTTAATGCTCACATTCATTTTGACATGGGATGGGAAATGTACATACCAACTGCACCAATATAGATACGTAACCCACTAAAGTCACCGGAAAATCCTTATATTTCTTTGAAAATAAAATAGGTATTATCTTAGAACTTACTCTGAACATGTGTTGTAAAAACTGCAATTGCAGACCATCATTACTGGAAACATCCATGAGCTGAAATGCTTTTGCTAAATTTACAAACACTGGGGAATAAAGATTTGCAGTATCCTGCTGAGAAGCTTTAATTGCTTAAGCAGTTAAACTGTTGAGAAGTTTTAACTGCTGAGCAAGTATTATCAGCCCATTCAAGGTTGCATGGACAATTTTTAAAATGTTCCAACCTGGTGAAGATTTTGTGTCATAAATTGGCATTTTTAACTGAGTAGACTTGTCAATCAGCTGAGCTTATCTCATTGCTGTCCACCCATCAATTGTCATCCATCAATCAACTATTTCACAGTTTCTACTTCTCCATCTGCAGGCACGATTCTGTTCAAACTCAACGAAGATATGCCTTGCATGGCTGTCAGCCAATTTTTAAGGGTCCGCCCCATAGGGTGGACCCTTTCTGTTTTTGGGTTGTCTGTCTGTTTGAAGATGCACATTCTTGTTACCATGATATCTACAGAATGCCTCCATGTATTTTGCTCAAAAATGGCAATATGTTTACCTTACCAGGTAAAATGAACTGATTAGATTTTGGTGTTACCATGACCTTATTTAAGCAATGGTGGACCCTTCATTCAACCCTTGCATTGAAGCTATGTCTACTTCTAGTTCCTTAAAGGCCCAGGAGGTATTGTCTAGCCTGTGCATCTGTCCGTGTGCCAGTCCAAGTAAATTTCTTCTGCATGAAAGCTCAACAACCAGGTGGGCTAGAATAACATCAGTACAAAAAGGATGGAAATGCTGGCCATGGGCTGCCCATGGTCAACTCCAACAATTATGGCCAACTTCCGTGGCTATGCAGCTAGCTGCCAACTATGAGGACAAAACTGCTCAACATAAAAAGTGGGCTTCTTATGGGCAACTCAGAAAAAATGTGGGCCCACCAGTGGGCAGCTCCAAGATAATACGGCCAACTGGTGGCCAGCATGTATATTTAAAATAGAATTTGGCTATATGCATACAGTGGTCTCAATCTGTCTTGAGAGACAACCTAATGGCGGCTGTAGGTCAAACAGTGAATAGTTTCTCAAAATAGGGGGTCTTTTATTAGATACATACAGCACAATAATACAGTAGTCTTTTAAAAAGTAGTCTGTCAGCTTGAGGTGGTCTTAACATACTGTACATATATCTGGTGCAGAGAGTATAATGATCTACGCTGTGATTCCGCATCAGTAAGACTAACCAAACCAGTGTAGATGCACTGTAATGGACATATTTCCCCTGGGTTGTGTCCATTTACAGTCTGCAAGATCATTTTTGACCTACATGTATATAGGTTTAACACTGTAGACTTGGTGTGCAAGTGTCAGAGTCAATGTTCTGGAATGTGGCCAGCTAGTGGACAACTCCCAAATGTGGGTCACTAGTGGCCAGCTCCCCATATAAGGGTATGGACTGCTTGTGGGCAACTCCCAAATGTGGGCCGCTATCAGCCAACTCCACTGCCATATTAGGATGTGGGACGCGCATCTCATTGAAATGGCAAAATGTCCACCAGCTGCCAACATAGCTGGCCATGGGCAGTCCATGGCCAGCTCTGGTGGTCAGCTCTATACTTATTTTTGTAACTTTTACAGTTGATCACCCATGTAAGAGTCTGCACTGAGTTTGAAGGACTGTGACCTTGACCCAATTTAAAGGTCACTGGATCAATTCTCTTTGAGTTTCTTGCACATGATGTCATGAGAACCAGGCAAGCCAATATCACTATACTTTTACAGTTGACTACCCTTACTAAGGGGCCGTCTGTAAGGCTATTTTGCAGTATGAATTTTAGAAAATCAAGAATTGTTTTTTTGCAGAATAGGAAATATAAGGTACCAATCTACAATACAGCCAAATGCTGAGTTTTAAAAATGTCAATTTTTATGAGAATTTTGGAGCTGAAGAAATCATAGTTTTTGGCCAAACACCCACGTGGTTTTGTATTTACAACAGAATGTAAATGAGCTGTCAGTCAGACTTGGGTCTGCTGGACAATGAAAAGTGATCAAACTGCTCATAGGTTGGGAGAACAATGTGCCAGTGGGCTAGGGAGAGAACAGTGGACCGGTGGGCTAGGGAGATAACAAGGGGCATTAGTATTATAAGAATACTTCTCACAAGACAAGTGTCAATCAGAGCGAGTGAGTACATTTTCCACAATGGCCAGTTTACCGCTGCCAGAGAGCCAATAAGACCTAAATTGCATTTTCTCACAATTTTCAACCAATTTTAATGAAATGAAAAGCTCTTGAAAATATACATTCTTTCTTAGGAAAGGTATGTGGCATTTGTAGATATTTTTGCATTTTGTAGGTTTCCTCAATGTTAAATTACACAAAGTGGAAAATTTAAACAGTGCCTCTTTATAGATTAAAAAAAAATGTTCCTGTTGCTTTTAAAGAAAATTTGAAGATATTATGTTAACTTTTATGGTTTGCAGACCCATAAAACCTCTGAAGTGGACCCCTTTATAATATATCACATATCACCTCAAATAACGAGAAAATGATGATTTTTTTCTTCACATAATGAAAATTGGATTCATATCTAAAAGAAAATGTATGGTTTTGGGGGCTAATGGCAATATTTTAGAAAGGAGAGTAGAATAAGATATCGCAACACTATATATGCTGAGCTTTACACACTGCCCCTTAAAGTTTATGTGGAGCTCAAACAGTAATGACCTTGACCTTATGTTAAGATCCTCAAAGTTCCATTTTAGAACCACTGGTATTTTCAATTTTTAAAAATGATTAACCTTTATCTGTAAATGGAGCTTCTTTAAATATGTATGCAGATGACAAAACTTTACATGTTGCTTGGAAATCTGTCCCTGACATCAACCAAGAACTTAATGTGGCTGAACAAACTAGTAGTTGGTGTGCTCAAAATCCAATGCTTGCAAATGAGAGAAATTCTAAATCAATGGTGTTATCTTCAAAATAGAAAGTTAGAAAAAAAGGATCCTACTTATTTGAATATTTTTCTAAATGGTAAGCTTAATCATAATGTCAATTGCCATAAACTTATACGATTGCAAGTACTAAACATCTCAACTGGGAGAAACAGATTTATGTAAAAAGGTAGCTACAAAATTAGGGATACTTAAGAATATTATACAATATTTACATGTACCTATATGTATGTACGTAAATTATATGTCCATGCATATATCCTTCCCAACATAGACTATTGATGTACAATATGTGGAAACTGTCGTAAAAAATTGTTTAGTAAGATTAAATGTTTGCACAAACTGGCTGCATATTTAATTCTGAACACTTATGGTAGACATAGTTGCAAAAAAAACCATTGGTATCAATGTTGAATTGGATGACTATTAAGGAAAGAATTCATTTGAACTCATTCCATACCAGTCCCTGATATTTATGTATATTTACCAAGATTTAAGATGACAATTGCATATTTAAATTCTTCCTGAAAAGAGCTTTTGTGCAAGTACCAACGTGCCTATTGTCTTAAGTCATTGGTTCTGGCACTGCCTGGCAAGTCATGCTGCAGCTGCCGCAAGGGCAGCTGCAGCATGACTTGCCAGGCAGTGCCAGAACCACTGACCAAGGCCTGTGACCATACTACCGGACTATATGCAAAATATGTTTCAATTTGTGACTGATGTACACAATATTAATTTGAAATCTGCTGCCAATAATTTCCTCTAATTCTCTAGAAACCAAATTCAAGTTATGTGAAAAATCTTTCAGATACTCTGGATCCATTATATAGAATACACTACTTAAAGACCAGGGAAGCAAAGACTGTACCAGATTGTAAAAGATGGTGTACAAAGTATATTTAAAGTTAACGTCCACATGATCTGAGTGGCAGCTTTATATTATGTATTACCTAGATTTGACTACATTATGCACATCTCAATAACTTCATCTCATAATTTTTACTCTCCGCACATAAAGTGCTGGAGGGTATTGTTGTCCCCAGCTTCATCTGTCTGTCTTGTTGATGTTACCATGATATCTCCACAAAAATTCACTGTATCTTTACCAAATTTTTATCACAGATACACCTCATAATGGACCAGGTGCCTGTTGAAAACCAGCTTCCTCTGATTATTTTGAAACTTTTCATGTATTTGAATGCCATCTGAATGGCATCAACCGTGATGATGTTACTGTTATATCTCAAAAATATTCACCGTAGCTTTACTAAATTTTTATCAGAGATGCACCGTTTAATGGACCACGTTCCTATGGAAAACCAGTTTCCTCTGATTATTTTTACACTTTTAATGTATTTATTTGAAGGTCTTCTTGAGTGGTGTCAACCCTGACACAGGAGCACAAGGGGACGATATTATCATAATATTTCAACAAGGATGCATTGCAGCTTTACTAAATTTTTATAAGAGATGCACATTATACATTTCTGTCGAAAACCAGCTTCCCCTTATTATTTTTAAACTTATTGTATTTGTGTCTTTTTGTCCAGAACCACTTCCTAGTAGTCATTACCATATTCTGCAGTTCGAACTCTTTACTCTCCATAAGATAACCTGTCACTGTTTACACATATGGAAGTACTATTGGCCATATTGCACGTGTTCCTCTGTAGAATTTTGATAAAGGCTGTACTAGCCCAAATAAATTAAAGGGTCTTCAGCGGGTAACTACTCAGAACATATTTCACAGCCTATACCCTCACATGTCTCGTGAGCAGCGGCTCCTTGTCTAAGCTAAATATTCAGCAAAGACAACCCACATAATAATGAATAAATATGAACGTGGCATATGATGAATTAGCTAAATACATGATGTTTTGCTAATAAATGCAGAGCTTCATTATGAATGAAGAATACCTGTCAAACCAAACATAATTACTAAATTTGTATAGAGCAAGTTCAGAGAAGAACAATTTGACTTACTGCTGAACCAGTATACCCTTTCTAGCTGGATAGCTTATCCTAGTTAAACCACTTCCCAGTGCATAACTGAAGTAGAAACAAACTGGGGCATTATATTCAGTCCCAGTGATTGTAAAATAAACAGTTGCAGCGAGACCACCTGTACAAACCAAGGGAAATCCTAACAAGTACTGCAGCAATGAACAACCAGCACCAGAAATGTAACACAAACCCCATGATGACACCTACTTTTCACTGTGGAAGTCTTAAAACAATAAAGTTTTATTTTGCTGCCAGCCCCTGAGTCAATATTTAAACATAATGGGTCAGGTTTGTGATATTTGAGTATAAATACTGTCAAATTTGAGTAATTTTATGACATTGAGTAAATGTGTACTTAGGCATGTCGGAAAATAGATTTTATAGCATTCTCTCTGACTTGGAAGGATTTTCACATTTTTCATGCAGAAGTCACACAAAATTGTTTTTTTTTTTTCCAGTTGAAATCAGAAGAAATTAAAAATATATATCCATATCCAGGATCGAATCCAATGGTTAGTCCTAAAATAGCATAAATAAAAAGTTAAAATAAAATTTTTAAATTAGTCCTCACAGATTGTTCAGTTTCCTTCTATAAATTGCTCCAAAATTCAAGGAAGGGGTTGTAAGAAAAAAAAATCCTGGGAACCGTTCCTGGATATGAAATTTTTCTTTTAATGTCCATTGATTTTAATGTGATAGGGCAATTTGTACGTTTGTGAGGCGAGATACAAATTGCAGAGGTTGAGCAAAAAACAGTTCTGAGAAAATCGCTTTGGAAGAAAAAGTTGCCAATTCTTACGCATTTATGGCTATAATATGACACATACTCATTTCTTCTGTCCTGTGTTTTGATTATTGTGTGAAATAAACTCGTAGCTTTGCCTCTGTGATGTTGTCATTAAACAAAAGTATATCTTGTGGCTTAAAACTTTTTTTAACTTGGGAACACCACACTTGGCTTATTTGGGTGTGGGTTCACATGCAGCTTTCCATATTTGGGGACCAGTAAGTGGATTGTGCTAATTTGTTTTCACATCAATAGAGAATTTCAAAGTAATCAGAACAATGGTAGTGATTAGTCCGAACTGGCCCATTCTTCTCTCCATGGCTAATGGTTTCCTGTGAGTGACCCTTGTCAACAGCTCAATTTGTTTCCAGGGGTCATGGACTAATGACTGTGCAAACAATGACATGGTTCACTATCATGCCCATGCAAATAAACCCATGTGCCCAGCACTGTTTAAAGTTTTCATTGTAAACAAAAGTTTTGAGATCAATTATCTCATATAAATTTTATGTTCACACGTCTGAGTTTTTGGGAGCATGCAGTTTAAGCATCAGACTATCCAAAAATATGGAAAAGTGATTAGAGGTTATCCAAAGGTGCCAGCTTCAGACCTTGCACCTTAAGTCAAAAACATGTTATGCAAACACAATTTTTCAAAACCAGAATTTAAGTACAATTAGGCAAACTTGTGTCATTGGCCGCTGCTTGCTACCGATAGCCCCTGGGGTGTTTAACCGTACAGAAAACATGCAAGCCTAAAATGTCTAAAAGTGAATATTGAAACAGAATGATGTCACAAGATAAAATTAGTAGCAAAACAGGCTTTAATCTGTAAAATTATGGCAGCTAAACTTTCCAACAATCTTTGAATATTAACAGCAAAATTTGTAGGCCAAGTCAGAAAAGAATGAAAGTCATAGTATTTAAGCCGAGAGAATGCAATCATAATATAATATTTTTTAACCAGATATCAATACAATTAGGCAAGCTTGTTTGTAACTGATGCATGCCGCTGCTTGCTACCGATGGCCCCTGGGGGTTTAGCCTAGTAGAAATTAACCTAGCCTAAAATGTCAGAAAGGTGAATATTAAACAGAATGATGCCAAACGGTAAAATTAATTAGCAAAACAGGCAAGTCTAAAATCTATAAAATTATTGAAGCCATACTTCCTAACTATCTGTGGATATGTACAGCAAAATTTGTAGAAATATTTGATCAGAAGTACATATTTAAATCCTCTTGACTCAAGTTTATTGTAAATAAATTTGCTTCTAGATGCAAAGTCCTAAAATTTAGAACAAATACAACCAAATCTTAAAATTTGTGACCTAAATGTATTAGCCAACAGCTTCCGAAATGTTACTGTCTGGGAAAGGATAGTTAACTACTTCAAAGTTAAACTCATCTATTTTTGATAGATTTTAATGCAGAACCTGTCATTAGTGACCTGAATATCCAAGTCCAGAAACACATCTTTGAAACCATCTGATATACCTTCCAAAGGGATATCTTTTGGGTAATTTCTTTGGCAACTCTAGCCATTGAAAGTCCTTTTTCATCAACTTATCCATATATTTAAATTAAAGCCAGGTTAAATATATCTGCAAGTAATGGGGAGCAGTTGCTACCCATTCGAATGCCTTTTATTTGCTGAAAGACCAATGGTCGGCATTGAACAAAAAAAATTGTGGAAAAGAAATTTTATAGCATTTATCAAAGTTTCAACAGTGTAAGATTCAATGTTACTTTTTGAATATTTATTGTATGACCAATATGCTTTCTTTGAATATGAATTAATATTTATGTGTGGTTTACCACTATGTTTAAACATTTTGCTTATTAATTCTGAAATATTAATTATGAAACTTTTGAAGTGTTTATTTGAAAGCCATCTGAGTGGCACACAAGTGGACAATCGCGTTACCTTGATATCTCAAGAAGTATTCATCACAGCTTCATCAATTTTAACTGCAGAATTGAGAAAAAAAGGGTTGTGCACGCCGAGGGTAACCGTTCTCTGTACACTATTTTCTGCTTTTGCCACCCATGCAGCACCTGAATTATTGCTCTACATCCTTTTTTGTATCAACATTCTGTGTAATGATCGATGAATTTTACTAGAGGGCCCTAGGGTAGGTTAGTGCTTCTAGCACTAATTGGGAACTCTCTTCAAATAAAGTTTCAATATATACATGTACATGTATATAAGATCAGCAGGACCAATTCTCTGTGAATTTCTTGTACATATAACCAGAAGAACCAGATAAGCTAAGATGATGACGCTTTTATATTTGATCACCCAGGTTAAAGTCTACATCAAGTCAAAGGACAATGACCTTGACTTAAATTTCAAAGTTTCAGAGTCAATTCTGTCTGAATTTCTTGCACACAATATCTGGAGAACCAGATAAGCTAGGATCACAAATCTTTGATGGTCGATCACCATTGTAAGAGTCTTTGTTGATTTGAAAGGATAGTTATCTTGACCCAATTACCATGTTAGGTAGGAGTACAAAACTTCACATATTTTTGCCTTTTCATGAGAAGATATCTTGTTTAAAGAATAATGACCTGGACCCAATTTCAAGGTCATTCACTGAAGTTTTGCTGCTATATCCCAATAAATGGAAAAGTTAGTATCCCCAGTGTAGTTATGCCTTATGATACCAAACCAAAACAGAGGTTGAAATATTTGCATGCATGCTATAAGAATTAGTCCCTGGCTTCAGTGGTTATTCTTGATGGCACAATACCCCATTTTTCTGCACAATCAGGCATGTGTTCTGCTTTTGATAACATGGCCAGATACAAGTACCAAATATTGGCTGCCTGGAAATATATATGTATATATATATATATATATATATATATATATATATATATATATATATATATACATACACACACACACACACACATATATATATATATATATATATATATATATATATATATATATATATATACACACACACACATACATACATACATACATACATACATACATACATACATACATACATACATACATACATACATACATTAAGATAATATATTTGTGTTGTTTACTTGGTAAGGCAATTTTGTATTGCGACATTGTGACATTTTTTTCATGACGGTACTTAATATGCACATTGCTATAACAGCCACCATCAAACTTCAGTCACTAAACTTTGCAACTAACTATCCCCACCAAATGAAAAAACTTACTTAATGTTAGCATATAGACTCAATTGAAATAGTTTTAAAGAAATATGGGCTTTCATAAGATAGAGGTCATAATTATGACCTCTATCTTATGAAAGCCCATATTTCTTTAAAACTATTTCAATTGAGTCTATATGCTAACATTAAGTAAGTTTTTTCATTTGGTGGGGATAGTTAGTTGCAAAGTTTAGTGACTGAAGTTTGATGGTGGCTGTTATAGCAATGTGCATAGTAGCATTACCTGACAGCGCAGGGTGATGGTACTTGCTGAGTGCTTACCATTCACAGCATGCATCACAGTGGACCTATGGGCTTTCTTCAGGTGCGGTTACTTTTGACCGAGAGTAACCTTGAGATCAATGACTGTATATCTTAAAATATTTTCCCTGTTCAACTGATTCAATAGCTTTCCTTGGCAGAAAATATTTATCTAACAACTGGTTTTAGATATTTAAAGAGGGAAACTGTTAATAAAAATTCACAAATGTGGCATAGCAATATTTTGGTCAGAGAATGATACAATAATGGTACTTTAGAATTGGAAGTTAGAAGGTTCCAGCCATGTGGCAGCAGGGGTCATCTTAAAGCTGCAAGACTGTATTGGATACATACACTGCATGTGTCTGTGCATATCTACATATTGCTGATTGCAGTGTTCCAGCACATAGCACCAGACATAATTGATTTAGGAATTATGAGTTCTGTGTTTGCTCATTATCAGACTAAAATGTTTTTCCAATCCTTTCACAACTATTCTATGGATACATGGATGTAAATTTGAGGAAAGCTACAGCATAAGTTGATGGGAAAATTTACATAATATGTTTGTTTTGCTGTAAGTGCTAGCAATTTATGAAGCAACGATGCATATGAACATAGGGAGATGTTTCAGTATTAAGTACCTCAATTTATAATAATGTGCGACATTTTAATATGATATGCAAATGGGGTATGTTGACCTCACATTGCAATCCCTGTCGTGTAAATAGTTTGATTGATAAATCTTGACTGTAAGGCCTAATGTAGCTGGCCAGCATGCGCATAATTTATAAGAGTAACCACAGGCAAGTGATGTGCAGAATAATGGGAGAAGGCATATAGGCGGATCTATAGCATTCCTTTCAGCTGAAAATGCAGCAGACAATATTTGCATTAAATATTGGCATGCCAGGTGAGGATACCCTGATACAATATATACAGAGACAACGCTCCAGTCAAACCAGAAACACAGGTAAATAGTATTTTAATGGACAGTTGTCTTTGTGTAACACGCCTTGGAAGTTCCACTACAGCTTTGGGAAAATAAGACATAATAGCAGAGCGTGTCAGCACGCAAGAAATCTGCGGCTGATGTATGGTGCACCTGTGCTGGCTTTAGTCACCTGCTTGCTGTTTATGGATGTTCCACGTGTCACTGTTGTTGTGGCTAACTGGATGGTTGCTGCCAGCCTTTGTTCACTTGTTACCTTGGCCACATGCTATGTATTAAATGGCAGCTACTGGTTTCTTCTATAAGCCTGCCAGTGATGGAGTGGTTGCATGGTTTTCACAAAGACAGTGTTTTGGTGCTGATGTGATTGTCACAGGCTCTGACTTGCTGCTAGGGATCTTCAGAATTTTGTATTTGTGCTGAACATGTCAGGATAACCAATGTGCTTTAAAGGCAGTATATTTGGAAGTTGCATGCTTGCAAGTAATGTGGCATATTTGACAAAGGTGACTGTATCATGCTCTGAAGGCCGCAAAAAAAGGAGCACACCAAGGCTTCTCTTAGGGCTTTTGAAACCCCTGGGTTTTGTATTTTTTATTTCAGGATAGCATGTCTTGACTCCCAACAATAAGAATATTACGAGTGATGCCTGTCAGTTTATGTGAATACAGCCAAGCCTTATGATACCTCCTGCTCTCAGCTAGCTAGGTGATACTGTTTTTTTTAATTTTTTTGTGCTGGTGGAGTGGCTTCATGTGTGAATTTGGCATGATCTGTAGTGTATAAAGGACACACATGTGCTGTGTTTCTTTTTGCTTCATGTACATTATAACATGACATGAATGTGATAAAGCCTATTCTTCTGCTTCGATCCACTCAAAAAGATTGAGGAAGAATCTATGTGTGTGTGTTTCCACTGACATGCAATACAGTTTAAAATATCCAGGGAATGTCTGAATACAATTGTTGGTCAAATTTTTAATGAACTGACATTGTTTGGAGTTACTGTAGCATACCTTATTGGAGGCAATAGCAAGGCATAATTTAAAATCCATTCATTTGTAACATAGACCTGTATCACAGTGAGATAAGTGATGTAGGTAATATATAGGTACAATTAATCAAATCTGATCAAGTGCATGCATGTCATATGCAAATAGTTCCAAGTAATCCCATTGTTAATTTGTACCTTTGTCTTCTTGTATAAGATTGGCCCATGCATGCTTTATGATAAGATGGCAAATCAGCTGCAAGAAATCTACATATGCAGCAAGAAAGCAGGTTGAGCGCTTCTTGCGTAGATCATGGGAAACCGTGACTCAATGGTATCACAAGAGTATGCAAAGTAAGAAGTATTGAAGAAGTATTGCTTGTCTTTGAAGGAAATTTAAGGTGTTGCCAGTAAAAACCCCATGAATGAGGAACACTAGTCCACTCATTTCAACAACTTTTATCCCTTTAAGTTTTTAAATACTCCACAACTGTTTCAGTATTTGGAATTGTTATATTCTTAAGATTTAACACCTATTGTAAACAGGTATTTTTCCTGGACATATATTCATCTCTGCCAATGAACAGGAACATTCTCACCCTTGTAAGCATAATTGATCTAAGAAACTAAATATTGTAACAGCTTTTGAAAAAAAAATCTTTCATTTGTTTAAATAAAAACGTACTCAATATCTAGTTTTATGGGTTTTCGGGGGGGGGGGGGGGATGCTTTTCTCAAATTTTTCATAAAGTTAGCTGTACCTCTGTTTTGTAAGTTTGAGTGCCAACATGTCAGCTGAAAATCAATTTGTCAAATTTTTAACCTCAAAGTACTGTAAAATAGAATTTTTAACAGGGCAATATGCTTCCCTAGAAGATATATTGAACTTTATATTCAGTAAGTTTGAGATTGTTCAGATAAAAACTTTGGAAAAAGCTATCACAAGGTTCAGTATCTCTGGTGAAATCTGCTTGTGGATCGATTTTCAGATTTATCACCAGGTATGAATATATTTCCAACAAAATCATTTTCTTCAAATATGAGTATATTTTACAGACCATAAGAATTCCAGATATATAATTTTTGCTATGGGTGTTTAGCTCTGACCATGGATTGCAGAGCTTATGCATTCACTCATGTCTGTCATGCTTCTGTTTATCCATAGACTTTTGCTTATAAGTGCAGTACAGCCCACAGTTTTCAGGATAGCCCCATTTAATGTCCAGGACACAGTTTTCAGGATAGCCCCATTTTATGTCTAGGACTTATCAAGTGTATGAAAATCAGGTTGAGTTCAATATTGGTGGAGCCACCTGTAATGTTATATAATATTAGGCTAGATTTAAAAATATTGAGAATGCTGTTTTTAGCTCAGCTGACTTGTCAGTCAGCTGAGCTTATCTTATGGTTTTCCGTCCGTTGCCCGTCCATCCGTCCGTCAAATTTGGAATTTGAGTGGTTGGGCCTATACATATTGGAAACACTATAGTCTATATTTAATGAAGAATATTTCAAAGGTTGAGAGGACTGGTTTAAACCACCAGTTACCTTTTGTGGGTGACTGCCTGTCTCAAGTCAGGAATGAAATTTGTTTCTTCACATTGGTATTGGCAGATGAATGTTGATGCTTTGGTAACTCTGAAATCTGTTTGCTGTCATTGTTGGGTTTGATATTTATGAATATGGGTCATGTTTTTCTACATAAGTGTATCATAGTGGAGACGTCCATCCATCCGTCGTCCGTCAACAATTCACATTTTCGACTTCTTCTCTGAAACCGTCTGCCAAATCCACTTCAAACTTGGTGTGGATGTGCCTTGGGTGGGTGTCTACGAAGTTTGTTCAAATGGTCATGGTCCAGTGATTTCAGGATTTTTCGTGAATTTTTTTGTTCTTTTTTTAGCAAATATTAAAAAAAACTTCTCCGAAACTGCTCACCCAATTGCTTTGATATCACACAGGAACACTTCCTGGGACTCCTAGTTCTAAATTTGTTCACCAGGTGGCGCTGCAATTTTTTTTTTTTTTTAAAATGAATTTTTGTGTGTTATAGCTATTTTTGACTTCTTCTCCAGAACCGTCACTCAGATTAAGCTGAAAGTCATGGTGGATGTGTTCCTTGTAGAAGGGTCAAACAGAGTTGTTCACTGCGTGGCACTGCTGTGGATTCCTGATTTTTAACGATTTTTTCAATTCAGGCGTTTGTCGGTCAATGCAGCTTTCCTTTTGATTACTATGGAAGTCAGTGGACATTCTAATGCTAACTCCTTTTTGACCATCCATTTTACACCTAGTGTGCGACAATGAGAGCTGGATGAAAATTCATGTATTTTGTTTGCACGGCTTTCGATCGGAATTTGATCCACAGTCTGTTCATCATTGACTGCAAATTTTGTGATCTCAAATCCTCCAAGCCAAAGAGCATCAGGAAAATTGAAAATAATATTCCGCACTTCACCGATACTGCGTAATGATTGGGTTAAATCGTCAACATACATTGAATGCAAAGTTGCTTCCTTGAACAAAGGGTCTATATTGGGGTTATCTAGAACAACCCGCCTCAAGGCGTATGTAGACGATGAGGAACACCAGATACCTCCAAGTACATTGACTTGCATGCGCATATGAACTAACTTCCCATTTTGATACCAAAGGAAACGGAAGGCATCACGATCCTATTCTGGGATTAAGATTTGATTGTACATTTCTTTAATATCTCGCACCCCATATTCATGCAATCTGAATCGAAGCAAAACAAACAACAACTTGTTTACTAAGTCTGGACCCTGCAAACAACGCTCATTCAATGAGCGACCAGCATATTTGGCTGAGCAGTCGAAGACAACACATAGTTTACCTGGCTTATTTGGATTTATCACTCCATGGTGGGGCAAATACCAAATTCTGTTAGACTTAATGGGGATGTACCTTGGGTGGGTTTCTACCAGTTTTGTTCAAATGTTCATGCTCCAGTGATTTTTGATTTTTTAATGAATTTTTTTGGTTTTTTTTTTTGGACAAATCTTAAAAAATCTTCTCCAAAATTGCTTACCCAATTGCTTTGATATCACACAGGAAGACACCTAGGGACTCCTTGTTGTTAATTTGTTCACCAGGTGACGCTGCAGTTTTGTTCTAATTTTCTTATGAATTTTTGTGTGGTATAGCTATTTTCGACTTCTTCTCCAGAACAGTTACTCAGATTAAGTTTACACTTGTCGATATGTTCTTTATGGAAGGGCCAAACAAAGTTGTTCAGTATGTGGGAATGCTGCGGACTCCTGATTTTTAATGATTTTTTCAATTCGGCTCCTTTGGGGTAAATGCACCTTTCCTATTGATTACCATGTAAGTCAATGGGCATTCTAATGCTAATTTACATTTTCGACTTCTCCAAAACCGTCATCCAGATTTACTTCAAACTTGGTGGGGATGTACCTTGGGTGGATCTCTACCAGGTTTGTTCCAATGGTCATGTTCCAATGAATTTTGTTTTTTTTTTATGAATTTTTTTCAAAAATCTCTACAAAAGTTTTAATAGGAAAGTTTAACATGGGAATTTCTTGTAATGGTCATAACTTAAATAACATTGACCAGATTTACTTCAAACTTGGTTGGGATGTGTCTTGGGTGGATCTGTACCCAGTTTGTTCAAAAGGTCATGCTCTATTGATTTTTTTTGTTTTTTTTTGGGGGGGGGGGGGGCAAACCTTCAAAATTCTTCTCCTCTGAAACCGCTCACCCAATTGCTTTGATATCGTATATAGACACTCCTGGGGACACCTTTTTCCGACTTTGTTCACCAGGTGGCGGTGCAATTTTTTAATGAATTTTTTGTATTGTTTTGCTATTATTCACTTGTTCTCAGAACAGTCCCTCAAATTTAGCTGAAATGTGATGGATATGTTGTTGTGGAAGGGTCAAATAGTTGTTTACTAGGTGGCACTACTTTGGATTCCTGATTTTAAAGATTTTCATTTCGGGTACTTATCGTTCAATGCAGCTTTCCTATTGATTACTATGTATGTCAATGGGTATTCTAATGCAAATTCACAGGACAACTGACACGAAATTTACTGTTTACTTGAGAACTTGAGATCTGTTTTGAGTTAGCTGCACATGTTCATTATTCTGTATGAAGGTCATGCTTAGACAGTACATGAATGACCTTGACCTGGTTTGTGGGGTCACAGTACAACATACATGAATTTTACTCTTCATTATAACTTGAGAACTACTTGAACTTTGATGTTGCACATGTAAGTGTTCTTCTATTAAGGTCAGACTTACTCAGAACATGGTGTCCTTGATCCTTTCCCAAGTTCATAGAGCTGCAAGTGTGATGAATGTCAAGCTCAGCTGAGGCTTGGGCTGTTCACACAGCCCTCTTGTTTTGTTCTTTTTTTTGTGCAAATCTTAAAATATCTTCTCCGAAGAAGCTCACTAAGTTGGTTTGATATCTCACAGGGACACTCCCGGGGAATCTGAGTTCAGAATTTGTTCACCACTTACTGCTGCAAATTTTTTCCATTTTTTTATGATTTTTCCTGTGTTTGTGTTATTTTCGACTTCTTTTCCAGAATTGTCACTCGGATTAAGCTAAAACTTGGTGGATATGTTCCTTGTAGAAGGGTCAAACAAAGTTGCTCAAAAGGTTGACTCCGTTCATATTTTCATTCATTTTTTGAAAAAGTACAGAATAGAAAAAAATTATGCGAAACTTAAACATGAAGATTTCTTGTAAGGGAAACAACTTAGATAATTTTCGCCATATTTATGTCACACTTTGAAGAATTGTACCTTTGATAGTTCTCTACATATGTTATTCAAATGGTCACACTGCATTGATTTTTGCATAAATTTTTTGGTAATTTTTTAAAAATAAGGAGATGCATGTCAGCTGAGCAGAGGATCATCATAATCCTCTTGTTAACAATTTTTTTCGAATTTCGTACTTACTGATAAATGCTTTCCTATTGATTACAATGAAAGTCAGTGGGCATTCAAATGCTTATTCACAGTTTCGACTGTTCCAAAACCATCATCCAGATTGATTTCAAACTTGATGGCAATGTACCTTGGGAGGGTCTTTTAAATATCTTAAAACAAAATAAATCTTAAATAATCTTCTTCTCCGAAACCGCTCACTTGATTGCTTTGATAACACATAGGGAGAGTCCTAGAGACTCCTAGTTCTTAATTTGTTCACCAGGTGGCGCTGCAATTTTTATTCCAAATTTTGTCAGGATTTTTATGTATTTTCCCTATTCTCGACTTCTTCTCCAGAAGCGTCACACAGATTAAGCTGAGAGTTGGTGGATATATTCCTTGTGAAAGGGTCAAATAAAGATGTTCACTAGGTGGCACTGCTTTGGATTCCAGATTTACAATGATTTTTTCCAATGCGGGTACTTATTGGTAAATGCACCTTTTCTATGGATTACTCTGCAAGCCAATGGGCATTCTAATGCTACTTCACATTTTGGACTTCTTTAAAGAAACTGTCTGTCAGATTGACTTCAAACTTGGCGACAATGTACCTTGGGTGAGTCTCTACCAAGGTTGTACGAATGGTTACGCTCCAGTGATTTTGGATTTTCTATGATTTTTTTTTTTAAATTATCAACAAAAAGTTTTAATATGAAAGTTAAAATGGGAATTTCTGTTATGGCCATAACAAATAATTTGGGCCTGATTTGTGTCAAACTTTGTAGGGATGTACCTTTTAGAAGTGTCGGACCTATATTGTGCAAGTGGACATGCTCCTGTAATTTTAGGATTTTGACAGCATTCCCAAGTGTACAGGACAATTAACATGAAATTTACTGTTCACTTAATAACTTGAGATCTGTTCTTAGTTAGTATCTTGATGTTGCACATGTTAATGTTTCTCTATGAAGGTCATGCTTAAACAGTTCGTGAGTGACCCTGACCTCATTTCTGGGATCACAGTGTAAGATAAAGTGTACATGAATTTTGCTCTTGACTTCTTAACTTGAGAACTACATTGTTTGTGTCCCAAGTTCACAGAGCCACAAGTGTGATGAATCACTAGGTCAGCTGAGCATGGGCTGTTTACACAGCCCTCTTGTTTCAAGTGGAGTTTTCACGGAAAAAGGTCAGAATACTTTCCTGTGTAATTAAGATTACAACTTCACACTCTTTGTGTGTCTTAACCCTTAAACGGTCAGACCGGTCGTTAACGACCGGTAATCACGTGATTTTATGCTGGGCTCACACTAGCTTAGCCTTACTTGTGTAAACAACTCATAAATCACCACCAAACTGTACACAGACAGCTGTTGTGTTTCCCGCAAGAGGCACATCGATCTATTTATGTATACCACTCCCTCTAGTGTCTCTGCTTGTCATTAAGGGGTTCCCCCGGTGATTCCCTTGAGGTGCGTGACGTCACGAAGAGGGCAGCATCAAGCACCAGTTCAGCTGCAGGTGTCCGTCAATTATAAAAAGTGCCCAGGCTATTAAACTTAGTCAGGAGTGGGCCGGGAGGGATTATGTAGAGGAGGGGACAGTGAAGTCGATGTTGGGTGTGAGGATGTAAGTATTTTATTGATAATGAGGCTGGAGCCCACAGAATTCAAGCGTATCAACGGACCATGTGGTTCCGCTGTGGCTCCCACAGCCAGTCAGAGTCATTTAGCTCGTTGCAGCCGATCATTCATTCAATCACTGAGTTATGCAATGCCTGCTCTTCCAAAGTATCCCCTAATATGTTTCCCTGTCAAACCTGTGTTTATCAATAAACTTTATGAACAAGACCTTTTGCCGTGGCTCAGTTATGGAACCTTGCATTAAAAACCTAAACTGTTTCTCTGCATGCACTCAATTTACACCGGGGGGGGGGGGGGGGGGGAGGCAGAGAGGAGCATGGCTGCAGATACATGATAAATATTGTTGTCAGTCTCAAAGACTGTGATAGGCAGCCAATAGGGAGGGCCTACTTTGCCTTTTGCACTGGAATTGATGACTATAATTGCATGTACACTGTATACATGCATGATGTCCTCCACATTTGCAAACTACATATCAGTATAACAAGGCCTGGCACACATGATTGTGGATCCAATCAAGCTTTGTTTCCATGGAAACATATTAAAATGGGGGGACCACAAATTTTCCATTAAAATACTGCAGTGTTGTTTTAATTTAGTCATTTTCTTACATAATGTTGAACCTGGAATATAATCAATGAATAGTTATGGTGACTTATTTTGTTATGCAAAGTAACTGCCTGTTACCGGTTCTGCAGATTTGTGTAAAAATGCAGTTTTTCTGGTTTTTAGCCAGGTACAAGCAATATTTTAACAGTTGCTATGGAAACAGGTCATGTGATCTATGTTTTATTTTCAAAGCTTACTGAAAGTTTATTCCTCTAGTTATCCAAATACCATGCATATGTGGAGAAAAGGGTGCTTCACATAAAATGAGTAGATACTTTGTTCTCTTATTTAGCAGATTTTAAATGATTTTTTGCCATTTATTAGTGATTTAAGTGGTTGCCATGGCAACCAGTCACGTGACTATTAGCAATTTACTGCACGTAATGAAACTTGGCATTCCAGGTATCACAATGATATATACTTTTGGTATGCTACAAAGAAAACTGTTCCTACTGCACTGTGTTCAATGAAAATTGTTACTTTTATTTTTACTGGTACAAAAAATAACCTGACCCTTTAAGGGTTAAATCAGTTTTGTCATTGATACTACAACATATGGCATTTCCATTGCCACCTGTCACAATACATGATTATATTCTAGCACTTTTGAGGAAAAGTTACTGTTTCAATGGGAAATTTGTGAAACTCACATCCAAGGTATCATACCTTGAAAGAGAAAAACATTAAATTCACTTGTTAAACAAGTGCCAAGTTTTTCGTTGTCACTTGCATGCTATAGACTGCAACCGATTGCAGTAATGGACATAAGCCATCATTTAGAGACAGTTTTCTAGAAACTGTGAAATAAATTGTGTTTGGAATATTAACAGTTCTTCCAAGTTTGTATCTATAATTAAAGATAAAAAGCAAAACGTATCGATTGTTTCGATCTTTTCTACACAGTTTCAAAACTACCCTTAAATGAAGTTGAAAGTTCTGTTTCAGAATCAATCAGCAAAATGTTTCAATGTAACGGTAAACCAAACATGAGTATTAATTCGTATTCAAAGAAAGCATATTGGTAGCATAATAAATATTCAAAAAGTAACATTAAATCTTGCACTGTTGAAACTGTGATAGATGCTATGAAATTTCTTTTGGATAATACTTTTGTTCAATTTGGACCATTGGTTTTTCAACAAATAAAAGGCATCCCAATGGGAAGCAACTGCTCCCCTTTAGTCGCTGATTTATATTTGACCTGGCTTGAATTTAAGTACATGGACAAATCAGAGGTCACATTAAGGATCTTTCTTCTTTTTCAGGAAAAATAGTGAGTCCATGGACTGAATCGATTGGTCCAGTCTGAACTCATGCAAACTAGACTTCATTTTGTGTGATTTGATTGATTTTATTTGGTATGATCAACATACAGTGATGCATGAGTTTACATAAAAATGTTAAATAGATAAAACATGCAGGTAACTTAAGCCTAGAAACAAACATAACATATGGTCTATACGCTAACGCAGGCAAATCATAATTATGATTAAGATTGAATAAAAAGTTACCAATGTGGCAATGAAAAGGAGTTTAATTACTAGAAGTTTGTTGATTGTACTATTCTAAGGATGGATTCAGTCTATCCAGGGGCCTGCTATTAAGACTAAGTCTATAACACGTCCCTAGTCTACCAAACTATGGTTTGTGAAGTGGTCTTAACCCTAGCTAGCACACTGCCACTGTGCCAGTTTCTGATATTGCATACCGTGTGCCATCGGGCAGTTTTTTACTCTCTTGCACAACAAGCGGCATGCATATATAACACTCCTGGGCTCTGTTATTTTTGCAACTCATTTTTGATGAAATGGTCAGAAATTACATGATTTATATTTCTGTGCACTTTCTATTTCAATTTACCTGAAAAATTTGATGTCGTAGGAGGTGTCAAGAGTCTGATCTTAAGTGCGGTCACTTTCTTTACTAAGCAACACGGAAGGCCTACAGGCCGTGCAACACAACCCAAGCGAGTGTACACAGTCTGTCACAGGCATGGATGGTTTTCCGCTATGTTGGACCTATTTTTTTTTTCGGCCTGCAATCGTGAATTTCATTCCTCTCTTGTTCTGTCATACAGATTTGTTTCATTCAAACAATTTAATAAAATCAAAACAAAATTTTGTTAAAAATCACCAATGACGACGTGACGCATAGGCCTAGGAGACAGCAATCAACAACACATGATCACATCGTGTTTACGCAAATGTTCGCTTCGTCCAAGTGTGACTGTGCTGTGACTAATCTGCGTATTTTTCTTGCCTTCCATTAGGAATTTTCATTCGTGCCTTTATCTGTATCTAGATTTGTTCGATGGAAGTTTTTTTTGTGAAAATTTAACATCTGCGTCCAATAATCTTCACTTTAATACGACTTATTCCTCCCCAACATAGCGGACATGAGACAGGCACATGTATGGGCAACAGCGAATTTGATTGGACAGTGAGCGGCATGTGATCAAATCCACCCAATAAGGTACCTGGAAATGCTCTCAGCGCATTTATAATTAAGTGAAATGACGTAAATTTTTGCAGGAATACCCCAGGAATATTTTTTTCTTGGCAAATAAGAGAGCTTGTTACATAGAAAGACGAACATCAGAGAATTCTACCAGTATAATGCATATTCATGGTCATGGTGGAAGAAACAAAACACCGTGACCGCAAAGGTGCAAAGTTACCAAGTTTGGGGTAATATTTGCAGTTGTATCGTTCAAAATTCATGCGTTTTTTGTGCATGTGTCCACAGAGACGCAAAATGACAGTGTTTTATTGATTTCCAGACGTCTCTTCTTCATTTATTTGCATCTATGACGCAGGACGCACGCTTAATGTGACCCCTGATAAATTGATGAAAAAAGATTTGCAGTTAGCTACAATATTATCAAAGAATGCAAGGTATATTGAGGACATTACTTGTATAACTGTGCAAAATTTTAATGAAATTGCTAAAGTAATTGACCCAAAAGACACCCCTCTGGAAGTTGACAATTCAGATGACTTCAGAGATGTATTCCTGGACTTGGATATTCGGGTCTCAAATGACAGATTTGGCACTAAAGTTTATCATAAAATTGATAAGTTCAATTTTGAAGTAGCCAATTATCCTTTCCCTGTCAGCTATATTTCAGAAAGTATTGAATATAATACATTTTTGTTGCAAATTTTGAGATTTGGTCTTATTGGTTCAAAATTTCAGGATTTTGCATCCAGAACCAAATTTGTTTACAATAAACTTGAGTCAAGAGGATTCAAGCATGTATTTTTGATCAAATACTTCTACAAATTTTGTTGTAAATATCCGGAGATTGTTTGAAAATTTGGTTTCAGTAAGTTTAGATATTTCAGACTTGCTTGTTTTGTTACTAAAGTTTACCTTTTGGCATCACTCTGTTTTGATATTTACCTTTCTTACATTTTAAGCTAACATGTACAGGTACATGTAAGTGCACATTTACTCAATGTAAAAAATTACTCAATTCGGCTGTCCTGCGCACTTGGTCAGAAATTGGCAGTATTTACTCAATTGTCACAAACTTGATTTATTTTTTTGAAACATTAACTCCAGAGCCAGGAGTCAGTCATAGGCTGTCCCAAGCACTTAGCCAGAAATTTGCAGTAAATACTCAATTATTACAAACTTGATTCATTCTTTTGAAACATAAACTAAGAGTGGACAACTAAATAGAACTCGATTTCTTAGAGACTTTCATAGGAGTAGGTGTCATCATGGGGTTTGCACATTTCTGGTACAGGATGTCCATTGTTACATTACTTGTTAGGAATTCCCCAGGTTTATACAGGTGTCTGGCTGTAACTGTTTACATTTGTAATCACTGGGATTGAATACATAGTCCCAGTTTGTTTGTACCTCAGTCATACACTGGCAGGTGGTTATAGTAATGTGTCCTGTCCAGCTAGAAAGGATTGGCACATACTAGTTCAGCGGCAAGTCAAACTATTCTTGTTTGAACTTGTTCTTTACAAATTTGTACAGTGTAATTATGTTTGGTTTCATAAGTGTTCTTTATTCATATTGAAGTTCTGCATTTATAAGCAAAACTTCACTTATTGAGCTAATTCATCATATGCCACATTCATATTGATTCATTATTATGTGGGTTCTCTTTGCTGAATATTTAGCTTAGACAAGGAGCTGCCACTCAGAGAGACATGTGCAGGTACAGGTACAGGCTTTGAAACATGTTCTGAGTAGTTACCTGCTGAAGACCCTTTCATTTATATGGGCTAATACAGCCTATTTCGAAATCCCACTGCAGAATGTGTGCAATATGTACAATAGTACTTCTATATGTATATAGGTTAGACAGTGACAGGTTAGCTCATGGAGGGTAAAGAGTTTGGACTGCTGAATCGGGTAATGACTACCAGGAAGTGGTTTTGGACGGAAGACACAAATATAATATAACTAAATGCATGCAAGATCAAATACAGTAGAATCTCCAATAAAGACCACCTCCATAAAGTGACCATTTTTATGTTAAGACCACTGGTTTACAGACCCCTTGTGTATCCTTAAATCATATCCACCATTAAGACCACATTTTTCAGTCCCTTAGGTGGTTTTAATAGGAAGATCCGACTGCATTTAGTCAAAGCAGCAACAATTTTTATGCGTTGCATGTCAGGGGCTTTTCCATAAAAAAAAGAAATTGATGTAAAGAGAATCAAGGTTGCGGAAAAGAGCCTATATGCTGATCATCAAGTGATGCATCTTCTACGTGCCAACAAAGGATATTCTAGCAGTGGCTTGTCAAGGGAGCCAGTGTGTGCACTGATGGGTATTGATTCTCCTTTCTGAATGCTAGGAAGAGTGCAGTTCACTTTATTCTTCACCTATTGTTGCAGCCATTTGTGCCCAGGGTGTTAAGAATTGGAATCACATGGACAGGGAATGATTGTTGGGCAGCTTAATGGGCTGGACAGGGGTAAAAGCACCACGCACAGTCTTAGGGGCGAATCCCATGTACAAAGTGGGCTGTACACAAATGTCTTGAGATGAAGCTAAAGTGGTTGCATGGATGAGGTGGAATACGATGTGTTTGTCGTACATGGGTATACCTTTCCATTCAGCATTTCAAACATTCTCTCTCTCTCTTATCCTTTTACAGCTAAAGTTCCAAAATTTTGCATCCTCATACATGTAGCTTTAGTGTTGAAATTGATTATTTAATTTGGAATAATTTATATTTTCAAAACTATGCAAATAACAATAGAAAATTTTTCGTGTAAATTATCTTCAAAACTATAAGATAAATTCATCAATGCAGCTTCAATTAGGAGGATTGTGCTATAGGCACATCCATTGAAATAAAATGAACGTTGTATGATTTCAATTTATGCTAATAAAGCACACATGGAAAACTGAAATATTCAGTACCAAAGTATTATAGCTAGAAGCATCAATCCAAATTCATTTCATAGGTGACGCACAGACTCAGATAAATGGCGAACTGGAGATGTGCATGAATGTAATGAAAGATGCCGAGATTAGAAGAGAAAGGCAGCAGAATCAGAGTTGATCTTGTAATCAACACATGCAGGAGGAGGACGCAAGTCTATATTAGGCAACTTGATTGAATTAAACCCAACTGGTTTTGGCATTTGGCACCCTTTATCAACAGTTACCGTATAATTCTTAACAGGCTTTACATATATCTTCTTTCATCTCATGATGGTTGAACCAATATAGTCTCTTGCAGCAGTTAATAAAGATATTTATGCATACATATATATCTGTCATCCATCCATTAATTGCTGGTCCTCTCATTGTGTGTAGCTGTACCTTCTAAGTTGAGTTACTGGCAGCCCGTTGGAGGGTCTTCTTGCTTATCTTAGTATTTTGAAAGAGGGGCCATACTTTTATGTGATCTGAATGTGAGGTATTACACGTTAAAAGTTAAACTATATATAGTTCATATATTTTATGACATCAGTATTATGTAAGCAGTTGCGTTGATTTTTAATGTGATGGACAGTTGAGATGGCCATAAGTGACGGCACTTAAAATTCGAAACTAGGATGTACAGATTTTTAATCATATATGAGCACAAGTAAGTAGAAAACAGTTGGTTGATTTCAATATTTATCCCCCACCCACGAAGTGGGGGAGGGGATATGGTAAGGGGCACCGTCCGTGTGTCCATCCGTCCTTCCGTCCATCCGAAACAAATTTTGTCCGGCCCATATCTTCTACATTATTAATGCTACCTTTTCGAATTTTTTATGGTGGGTAGACCTTAGGTAGTAGGTGTGCATAGGCATTGTTTTGTGTGGCTAATTACTTGCATTAATTAATTAATTAACAAAGTTCGATAAGCAAGACAAATTTTGTCCGGGCCATATCTTCTAAAGTATTAATGCTAGCCCTTTCAATTTTTTATGGTGGGTAGACTTTAGGTAGTAGGTGTGCATAGGCATTGTTTTCTGTGGCTAATTACTTCCATTAATTAGTTAATTAACAAAGTTCATTAAGCAAGCTCAAGCTAAAATTCAAATTTTGTCCGGGCCATATCTTCTAAACTATTAATCCTATCCCTTTGAATTTTTTATGGTGGGTAGACCTTAGGTAGTAGGTGTGCATAGGCACTGTTTTGCGTGGCTAATTACTTTCATTGATTAATTAATTAATAAAGTTCATTAAGCAAGCTCAAGATACAATACAATTTTGTGTGAAGCATAACTTTGCAACTAAAAGCTGTTACCCTTTAAGATTTTCAGCGTTGGTAGACCAGAGATAGGAGGTGTGCATAGGCAGAAATTTTTTTTCACTAATTACTTTCCTTCATTAATATACTAATTAACAAAGTTCATTAAGCAAGCTCAAGATGCAATACATTTTGTCAGGAGTATAACTTTGCAATTGTAAGTGGTAACCCTGTAAGATTTTCAGGGTTGGTAGACCAGAAGTAGGAGGTGTGCATAGGCATAAATTTATGTGGCTAATTACTTTCCTTTATTGGTTTATTAATTAATGAAGTTCATTAAGCAAGCTCAAGATCCCAATACAATTTTGTCTGGAGCATATCTTTGCAACTATAAGTGATAGCTCTTTGAGATTTGCAGGGTCGGTAGACCTGAGGTAGGAAGTGTGCATAGACATAAAGCTGCAAAACTTTCACATAAGGAAAAAGTTGCGCGTGTTTCTTTTGTATTTCTTTTTTTTTTTTTTTTTCAGATAACCAAGAACTCCAGGATCCTTTTCAAATAAACTTGTTTCTTTCTCATTTCAGCCAACTTTATTTTAAGTCCTACATGTTAAGGAAGATGTGAATAGCAAACAAACCCCTTCTGCACTGGTTCACCCTCATAAGGGGGGGGGGGGGGTCAGTGGCTACTTGTTAAAAGGGGGACACATAATGCATTTAAAGGCTCTCTGTATTTATTTCCATATTGCCACCAACAGAAACCTTTCGCATTTTACCAACTATAATATACCAATGTACATCATATGTATTTACCACCATGATTACTGTGGGTGGGGGATATGGCTAGTGTCAGCGGCTACTTGTTATAATTTGATGACAGTGATAAATGGTCCAGTGTGAAGGAAAATTTATCAGTGAATCATGCACACGCAAACATATGCCAACTTTGAAGCTGTTTTAGCAATTATTCAATAATTATGCATTTGAAAAAATCTTCTTGACACATGTGGGATTAATTTCACATATATGCAAAAGAATTTCACATATGTACAATAACTTCAAATAGTTTAACATGTTCGCAGCAATTAAAAATTTGACCATTCTTTTTGAGAAAGGGGATTTAGTTTAGTAGATATGTGCATTTCCCATTTCAGCTAGGTGACTGGTGCCAAAGGTTGCAAGTTCCAGTCTCACTCCTTCGAAGATAAAATATATATTTTCAGCATCAGTTCATTTGTTTAAGTTGTGTGACCAAAAAATTTGAGTGAATTCGGTATTCACCATAAAAACACATTTTTGCTTTAAAATTGCAGTTGGTCGGTAATGACATGTTTAAAAGATTTTGGGCCTTTTGAAGGCAAAGATTGCTTGTTTTGTTTTATCCTTAAGGGACATAACGTCTGAAACCACAATTTTTGCCCTCCTTGTGGTTAATTTATGTCATGTCAACACAAAAAACTGTCAGAATTTGTTTACAGAGTAAGTACGTGACATACATTCATGAATCAACCGTTTGTCCAATAAAAATTGTTTGAGTATTTGATTTGAGGCTCCTATTCCAAGTCACGTTGCATTGTCTGCACCCATGCAAAGTACTATGGCACTCATGCCACCGACTGATCAAACAAAATATGTGCTCTACTAGGTAGTAAATGGGAGACTATAAGCCAGATATTCTACACGATAGATGCAAATGTTTCTTGTCATAGAAGTTGGATGCTGTGCACTAAGTATTAAATGCAAAAATAAGGTAGTTTTGCCCCTTGCTGCGGGTGCCATTGAAATGCATGTAGTGGTCAGCGATGAACCAACAGTTCAAAGTCATTGGTCAGGAGTGACCTTACGGCACATGTGTGAGGAAATCATGGTTTTTTTTTAGGTTCTTTTTTTGGCTAAATCTTAAAACAAAATTTCTCCAAACCACTCACCCAATTGGAATGTTCTTGTAGAAGGGCTCACCAAAGTTGTTCACAAGATGGCATTGCTGTGAATCTCTAATTGTTTATAAATTTTTCAGTTCGGGTACTTACCAGTTACTTCACACAGTCCTCTTGATTACTATGCAAGTGAATGGAAATTGCAATGGACTTTCAAGTTTTACATGGTCATGATCCTCTTTGAGGGCCACACTCAGACAGTATGTGAGTGACCTTGACTTCATTCCCAAGGTCACAGGACAACTGCCCTGAAATTTACTGTTCACTTGACTTAACAGCATGTGCTTTGAGTTGGGACCTTGATTTTGCACGTTAATGTTTCTCTCTGAAGGTCACATTTAGACAGTACATGAGTGACCTTGACCATAGAAGTGCAACAAACATGAATTTTACTCTTCAGTGCTATAACTTGAGAACTACTTAAACTGGGACCTTGATGTTGCACATGTTAGTGCTCTTCCATGAAAGTCAGACTTATTCAGCACATGGGTGACCTTGATCCTATCCCAAGTTCACAGAGCCACAAGTGTGATGAATCTTCTAGGTCAGCTGAGCATGGGCTGTTCACACAGCCCTCTTGCTGTTTCTTTTCTGGTTGGTTGATAGTTTTTAAGTTTTTCTGTTTGACTGGTCCTATCTCCCACTTTGTCTGGTGACTCTATCAGGAATGAATCTCGATGTGGAGTTGGATGTCTGTTGGGATGCCAACCACCACAGGGTGGCGTATTGGTACAACTGTCCTTCATGTCATTCCTGCATGCTTAGGAGCAGCATGATCTGCACTGAGGAGATCGAGTCCATATGGTATTTACCGGTGATGGACTCCTTCTCAGTGGCTACAGAGCCGAGAGGTCAATGCTCAGGCCTTGACCAGTCTGACCAGGCCTCACAGCCAGGCCCAGGCTTGTCCTCAAATCGAGGCTCCTCCTAGAATTGAGGCCCCCATGGGGGCAGGGGGTTACCAATCATGCCAGGCCTCATGGCTGGGTTCAGACTGGTCCTTGAATTTAAGCCCCGGGGGGGGGGGGGGGGGGGGGTCACCAGCCAGGCCAGGCCTTGCAGCTTGGTTCAGACTGGGCCTCGAATCAAGGCCTCCTTGGGGGATACAAGGCCTACCATGTGCAGATTTTTTGTGGAAAGTGGCTGGGCGTTCCCGTGCTAGGGTCATATCCACGGCCGCATGTCGGTAGTCAGGCGAAAGAATGGGACCTAGGTTATCACTTGCACAGTGATGACCATGGGGCTGGGGAAAGAAACTGGTGGCGGCGGCAGGTTGAACTTATGTGATGCCTTTGGCATCATTGCTCTTTACTGTTCCACCAGGGCAATCTTTGGCTATCCAGATAGAAGCCTTGGCCCACATTTAGTTGGGCAAAAAGGGAGGCCATGTTTGCCCTTGTTAGCGAATGGTCGAATAGGTTGGAACACTCCTCTGCCTGTGGGCAGCAGGTTAGTGATCCTCCTGTCCCTACCCCTTTCGAGAGGCCTGGCCCCTCTTTTGAGAGTGTGGCCAAGTTGTGGTCATCCTCAAAGGCAGCTGCACCCAAGTCCAAGATGGCTAGTGTAGTTAGGGCAGTGGCCCCCATTGCGCCCTCCGTTGTGACGTCGGCTGGTTCAGGCCCTCCAAGGCCCAGGCTTCCATTCACATGGTAGTCCTTGGCGGTAAAGACTCTTCCGTCACAGTGACTTTTGGGGAGAGATATGAGTCAGCCTGGTGGCTGCTCTCTCGCCTGCCTCCTTCCCTTGGTAGCGAGCGTGCACGCTTCCGCCACAGGAAGGAGAAGAGGAGGAGGCACTGCCACTGTTTTTCATCTTTTTCTACACAAAAAAACATTTGCGGCGCCAGAACTTAGCTAGGTTCAGGCGCTCTGCTTTCTGAGTCTGGGCCTCAGCCTAGCTTGGATGCACCCCTTGCGGAGGGTGGAGTGCAGGAATGTTCACTGAACTTTCCTCTGAGTTGGGTGACGTGCCGGATGGTGTGTCCTCTGGGGATGGCCTAGCCCGGGGATGACTGCTGGCTAAGCCAAAGCCAAGGTTGGAGGTGTACCAGACCAGCCAGCCCATTTACATCTTTGCCCCAGCTATGGTTGATGCTGCCTTACTGGACCGTGACGTGCCGTCAAAGAGGGGGTGTGGCATCCCTGCCCCTGTTGATGCTCTTGCAGTTTGAACAGGATGTGTGGGTGATTACCATGGTAGGCCCCTTTCCTGACTGTTCTACGTGGTCAGTCATGCGACTCCTCGAGGAGGCACATATGTGGAGACCCAGCGGTGCTGGAGCTTCCACCAAATGGTTGGTGGAGACCCTGCTGGGCCTCGAGCAGCCTCAAGGCCGAGCTGTGGGCCACTTAATTACTCTGTGGAGCCATTACCATGGATGCCAATGTCAAATTGGTGCGTTGGAATGCACTCCTCTCTGCAGCCACCCTGCCGACAGCTGTGAGCAGAGATGCTTTTCAGCTGGCCCCTGGATTCTGTGGGTCCAGGGCTGTTTGGCCAGGGAATAAATGTCCCTCTCCTTGAGAGAGTGGACAATATGGCCAAGGAAAAGCAGCAAAAGTCTCTTGATGAAACTTTCTTGCAGATTGAATGTGAAATCGGCCAAGGGTTTGGCTTCCTTCTGTCAGCCCAACATGGCTGGGCATGGACAGCAGCATTCTGGCCACTCGGGTAACCAGTATTGTGTAGTGTAATGTAAGGTCTTGTTAATCTAAAGCAAAGACTTGAAAATAGCCAAAATAAGTTAATTTCCACAATGTTATACTCTGATTTTTAGCTCAGCTGACTTGTCAGTCAGCTGAGCTTATCTTATGGTTCTCCGTCCGTCGTCCATCCATCCGTCCGTCGTCCGTCAACGATTCACATTTTTGACTTCTTCTCAAAAACCGTCAGCCAGATCCACTTCAAACTTAGTGGGAATGTGCCTTGTGTAGGTGTCTACCAAGTTTTTCAAATGGTCACGGTCCAGTGATTTTTGGATTTTTAATGATTTGGGGGGGGGGGGGATCAAATCTTAAAAATATCTTCTTGTCTGAAATCGCCCACCCAATTGCTATGATATCACACAGAAACACTCCCTGGGACACCTTGTTCTTAATTTGTTCACCAGGTGGCGCTGCAATTTTTTTCTAATTTTTTATAAATTTTTGTGTGTTAAAGCAATTTTCGACTTCTTCTCCAGAACCGTCACTCAGATTAAGCTGAAACATGGTGGATATGTTCCTTGTAGAAGGGTCACAGAAAGTTGTTCACAATGTGGGAATGCTGCGGATTCCTGATTTTTAACGATTTTTTCAATTCGGGTACTTGTCGGTCAATGCAGCGTACCTGAGGATTAGTATGGAAGTCAATGGACATTCTAATGCTCATTCACATTTTCGACTTCTCCCCCAAAACTGTCATCCAGATTAACTTCAAACTTGGTGGCAATGTACCTTGGGTGGGTTTCTACAAGGTTTGTTCAAATGGTCATGCTCCAGTGATTTTTAGCTCTGCTGACTTGTCAGTCAGCAGAGCTTATAGAATCTGTTTGCGTCCGTCGTCCGTCTGTCCTTCCGTCTGTCCGTCTGTCGTTAGACTTTTTATCTGTGGTGAAGCCACAGATATTACAATCAGTTTTGGCAGCCATCTTTGTTTACGTGTTGTTTGGCAATGCCAAAAAAAATTGGGGACATCCAAGTTTCTGTACTGGAATTTGAGGTTTAAGGCCCAATTGTTTAGGTTGCGGGTCTGAAGAGCTTGAAAAGAAGCATTGGTAAGTCCTCAATTCAATTTAGTTGAAAACTTGATGCGAAGTTGATATATGGGTCAAAGGCCGCTCTCAGAAGTGTGAAAATATCCACTTGTTGCTCATTAGGGGATCGTTTCACCCGAAAAAACGCGCCTCTGTGTCGTGAAGAAAGTTAAGCTGCAGGTCGTTTGTTAATTTTTGGGTTACATCTTTTAATAAAAGACTTTTTCTTATCTGTGTGTACACAAGTGTTCTAATATAAGTGCGTAATTATCCAACCTTAATTGTTGCCAGTACAACCCTGCCACCGGAGACAAAGGAACTTTCCCAAGACCAAGCGGTCACCCATGGGCGTGGCGTATGAAGTCAGAAATACATGCGTGCGCACAATGGCACATCGCTGCACGTGTTGGTCGACGTTCTGCTTCTGTTTCCATCGGCCGTAACCAAAGAAAGTGCATAATACCATTGTTGGGTATTGACAACTGGAGGATCAGCTTCAATGTAACTGGGTTTATTCAGTGTAGATCTTCAACTTCTGTCATGTGCACCAGAAAATACTTCTGTCCAAAATGGCTATTCTATGATCTTTTGCTGACTGCACTCCTCTCTCTCTGTGTGGCTAAACTCACAACCGATCTCTGCCCCTGCTTGGGCTTGCCTTATATGGGGCCAGAGCCTTAAGTCTGGGCAAGATAATATCTGACTTAGCTTAAATGACCTGGGGGGGTGACTTAGTCTTACTGTAAGCAACTGGGGGAGGGGGGTGACTTACTCTTACTGGAAGCAACTGGGGGGGGGGTGACTTAAGCTTAACTGTTAAGCGAACTGGGGGGTGACTTGGACTTACTGGGCACTTTAAGTTGACTTACTGCTTAAGCTTACTTCTATCTACTGCTACTCTAATATTAGCCTCAGGGCTTGGACATTCTTGGCCTGGTGCCAAGTGCTGGGCCCTGTACTGGGTCCCTCAGAAGTTAGTCCTCCTACTGTCACTGTACATGATGACTATCTAATTATACACACTTGTTCTAAGCTACTGTGCAAGACCTGCTGCTTGCCTGTACCACTAGCCCTCACCTAACTGAATAACAAGGTTTATACATATAAAATAATCAAAATTCCTGACACTATTGACTTTTGGTTAAATTTTTGGGTACATCTTTTTATGAAAGGCTATTTCGTAAGGCAAACTTTGTTCGAAAACTTCTGCACATGTTACCGCAATACAGAACGGGAAGACGAGCTTGCGCTTCCCTGCTGAAGGCTGAATGAATTAACTCAAATTATTGAGTTTGCACATCCGGGTATACAAATGGAGCTATACCGTTGTACGGTCATCTGTTTGCACGAGGACGAATCTGGTGATTGTTGTGTCGAACTCTTTGGATTGCATCGACCAGAAAGAAAGACCAAAGTTTAATATAGAAGGCATATCAGAGCACTGTCCGCATAGAATGACGGAATCTGTTGTATTCTAGCAACAGATAGAGTGTTCAAACGATCGTAATTTCACCGCAACCCAAATGAGGCCCCAGCATACGCATGCAAAGCCAGAGCCGATCAAGATTTCTGCGTGCCGGGGGGCTCCCGTTGGGATGTGGGATATCAAATCAATTTAATGGAATTGAAATAAAAAGTACATGTACATAAGAATACTTGCGGCTCCCCACCCCCCATGTCAAAAGAATGTGAAATTGACCGCTGAATTATAGCACTGCAGGCTTTAGATATTATAATGAATTTGCAAAGAAAATTAACATATTTCTCCATTTACTACTCTTTCACTGTCTTTTACCCACCACATGTCATCCAACGAGGAAAGGATGCCAGACAAAGATATATTGAAGCAATTCTGTAATATACTTGAAATGTGAAAGTTAAGTTTTATTTCATTAAAATGCAAGGGAGGCCGACACTCTATCATATACTTTTAAATCAATCAACCAATATAATAAACAAATTACAATATATTTAAATAGATTGAAAGCTAATTGCCTCCGTGAAAATTTTGTTTGCATCATCAAAAAGATGCAGTGCCAGTGTAATGTTTGTCAAGAATAATTTTTGTTTATAATTTTCAAGAATTTGTGAGAAAAACATTAAATAATTTTTGGAATTCAATAGAATGTTGATATCAGATAACTCAACTTAAGTACATCAAATCACATTGTGATTCAGAGATTCACAGTTTATAAAAATTGAAAAAAAAAAGAATCCCTACCTACCTACCTACTCTACTTTTGTGCTTCACTGCAACAGGAAACACGGCATTTGTTTAGGGCCTCACCAACGCTATTTGCCCAGGACGCTATCTGTCCAGGACTCCGCAGAATAGAAGTGCTAATATCTTATAACATTACAGTCTTGTTTTGATGTTCCTGAGTAAAGTTACCACCTGTAACATGGCTTTTTGACTCACGGTCGCTTTTTTGGCTCAGCAGACCTACCAGTTAGGTTGAGATATTAGAAGACTCCGTCATCCATTGCTTCTCTCTGTCCATTCACAATTCACCTTTTTTGTACCTTGGGTGGGTCTCTGCCTAGTTTGTTTAAATGGTCCCGCTCCAGTGATTTTTAGCTCAGCAGACTTGTCAGTCAGTTGAGCTTCTCTTACGGTCCTCTGTCAATCGTCCTCTCTTCGTCAACAATTCACATTTTCGACTTCTCCGAAACTGCCAGATCCTCTTCAAACTTGGGGGTGAGGGGGTGGGGAGGGGGAGTGGTGCCTTGTGTGGGTCTCTACCAAGTTTGTACAAATGGTCACAGTCCAGTGATTTTTGGATTTTTTTATGAAACATTTGTGTTTTTTTTGGGGAAAATCTTAAATAATCTCATTCTCCGAAATCGCTCACTCAATTACTTTGATATCACAGAGGAACACTCCCTGGGACTCCTAGTTCGTAATTGTTCACCAGGTGGCGCTGTAATTTTTTTCTATTTTTTTATGAATGTTTTGTGTTATAGCTATTTTTGACTTCTTCTCTAGAACTGTTACTCAGATTAAGCTGAAACATGGTGGATATGTTCTTTGTAGAAGGGTCAAACAATGTTGTTCACTCTGTGGGGTTGCTGCGGATTTCTGATGTTTAACAAGTTTTTTTCAATTCGGCTCTTTTTCAGTAAATGCACCTTTCCTATTGATTACTATGTAAGTCAATGGGCATTCTGATGCCAATTTACATTTTCAACTTCTTCTCCAAAACCGTCATCCAGATTTACTTCAAACTTGGTGGGGATGTACCTTGGGCGGGTGTCTACCAGGTTTGTTCCAATGATTTTTGGATTTTTTTATGATTTTTTTTTTTTTTGAGAAATCTTTACAAAAGTTTTAATAGGAACGTTTAACATGGGAATATCTTGTATTGCTAATAACTTAAATAATTTTAGCCAGATGTACTGCAAACTTGGTGAGGATGTGCCTTGGGTGGATCTCTACCAAGTTTATTCAAATGGGCACTCTCTATTGATTTTATGATTTTTTATGAAATTTTTTGTTCTTTTTTTGGGACAAACCTTAAAAACTCTTCTCCTCTGAAACCGCTCACCCAATTCCTTTGGTATTGTACAAAGACACTCCCAGAGACACATAGTTCCAAATTTGTTCACCAGGTGGAGCTGCAATTTTTTTCTAATTTTTTATGAATTTTTTATATGGTTTTGCAATTTTTCACTTATTCTCATTACTGTAGCTCAGATTAAGCTGAAATATGATGGATATGTTATTGTGGAAGGGTCAAACAAAGTTGTTCACTAGGTGGCACTGCTTTGGATTCCTGATTTTTAAGGATTTTTTTCAATTACGGTACTTACCAGTCAATGGAGCTTTCGTATTGATTACTATGCAAGTCAATGGGCATTCTAATGATAATTCGCAGGGCAACTGACACGAAATTTACTGTTTACTTGATAACTTGAGATCTGTTTTGAGTTAGTAGCGTGATGCAGCAGGTTAATGTTTCTGTATGAAGGTCATGCTGAGACAGTACACTAATGACCTTGATCTCGTTTCTGGGGTCACCGTGCAACATACATGAATTTTACTCTTCATTATAACTTGAGAACTACTTGAACTTTGATGTTGCACATGTAAGTGTTCTTCTATAAAGGTCAGACTTACTCAGAACATGGGTGACCTTGATCCTTTCCCAAGTTCACAGAGCTGCAAGTGTGATGAATGTCTAGGTCAGTTGAGTATGGGCTGTTCACACAGCTCGCTTGTTTCTTGCGGGGGCAAATCTTAAAAAAATATCTTCTCCAAAACCACTCATCCAGTTGCTTTAATATCACACAGGAACACTCCTAGGGACTCTTAGCTTTTAATTATTCACCAGGTGGCGCTGCATTTTTTTTTCTATTTTTTTTAATGATTTTTTTGAGTGTTTTCACTATTTTCGACTTCTCCAGAACCGTCACTGAGATTAAGCTGAAACTATGTGGGTATGTTCATGTGAAATTGTCAAACAAAGTTGTTCACTAGGTGGCATTGCTATGGATTCCTGATTTTGAAGGATGTTTTCAATTCGGGTACTTATTGGTAAAAGCACCTTTCTTATTGTCAGATTACTATGCTAGTCAATGGGTATTCTAATGGTTTTTCACGTTTTGGACTTCTCTGAAGAAACTGTCTGTCAGATTCACCTCAAACTTGGTGGCAGTGTACGTGGGTCATCACGCTCCAGTGAATGTTTTATGATATTTAGCTCAGCTGACCTGCTAGTCATCTGTCGGCAGAGCATTAGGCCCATGGGTCTGTTGTTCGGAAAAATATCTTGATATGTTGGTCCTAAAAAGTGATCTCAATTTGGCCTGGTCTCTCAAGCCAGCTGTCACTGTATTTCCCTTCCTTGGCAACACATTATGAAAGGTACAACACCAAAAACTTATGAAAATGGAGAATATTCTGGAAGCACATCATATGCACACACAATTATGTGTCTACCAAAAATACCAATCGACCATCTAGTCAGTTTGCCGCCACAGATTACATTTTAGGCCCATGGCCTTGTTGTCCCCCACCACCAAAGGTGGCATAGGGGGACATAGAGTTAGTGAGGATAGGGGGCCTGCCGTCCGTCCGTCCGTCCATGCGTCTGTCCGAGAGCATATCTTTAGATCCCTAAGATATAGAATAATGAAATTTATACCAGAGTTGCATCATACCATGGGCATGTGGACTGTGTATTGTTTTTGACCTTGACATATTTTCAAGGTCACAGAGCCCAAGAACATATTTTTTGTGTATAATAACTATTTTCAACTTCTTCTCCAGAACCGTCACTCAGATTAAGCTTAAACATGGTAGATATGTTCCTTGTAGAAGGGTCAAACAAAGTTGTTCACTATGTGGGAATGCTGCAGATTCCTGATTTTTACCTCAGCTGACTTGTCAGTCAGCTGAGGTTTTTTGAGGGTCCGTCGTCCGTCCGTCGTCCGTCCGTCCGTGGTCCGTCCACCCGTCGTCCGTCCGTCCGTCGTCCGTCCGTCCGTCGTCCATGGTCCGTCCGTCGTCCACAATTCACATTTTCGACTTCTTCTCAAAAACCGTCAGCCAGATTCACTTTAAACTTGGTAGAGATGTGCCTTGGGTGGGTCTCTACCAAGTTTGTTCAATTGGTCACGGTCCAGTGATTTTTGGATTTTTAATGGATTTTTTTGTTCTTTTTTGGGTAAATCTTAAAAAATCTTCTTCTCCGAAACCGCTTACCCAATTGCTTTGATATCACACAGAAACACTCCCTGGGACTCCTAGTTCTTAATTTGTTCACCAGGTGGCGCTGTGATTTTTTCCTAATTCTTTATGAATTTTTGTGTGTTATAGCTATTTTCGACTTCTTCTCCAGAACCGTCACTCAGATTAAGCTGAAACATGGTGGATATGATCCTTGTAGAAGTGTCAAACAAAGTTGTTCACTATGTGGGAATGCTGCGGATTCCTGATTTTTAACGATTCTTTCAATTCTGGTACTTGTCGGTCAATGCAGCTTTCCTATTGATTACTATGGAAGTCAATGGGCATTCTAATGCTAATTCACATTTTCGACTTCTTCTCCAAAACCGTCATCCAGATTAACTTCAAACTTGGTGGGGATACACCTTGAGTGGATCTCTACCAAGTTGTTCAAATGGTCACGCTCCATTGATTTTTATATATTTTTCTAATGCACCTTTCCTATCGATTACCATTTAAGTCAATGGGCATTCTAATGCTAATTTACATTTTTGACTTCTTCTCCAAAACCATCATCCAGATTTGCTTCAAACTTGGTGGCAATGTACCTTGGGTGGGTGTCTACCAGGTTTGTTCCAATGGTCATGTTCCAATGAATTTGGATTTTTTTATGATTTTTTTTCAAAAATCTCTACAAAAGTTTTGATAGGAAAGTTTAACATGGGAATTTCTGGTAATGGTCATAACTTTAATAATATTGACCATATTTACTTCAAACTTGGTGGGGATGTGCCTTGGGTGGATCTCTATGAATGTGTTCAAATGGTCATGCTCTATTGATTTTTGGATTTTTTTATGAATTTGTTTGTTCTTTTTTGGGGCCAGCCTTCAAAATTCTTCTCCTCTGAAACCGCTCACCCAATTGCTTTGATATCGTTCATAGACACTCCCGGGGACACCTAGTTCCCAATTTGTTCACCAAGTAGCGCTGCAATTTTTTTTATGAATTTTTTGTATGGTTTTGCTATTTTTCACTTGTTTTCAGAACTGTCCCTCAGATTAAGCTGAAATGTGATGGATATGTTGTTGTGGAAGGGTCAAACAGTTGTTTAGTAGGTGGCACTGCTTTGGATTCCTGATTTTTAAGGATTTTCAATTACGGTACTTACCAGTCAGTGGAGCTTTCCTATTGATTACTAAGTAAGTCAATGGGCATTCTAATGCTAATTCACAGGACAACTGACGCGAAATTTACTGTTTATTTGATAACTTGAGATCTGTTTTGAGTTAGCTACACATGTTAATTATTCTGTATGAAGGTCATGCTTAGACAGTACATGAATGACCTTGACCTCATTTGTGGGGTCACAGTGCAACATACATGAATTTTACTCTTCATTATAACTTGAGAACTACTTGAACTTTGATGTTGCACATGTAAGTGTTCTTTTATAAAGGTCAAACTTACTCGGAGCATGGTGTCCTTGATCCTTTCCCAAGTTCATGGAGCTGCAAGTGTGATGAATGTCAAGATCAGCTGAGGGACGGGCTGTTCACACAGCCTTCTTGTTTCAATTCTGGTACTTACCGGTCAATGCAGCTTTCCTATTGATTACTATGGAAGTCAATGGGCATTCTAATGCTAATTCACATTTTCGACTTCTTCTCCAAAACCGTTATCCAGATTAACTTCAAACTTCATGGCAATGTACCTTTGGTGGGTTTCTACAAGTTTTGTTCAAATGTTGATGCTCCAGTAATTTTTGGATTTTTAATGAATTTTTTTGTTCTTGTTTGTTTTTGACAAATCTTAAAAAAATCTTCTTCTCCCAAACTGCTTAGCCAATTGCTTTGATATCACACAGGACGACACCTAGGGACTCCTTGTTGTTAAATGGTTCACCAGGTGGCGCTGCAGTTTTTTTCCCAATTTTTTATGAATTTTTGTGTGTTATAGCTATTTTTGACTTCTTCTCCAGAACCATCACTGAGATTAAGCTTACACATGGTGGATATGTTCCTTATGGAAGGGCCAAACAAAGTTGTTCACTATGTGGGAATGCTGTGGATTCCTAATTTTTAATGATTTTTTCAATTCGGCTCCTTTGCAGTAAATGCCCCTTTCCTATTGATTTCCATGTAAGTGAATGGGCATTCTAATGCTAATTTACATTTTCAAGTTCTTCTCCAAAACCATTCACCCAATTGCTTTGATATCGTACATAGACACTCCTGGGGACACCAAGTTCCCAATTTGTTCACCAGGTGGCGCTGCAATTTTTTTAATGAATTTTTTGTATGGTTTTGCTATTTTCCACTTGTTCTCAGAACCGTTCCTCAGATTAAGCTGAAATGTGATGGATGTGTTGTTGTGGAAGGGTCAAACAGTTGTTTAGTAGGTGGCACTGCTTTGGATTCCTGATTTTTAAGGATTTTCAATTACGGTACTTACCAGTCAGTGGAGCTTTCCTATTGATTACTATGTAAGTCAATGGGCATTCTAATGCTAATATTCACAGGACAACTGACACGAAATTTACTGTTTACTTGATAACTTGAGATCTGTTTTGAGTTAGCTACACATGTTAATATTATTCTGTATGAAGGTCATGCTTAGACAGTACATGAATGACCTTGACCTCATTTGTGGGGTCACAGTGCAACATACATGAATTTTACTTTTTATTATAACTTGAGAACTACTTGAACCTCGATGTTGCACATGTAAGTGTTCTTCTATAAAGGATAGACTTACTCAGAACATGGTGTCCTTAATCCTTTCCCAAGTACATAGATTTGCAAGTGTGATAAATGTCAAGATCAGCTGAGGCATGGGATGTTTACACAGCCCTCTTGTTGCTGTGTATTGTGCTTAGGACATAGATCCTTTGGATCACTGTGCACTTGTTATATTTTCGACTTTGTCTCAAAAACCGCTACATAGAATGTTTTGATTTTGCACATGGATGATCCTCATGTGGACCTTTACCAAGTTTGCGAAGGAGATGATGATGCAATAATTTTTCTACTTTTTATGAATTTTTTTATTCATTTTTTGAAAAATGATAAAATTTCTTCATCTTAAGAACTACGAAACTAATTGCTTTGATATTGCACAAAGGGTCATCTTGGGTCAACTAGTTCTTGTTTTGGCCACCAGGTGGCGCAGTGATTTTTTCCTATTTTTTTTATGAATTATTGCCTGTTAAGGCTATTTTCGACTTCTTCTCCAGAATGGCTGAACAGAATTGCTTAAAATTTTATCAGAATATAGTTGGACATTAGACCATGAAAGTTTGCGAAAATAATGTGGATATGTTACTTTTAGGCAAAGTTATGGGATATCAAACTTCGCAACCGTTAGGAAGTGCTGCAGCTGTATATATATATATATATATATATATATATATATATATATATATATGGCAATACAGTGCATATATTACACTATTGTATTTACCCTTTTGACTTCCTCTGAAAAACAGCTGTATAGAATGTTTCAATTTTGCACATAAATGTTGCCCAGGTAAACCTCTACAAAGTTTGCGAAGGAGATGATGATGCAAAAATTTTTCTATTTTTAATGAATTTTTCAATTTAGTTAAAAAAAAAAAAAAAATTCTTCATCTCTAGAACTACCTGGCGAATTGCTTTGATATTGCACATAGGGTCACCTGGGGTCAACTAGTTCTCATTTTGGCCACCAGGTGGTGCTACAATTTTTTCCTATTTTTTTTTAATGAATTTTTGTGTGTTAAGGCTATTTTAGACTTTTTCTCCAGAAAAGCACGATAGAATTGCTTAAAATTTTATCAAAATATAGTTGGACATTAGACGATGAAAGTGTGCGAAAATAATGTGGATATGTTTATTTTTGACAAAGTTATGCGATATCAGACTTTGTAACTGTAAGTGAGTGCTGCCACTGTACACCGGTAGCCATTGAAACAGCAAGGTATGTCAATTTATAATAATGTACTACCATCAGCAGATCTTCGAGAATCTGTTTGCCTCCGTCTGTCCGTCTGTCCGTCCCTCTGTCCTCCCGCAAAATTTATTTTAAAGACAAACTTTGCTACCACTCTACATACATGTATATAGCTGTACAAATCTAGACTGCTGTCCATGTGTTCCAATACTGTAAAAGCAGATCCCAGTCAGCAGAGTACAGGATCATCATGATCCTCTTGTTTATGATTCTCAACTGCTTCTCCAGAACCGTCACTCAGATTAATCTTAAACGTGGTGGACATGTTCTTTGTGGAAGGGTGAAACAATGTCTTTTACTATGTGGGAATGCTGAGGATTCCTGATGTTTAATGATTTTTTCAATTCGGCTCCTTTTCGGTAAATGCACCTTTTCTATTGATTACAATGTAAGTCAGTGGGCATTCTAATGCTAATTTACATTTTCAACTTCTCCAAAACCATCATCCAGATTTACTTCAAACTTGGTGGGGATGTACCTTGGGTGGGTGTCTACCAAGTTTGTTCCAATGGTCATGTTCCAATGAATTTTGGATTTTTTTTATGATTTTTTTTTTTCAAAAATCTTCGCAAAAGTTTTAGTAGGAGAGTTTAACATGGGAATTTCTTGTAATTGTTATAACTTGAATAATTTTGACCAGATTTACTTCAAACTTGGTGGGAATGTGCCTTGGGTGGATCTCTACCAAGTTTGTTTAAATGGTCACGCTCCAATGATTTTAGGATTTTTTTTATGAATTTTTTTGTTCTTTTTTGGGGCAAATTTTAAAAAATCTTCTCCGAAACCGCCCTTCCAATTGCTTTGATATCCCACAGGGACATTTCCTGGGACTCTTAGTTCTTAATTTGTTCACCAGGTGGCGCTGCAATTTTTCCCTATTTTTTAATGATTTTTATGCCCCCCTTTGAAGAAGGTGGAGCATATAGCGTTGCCTATGTTGGTCGGTCGGTCGGTCGGTTGGTCGGTCGGTAGACTGTGGTTTCCGCACAATAACTCAAGAAGTTTTTTAGCAAGGACTTTGATACTGTACAGGTGTATTATTCTAGTCAAAAGCTAGGCAAAGTTCGAAGATGGGTGACCTTGACCTAATTTCAAAGGCCAAGGTCACAGTGGTACCTGAGTTAGCTTTGGTTTCCGCACAATAACTGAAGAGGTTTTTATGAGTTTGAAAATGGGTGACCTTGACCCAGTTTTCAGGGTCATAGATTATAAAATTCCTGTGGTTTCCACACAATAACTCAAGAATTTTTTAGCTAGGACTTTGATACTGTACAGGTGTATCATTCTAGTCAAAAGCTAGGCAAAGTTTGAAGATGGGTGACCTTGACGTAACTTCCAAGGTCACATTGGTACGTGAGGTAACTTTAGTTTCTGCAAAATAACTGAAGAGGTTTTTGAGCTAGGACCTTTATATTGCACAGGATTATAGTCCATATTTGGGGCTAGGTGAAGCTGGAAGCTGGATGACCTTGACCTCATTTTAAAGGTCACAGCCATTTTACTGAATATGGTTTCATGCTTTCTTTATGATAACTTATGCCTTGGAGCTAGAACTTTTATATTGCACAGCTTTATGGTTCTCTGTAAGGGCTAGGTTGAGTTTGAAAATGGGTGACCTTGACCCAGTTTTCAGGGTCAGAGAGATCGTAGAATTCGTGTGGTTTCTGCACAATAACTCAAGAAGTTTTTAAGTTAGGACTGGGATACTTTACTGGTCTATAGTTCTTGCTAAGGTCTAGAAGAAGTTTAAAGTTTGGTGACTTTGATGTAATTTCCAAGGTCACTTTGGTACCTGAGGAAACTTTGGTTTCCATATGATAACTGAAGAGGTTTTTAAACTAGGATTTTCATATTGCACTTGATCATTGTCCGTATTCGGGGCTAGGTCAAGTATGAAGATGGGTGACCTTGACCTAATATCAAAGGTCACAGAGCCATTTGGTTGAGTACTGTTTTTGTATGGTTACTTGCATTTTGGAGGTAGCACTTTTATATTGCACAGCTTTATGGTTGCCTATAAGGGCTAGTTTGAGTTTATTAGATGGGTGACCTTGACCCAGTTCTGAGGGTCACACACAGACAGTAGACTTCCTGTGGTTTTTGCACAATAACTGAAGAAAGTCAAGTGAAAATGAGTGACCTTGCCCTAAGTTCCAAGGTCATAAAGCCACTTTGCTGAATATGGTTTCTAAACGATCACTAATTTTACAGCTATAACTTTTATATTGTCCAGGTTTTAAGTCGTTTTTTAAGGGCTAGGTTAAAGTTTAAGATATCTGACATTGATGTATGATCAACCTTCACTAATTTTGTAAGGTCACAAGTGCCCTATCTACCACTATGAATAGGGTAGCGAGGGCAAGGGTAATGAGGGCGGGGGGCATCTATGCTTTACAAACATATCTTGTTTTTGTGTGTTTTTGCTATTTTCGACTTCTTCCCCAGAACCGTCACTCAGATTAAGCTGAAACTTGATGGATATGTTCCTTGTGGAAGGGTCAAACAGAGTTGTTCACTAGGTGGCACTGCTGTGGATTCCTGATTTTAAACGATATTTTCAATTCAGGTGTTTTTCGGTGAATGCAGCTGTCCTACTGATTACTAAGCAAGTCAATGAACATTCTAATGCTAATTCATATTTTTGACTTCTTGTCCAAAACCGTCATCCAGATTGACTTCAAACTTGGTGGGAATATACTTTGGGTAGGTCTCTACCAAGTTTGGTCAAATGGTGATGCTCCATTGATTTTTATATTTTTCATGAATTTTTTTATTCTTTTTTGGGGCGAATCTTAAAATTTCTTCTCCGAAACCACTCACCCAGTTGCTTTGATATCTCACAGGGACACTCCCAGGGAATTTTAGTAGAGAATTTTTTTCACCAGGTGGTGCTGCAAATTTTTTCCATTTTTTTAATGATTTTTTGTTTGTTCTTGTTATTTTCGACTTCTTTTACAGAACCGTCACTTGGATTAAGCTAAAATTTGGTGGATATGTTCCTTGTAGAAGGGTCAAACAAAGTTGCTCAAAAGGTTGAATGGTTCATATTTTCACCCTTTTTTTGAAAAAGTACAAAATAAAAGAAAAAATTTATATGAAACTCGAAAATGGAGATTTCTTGTAATGAAAACAACTTAGATAATTTTCGCCATGTTTATGTCACACTTCGTAGAATTGTGCCTTTGATAGGTCTCTACATATGTTATCAAATGGTCACACTGCATTGATTTTTGCATAAATTTGTGGATAACTTTTTTTTTAAATAAGCAGATGCATGTCAGCTGATCACAGGATCATCATGATCCTCTTGTTTAAATATCACAGAAGAAAAAGAGTAAGATATCAAATAAAAATGTGTAGTTTTAATTTTTACTTGACAACAGCAGGGGAGGGGTGTATGATGAGGGTTCAGAATAAATATTACAAGTCATGAACACGCCTCTTTTGTGTGTATGTGCAGGGACGTGGATTAAGAGCTTTATTGCTCCATGGTCAAGTCAGATTTAATCTGGGGCAAGTTAAAATGAGTAGGTACTTGCCTGGTCGGGCAACCAACTTTTTTTTGCTGGGAACTCTATTCCTCAAATTTTCATGACACAGTTACAAGTTGCAGTTATTTGCAAGGCTGGCTACGTGGGGTGGGTGGGTGGGGGAGGTCTAATAAAAAATCAGAGCTTTCGCAGCACGTGCATGGGGCGCCGATAGGTGATAATAATAGCTAATTGATAAACATTCCAAGTTTAAACAATTACTTGGTCTGCAGTTGTATTCATCAGAACTTTATCTCTGTCAACACAAGCAGACGTTTTCACTGTCATACACTACATATGATTATGTTACGATAGCAATGGTACCGGCAGTAATTGTTGGTTTGCTGAGTGGGGTCACAGTCCTCACTGTCAGTGTGATCTGTCACAACGATGTCAAAGCAGCTTCAAAATACAATAAAATTTGCACGGCGAATTCATCTTCATATTGACATCAAATGCCATTTATCGGTGGGTTCTAACAGTGTTGGAAAAAGTAGGTGCCTTGACATGACTTCCAGTCACACGCAAGTGACAGCATGGAGTGGATCTGCGGTGAACTGACCCAGTCTCATGGACTGATTTGGGACACATTCGGCTATTCCCGCTATCCCGTACCTTTGCGTATTTGCCTGTGACTCCAAATTATTGTTTCAATTAACACTGGAATCTTTATTTTCGCATGCTGCAATATAAACAAAGCTTCCCCTTTGTGTATTCCCTCCCTAAATGACGGCAGATTCACACATGTTCACTGGGCGGAAGCCATGATGAAAACACTGTAACACGAGCTGTGATTGGCTTATTTTTGCATGTGACTCAATTGACCAATCGGGTGATGTGTTGTGCGTCAGACCACATGGCCAAAGCAGCTGTTTGTATACAGTTGCAGGAAAGATGTCGACAGTGCGCACACTCGATTTCTGATTTGAAATATTAAAATTTTCGTTTGAATTTGATTTAGGAACACCTTTTATTGCAAGGAACTTGCCAATACTGTATACGCAAATTTACTACGATGTACCGATAGCATTCATGGTGGGTACGCAAACGATATGCGTTTACAGAACTGCCACACGGGGCATGCGAGTAGGGTTAAATCAAGCCTGAAAAAAATTTTTTTTTGCACTGTTGAAAAAAAAAATCCAACCGCAACTTTTTGCGCACACTGGGCGCGTTATACGAAACAGAAATATTTTTAAGGCTGGCCTAAGATTACACAGTATAGGGTGGATAGAACTAGAATGAGACAGCAATAATGCATGGATATGTGGAGCTTCATATTCTGCTGGGCGAACTTTGATGGCTTCCAATTACCATCTGACCATTGGCAAATAGGGGTTCAGATGGCTATCAAGTATTACATGTATATGTGTGTATACACACACACACACACACACACACACACATTCAGTATGTTTGTACAATCATGTATGGGTTATGCATGATTGTTAATAGACTGTGTGTGAATTTGGTTTTCACATGATAGCTTGAAAAATTTTTTGCTGAGGGCTTTAATATTGCACATGCCTATAGTCCTGAACAAGGCCTCAGACAAATTTGAAGGTGTTGGCCTTGACTAAATTTCCAAGGTTACAGAGCCATTTTAGTGAATTAGTTTTCACACGATAACTTGAAAAAATGTTTTGCTTAGGCTTTTCATATTGCACCTTTTTATAATCCTGAATAAGGTCTTGGACAAGGGTGAAGTTGAAGGTGGGTGACCTTGACCCAATTGCCAATGTCACAGAGCCATTTTAGTGAATTTGGTTTTCACCCGATAACTTGAAAAGTTTTTTGCTGAGAGTTATATTGTACATGCTTCGAGTCCTGAATAAGGTCTCAGAAGAGTTTGAAAATGGGTGATCTTGACTCAATTCCTAAGATCACAGAGCCATTTTAGGGATGGCTCAACATTTTCATCATTTTCACAAGTGTACACAAAGTACTCTTTTTTTCATGGCCCCCCTCCAAAAGAGTACAATTCAACGTTTAAAAAATTATGATCACTAGCAAGACCCCCAGCAGTAAACCAGAGATGGCTTTCTCGACTCCTACATACAAGATAGGTCTGTGTTGAATACAGTGATGTGATTGTCTGCAAGTGCAGAGAGCCTGATGATCACCTCAATGAGATCAGCCTTCTTGTTTTATCTACTTTGTTCTGATTGCCACATATTCAACCCAGGCAAACAAGGCTTTTAAACCTTCCTCAGCTGCAGGTGAGAAAGCCCAGACAAAGATACTTTGTTCTCCTATGCCAAAGGAGGGTTTATCCACCCAATTTAGCACATGCGAAGATCAACTTTCAATGCACTTAATTACCGAGATATGGCAACATGGCACATTCTCCTGCAGATGTATAACTTATTAAATGGTTTCCACTATAACTATTGAGTAATAGCGTCAAAATTCTATAGATATTGTGGTATAACACACACACACAGTTGATTCAGTACGAACCATTGCGGAGATTGATTGACAATTAATGCATACCAGTGCATGAGTTGTCCGTTTTAACATCGATTGCATGCAGTTTCCACTCTGTATTTCTTTCAGTCATTCACCAGGGACATTCTGAATGTTTTCAAAATATCTTCTGTTGATATGTTACTAAGTTTCAGTACTTATGGGACATGAAAACATGAAATTACCGTTGGCTTGAATGATTGCCTCCACCATGATGCTGGTTTGTTAAAAGTGCGAATTGTGTATGTTTGCCCATCTGCAAACTTATTTGCATGAACTGTCAGCCAATTAGAGCCCAAGCAGGGAGAGAATCTTGCTGCCTTCTATTCTTAAGTTTTTACCTCGAACATAGTAAATTTATGCAAGATGACCATGTTTGGTGGGCGGGAATAAAATATTAAGCAAATGTGAAAGCATTTTGATGATATTGACAAGGTTCTGACATTTCCATTCACACCAAACATGCCTGGAACCTCATAATACTCCATTTTTGATCTGTTGTAGTTTTCCCAGTTCATCTTGAACTGTATGGTCTTTAAAACATATCTCAGTGAACCCATTTTCATTAAATTCCTTAGTTTCATGATTTAGAACTATGCACTTTAACAGCTATTATATGTGATATCAGGTTTCATTCATTCATGGCCAGCCTCACCGTGGTGGTGCCTGTAACACTCATCGGTACAAGTGTAGTGTACAGTAGTCCCTGTCTTGAACGACCCCTCCTATGAGCGACCACCGGTTTGAATGACCACATTTGGTCGCCAAAGTTGTTTTTCTTTAATAATTTACCTCTTATGAACGACCACCTGTTAAACGCGACCAGCGACCATGGAAAATGAACTGATTTTGTGACCGCGTAACACAAATTTAAGCCATATCCGGCCAGTACGCCTCAAGTCTGCGAACAAAATACATGCATGCAACTCACCCATTGTTATAAAATTTACATAGTTCTTGTCAAATTTATTGAGTGCAAGCAATAAAGGATTTCTTTCTACGGTATACTTCCTTAAACAACTTTTTAATTTGATCAATCAGTATCTATTCCTCCTCACGAGAGTAGGATCTTTCCATTTATTTACATTTTTACAACGGCAGTGAATGTGGCTTACTCCGCATGCATCGGGCCTCTCCATAGTGGATCTCGACTCAAGAGGATTTCAACCATCACATTTCTTTTTCTTTCTTTGTATCCTAGGATGTTTTGGATTGTTCTCTGAGCTAAACTTCATAATGATCCACAGAAATTTACTTGTGATGGGAACTTTATCGCTCCCACTCAACTCCTGTTCGTTCACATCATGCACCGTGAAATGCTTCAAATCTAAATGCACGACGGAGGTTGCCGGAAGCGTCCGGAACAATCTTCGTTGTTTACCGGAGCCACGTGGTCCTAGCTTTTTTTTGCATGCGAAACCTAACCTAACTGTGGCAAATAAGCAGAAAGCCCAGAAATATTATTATTTAATATTCTCATTTCCAATCGAACCATGTTTGATCCTACAATATTTGATAAAATGAACAATGAAAACTTTCACTAGATCAAAATCACTTAGAACCCCAATCAAACACATGCTTGCCTGCTTGAGCACTTGCAACAGACACTGACGAAGTGCATGCCAGATCCATTTTTCCCACGGTTCAGAACGAGGTCAACATGGCGCCCAAACAACCACACGTGGTGGCAATGGGAAAATGCTGTGTCTTATTTTGATACATAACTTATGAGTTACGGTGAGTTAGGCTCCACCGAATGTGTAGAATAAAGTGAAGACAGTGAGTAATGCCGTCAAAGCAATTTTATGACAGTTTAAGCTGGTTACTTCGCAAACGAAGGCTCCCTACCCGGCGATATATCGGGCGCATTGAGCGTAATGGGAAAATGACAAAACTCAAGACCGGCAAATATTTTCAAGTTGCGAAACACATCTTTCAGCACCCAGACAAGAGTTCTTTATTGAAATAAAGATTTTAAGGGTTGTAGTTGTTAAATTTGATAAATGATAATTTCTTTTCAAAGCATATGTAATTGATAATGATGACCTGGTGGTGGCAGAAATTTGTGTACCTCGCTACCTAAGTACCTGGACAAGTCCGCCATGGATTTGGGGTGGTGCATATGCGATTTCTCCAATGAGCGAACACCTGCATTATACGACTGCTTTTTTTGTCGGCGCTAGGGGTGGTCGCTCAAAAGAGGGACTACTGTAGTTTTGTGTGCCTTAAAGTAATTCCTCCCACTTTCTTTTGCAGCTGTCATCATACACTATACCTGATACTATGGGACACTATTCCTATTCACTTACAGCAAAAGAGATTGAAGGTGGCCGACGGGTACTGCATTGTAATAATAGTGCTTGAGAAAATCTCTACACCAACTTGGTCGGTTGGGGGGGAGGGGGGGGAGGGGGGAGGGAGGGAGGGAGGGAGGGAGGGAGGGAGGGAGGGAGGGAGGGAGAGGAGAGAGAGAGAGAGAGAGAGAGAGAGAGAGAGAGAGAGAGAGAGAGAGAGAGAGAGAGAGAGAGAGAGAGAGAGAGAGAGAGAGAGAGAGAGAGAGAGAGAGAGAGAGAGAGAGAGAGAGAGAGAGAGAGAGAGAGAGAGAGAGAGAGAGAGAGAGAGAGAGAGAGAGAGAGAGAGAGAGAGAGATGAGAGAGAGAGAGAGAGAGAGAGAGAGAGAGAGAGAGAGAGAGAGAACCCTTGGGACCAGAGAAAAATGCCCACTCCGGAGAGGGTCAGCCTTCTTGGCAGTATGGATGAGTATGTTTGCATGTATATGTACATTATTCATACATGCATATATATATATATATATATATTATATATATATATGTACATTTTATACATATTATGATTAAAGGGGATGTGTATGCATCCAATACAAAACAAATTTTTACAGAAGCTGTCAAGAAACTACATAAACATGTACCTGTGAACCAAGACAAAACTATACTGTCTCAGTATTGGCTATGAACAACAGGCTTCATCTCATTGGTTAAAAGAAAACAAAGACATGGAAGTGTCCACTGAGATGACACAAATTCTACCCTCCTTGGTCGCTGACTCGGCTCTGTATGTTAACAGAGGGTGCATTCAGGCTTGTTCTGCCTGGAAGTCCAGTCCCTCTGATCCCATGGGACTGATAAGCTCAGCAGACTGACATTGCCTCAGGCAAAAACAGGCCAGCTAGGACACCAATTTCGGTCATGGTGCATTGACAGGTCTGTTCTGCACCAGTGGAAACTACAGCCTGCCTGGTACATATGGCAGCATGGAGTCAATCTGTTACTGCATGAACAGAAAGAGAGATACTTTGTATTTTATTGAGAGCCTCATTACACAGTTGTTGGGAGTCCCCAATTTTTGCTACAAGACCCAAACCTTCCAAAGCGTATATCTAGCATGCATGGATAGAAAGCTGCCTGTAAGACAGGTTCAAGCTAATTAATTATGAATGCAAAATGGTTGCCTGGCACCATGGAGGTCAAGCAATAGGTCATACAGCAACAGTTCAAGGCCTGTATGTGGAGTGGGCAGAAATTTGGTGAATTTAGTGTACATTAAAATTCCCCAAGTTTTGTTTATATGCTATTGGATTTGCCAGTTGTCTCAAATCCATATGTGTAAGTTAGAACTTTGTGTCTACAATCTCCAGTAGTTTAGATGATATGGAGCTTGTAAAATTTTAATTGCCCCTCATTTGCATTATTTAAATGGTTGTGACTATTCCAAGTCAGGTGCCTAATTTCACTGGTAGGTCATTCACCATGGCAAGTTTGGTGGTTTTTCGGAATAGTAGGGTCCTAGAAAAATTCCGGACAAATCTGGTTGTGAAAAAGAAAGAAAGAGAAAGAAAGAAAGAGAAAGAAGGAAAGAAAGGAAGGAAGGAAGGAAGGGGGAGGGGGAGAGAGAGAGAGAGAGAGAGAGAGAGAGAGAGAGAGAGAGAAAGGAAGGAAGGAAGAGAGAGAGAAAGAAAGAAAGAAAGAAAGAAAGAAAGACAGACAGACAGACAGACAGACAGAAAGAAAGAAAGAAAGAAAGAAAGAAAGAAAGAATTATCAGTTTGTTTCTACATGTTGACCTAATTGAAAAAGCTGGATGTTCCAAGAAAGCAACGTCTACCTTTATCAGTTAGAGAGAAGACGGTCATTGAAGCTGGTGGCTTTGAAATGTGACCTAGCAGACTGTCTGCTAGTGGGTTTCCATTTGTAGACACACAAGTAATTGATAGCTGTCAGCTTACATGTTCTTAATCCCCTCGGCATTCACATAGCTCACAGCTGCAATATTAATGCATGTGGTTAAAAGATCAGCAGATATATTGTTTCGTTGGTGTTTTAATACTCCAGCCTTTTCATAGGGTCTGTCTCCAATCAGCATGTGGTGCAAACAGTCAATTTGTCATGCTATCCTGATGACATGAACATGCCCTGGATGCATCTCTTTATCCAAACCCATTTTGTCAGATTCTAAAGGAATAGTTTTTATACCTACACATAAAGGGAATGCTGGTGCTAGGAATATGCTATTAATGTTGCAGGAGTTAAAGTTAGGTGCCTTGTATTGGCCTTTCATACCCATTTGTTGCAGAGATCCTTGAAGTCCCTGCATGTCCAATTAAAGAATAACCACTGTTCAAGTGTGATCTGGTGGTTTGGAGATCAAACTGTACATCTTTGCAAGAATGAACAAGGGTTAGGAGACGATCTTGGCTGTCAGTTATGGGGACAATAGGGGTATTGCTCTATGGCAATATTGCATGCTGATGTTATAACCAGGGCAGGTTGATTGTCACTTTGCATGCAGCCGAACTAGCAATCCAGCGCACACCCCGAGTTGATAGCCTGGCCAGGTACCATGACCTGCACTGTGTTGCCTAGTGTGAATCTCACTGCTTGACTCTGCTCTAATTATTTCATGGCAAAAAATATTGTACACATATCTGAGCAGGTCTGCATGTAGAGCAACCATTGATGGCGTATTTATGCTTTGTTGAACAGATGATAAAGTCTTTCTTCAGGTCAATATGAGAGTTCAATTCTTGATGAATTTGTAATTGCATCTTGCATCATGTTTGCTGAAGTGGTTTGGTGGATTACGATGGTACCTGTATTGAAATGTATCATCCTCACTTACAAATAAAAAGCCAACATGAGTGTGGTGCTGGTGTGCAGCTAAACAGCTCCCCCCTTTCCCTGCCATCTGCAACCCTCACTTTTGATTATGCATCCCCCGTAGGAGGGGATGCATATAGTGTTTATAGTCTCCTTGTTTAGACAGGACCAGCGGGCATCTTATTAAAGTATGTGTGTCAACACACACTGTTCTGTTTTTCCTGAAGTTCTTTATTATGTCTGGGTTCCAACCCAGACATATTGTTTTTCCTCTCGTTCCATGCCATCCAAATTTGTCCTGAGTTTTTCTCATACACTATTATTCCCAAAACCACCAAACTTGCCATGGTGACTGACCTACCAATGAAATTCTGCCATTTGGTTTGGAATAGTCATGATCTTTAATATTATGCAAATGAGGGGCAGTTAAAATTTTAAAAGCTCCAAATCTTCCAAACTGTTGCAGATAGACACAAAGTTTTCACTGACACATGTAGGTTTGAGACATCTGGCAAATCTAATGGCATGCAAACAAAAGTTGATGAATTTTAATGTATGCTAAATTAACTGAATTTTCCAACAATACACAAGTACCCAGGGCTTTTACTGCTGCATAGACCTTCATGGTGCTAGGCAACCATTTTGCATTCATATATTAATAAATGAGCTTGAACCTGTTTCATAGGCTGCCTTCTGGCCATCCCTGCTAGGCAGGTTGGGGGGGGGGGGGGTAAAATACAGAATCTCTTTTTGCAGGAACAGATCTGCTCCATGCTGCCATATGTACCAGGCAGGCTATAGTTCCCACTAGTGCTGCACAGAGCTGTCAGTGCACCATGACTGAGACTGGCGTTCTAACTGGTCTGTTTTTGTCTGAGGCTATTTCAGTCTGCTGAGCTTATCAGTCCCAAGGGAACCAGGGCGCTGGACTTCTAGGCAGTACAAGCCTGAGTGTACCCTCTGTTAAAAATAGACTACTTGGCCAGACTCATCCAGTCTTCAATGATTGTTTTCACAGCTTTGTGAATTTTGAAACGTGTGGATTTGTGTCCTCTCAGTGGACACTTTGATGTCTTTGGTTTCTTGTAACCAGTGAGATGAAGCCTGTTCTTCAAAGGCAATACTGGGACAGTATAGTGCTTGTCTCGGTTCACAGGTACATGTACATGTACTTTCTTGACAGCTTCTGTCAAAATTTGTTTGTGTACTAAAGGAAGAGAGACAGTTTTGTATTGCATGTATACACCTCCCCTTGAATTGTAACATGTATACACTGTACATGTATACGTGCATGTATAAATAATGTACATGCACATGCACACATACTCATCCTTACTGCCCAGAAGGGCTGACCCTCTCCGGAGTGGGCACTTTTCTCTGGTCCCAAGGGTGCCCACTTTAGAGAGGTTTCACTGTATAAGTGAACACTGGAATTGTGAATTTCTTTCTTTTCTTTTCTTTCTTCTTCTCGACCAAGTTGGTCTGGAGATTTTCTCAAGCACCATTTTTCAACAACCACCAAACTTGCTATGGTGACTGACCTAACCAGTGAAATTGTGCATCTCATTTGGAATAGTTATGATGTTTAAAAGTATGCAAATTAGGGCAAATAAAATTTTAAAAGCTCCATATCCTCTAAACTATTGCAGATACTCAATATTTCAATGTGCATATATAGGTTTGTGACACCTGCCAATATATGGACAGTATAAATTACAGAATTTCAAATTATGCTAATGTGACAAGCCAAAACCTGACATGGATAGGTACGTTTTAAGTCTTTATTGTGAAGACATCATGAAAAAATAAAACCCTGAAAAAAAAATAATAAAAATAAATAAATACACATCGGTCAACTATACTGACCACTGAAATCTGGAGTTGCCACAAAATATTTGATATTACATTCATTTCATAGTATGACCATCACATAATTTCCTGAATGCTGGTGGATTTAAGTCCCCGATTCTGGAATAAATGCCGACTCAGTAAATATACTGCATTACCGTGTTGATATGGTACTCACACATAACTACCTCCATTGAACCATTCTTTTTAGGAATGGGGATTTGGTTGAGTGGATATGTGCGTTTCCCATTTCAGCTAGGCGACTATTGCCAAAGGTTGCAGGTTCGAGTCCTGCTCGTTCCGAACATGAAATATATATTTTCGGCATTTCCTTAATGCTGGTGGATTTAAGTCCCCGATTCTGGCAATAAATGCCAACTCAGTAAATATACTGCATAACTGTGTTGATATGGCACTCGCACATAACTACCTCCATTGAACCATTCTTTTCGAGAATGGGGATTTGGTCGAGTGGATATGTGCGTTTCCCTTTTCAGCTAGGCAACTGGTGCCAAAGGTTGCAGGTTCGAGTCCCGCTCGTTCTGAACATGAAATATATATTTTCGGCATTTCCTTAATGCTGGTGGATTTAAGTCCCCGATTCTAAAATAAATGCCGACTCAGTAAATATACTGCATTACCGTGTTGATATGGCACTTGCACATAACTAGCTCCATTGAACCATTCCAGTACCACTACATCATGTGATCCACTCATCACTAAGTCGGTACAGTAATATTACATACATTTACAGAATTATCATATGTACATGCCTGCAGAACAAATGACATGATAATAGTGTACATGCAATTCACTTAAGGATCCAACTCTATGAATATCCTTAATAAATTTACATATGCATTCGTCCCTCACCCTAAAGGTGGGCAGATGACCCAGGTGTGCCTCTCAGCATCCCATCACAGAGCTATACTGCTACAGGTAGTGTGGCAATGTGACTGAATACAGCCATAACACTGCACCATGAGACTGCAAACAATAAATTACATCATGTAAATATGCAAATTAACCACTCTCATACAGTATGACAAAAAAAAGGGGGAGGGGGGGGGGAAAAAAAAACTGCACATACCAAAGACTTTTCTGTACACACAGAATTAATACTCCAGACATAAAGCTATAAATATATTTAAACAACTTCCACATGTAACCAGTTGTGTGGCTTTACTCACACACAAGAGTGAAAGTCAGTGACTACAATACATGTTGAACCATTCAGATCCTTGCATTATACATCTGAATTACATTTAACATGAACACACAAAAATATTATGACTCAGTATCCTCCATCTGATCTCATGACTTTATGTACAAGTACCATTTCCTAATTTAACCTTTGGATCTCCACAAATTCTGGCATATGAAGTGACACATCTTAACATAATTTATGAATCTCTGGAAAATTAATGCTGCCAAGCAGACAAAGACTCCAACTAGCAAAAAAAGTATCAAACTGCAAATCTCTGCACAAATTACAGCACAGATGCACATACTCTACACTTTGTTATTAAACAACTGCATTGGTTTAACAAGGGCTACACAAGCCAAAGTTACCTTTTTTTCTGTTGAGCCAGGGAATTTGGAACCAGTCAGACATGCATGCTCCTGCAAAATGGTCTGTCTCCCAGGGGTCTGTGTTCCAAGAAACAGGAAGCAAGCTGGTGCTTCCCCCTACAATTGCTGATTGTGACAGACCCAGCACAACATTGTGCTACCCAGTACATAGCTGACTTATGGTCACATCATTGTGATACCCACTACCTAGCATTAAATAGTGGTCATGTCATATTGATAAAGCCATATATTTCAGCTTGTCACACTAATATAAGTGCTTTGAAAAATTCCAAAGTTGAATATCTCCAAAACTATTATACATAGACATACCATTCCAACTTCAATTTATAGGTTTGTGCCAAAGGCCGGTCCAATGAACCAGGCTTTTCAATTTATGCAAATTAGGCAAATACACAAAATTAAAATGTTGAAAAGTTTCAAAACAATTATAGATATTGGCATATATGACAAGACTAGTGCCTTGATTAAAAAAAATAAAAATAAAAAAATAATTATAGATATTGGTTTCATTCAAACTTCATTTTATATCTTTGTGACATGGGCACCTCCAATGAACCAAGAACCAAAGTTGTAGCATTTTACTTTATAGAAATTATCATAATACACAAAATTTCGATTATGTTGAACAATGGCAAAGTGTAGCATTACAAACTGTTTTCATTTTGAAGGCACCCACACAGATTTGCTGTGAAGCAAATCTTTTCTAGTTTCATTCTTTCTTCTTTTTCTTTGCCAGTGAATTTGTCTGACACTTTTCTGTGACACTATTATGCAGTGAAACCTCCCTATACCGAGCACCCTTGGGACCGGAAAAAAGTGTTCAATATAGGGAGGTGTTCAATATAGGGAGGTTTGATAGCATTGAAAGTATATATTTGGGACCGAGAAATGGTGTTCAGTGTAGAGAGGTGTTCGGTATACGGAGGTGTTCGATTAGAGAGGTTTTACTGTACATAGAAACTCCAAACTTGACATGATTGTACCTCCATACAAGGAGTTTGGCCTTTATGCTGAGGAATAAAGATGTTTAAAATTATGCAAATTAGGAGCATTTGAAATTTTAAATCTTGAATTTCGTCAAAAGTATAATAGATCCTCTCAGATTGATTACTATGTCAAACTTGGTAGGGATGTGCCTCTGATAAGTGTCTAGATACATTCAGCAAAAAAAGTAACTCTCCGCTTAGAATATACCCTGAGAAAAAAAGAATGTATATTTTGCAATTTGTGATTAGTTTTAATTCAGAATACTCTTTAGATGTGATAAGAAGAATGGTACAACACATTAAGTTACATTTCAGTGCACATGTTCCAGAAGGAAGCAAGGTCTGAAAAACACGTTTGCAGGTTAATGGTAAGGTTATCACCGACATCATTGATCACCTAGGATCCTTGGGTAAACAGTTAAGGAAAACGTATGAACTTATGGCTGATAAGAATGTCATTCTTTATCCGAATTTTATGTAGTTTCCAGGCTTCTGATTGGTTAATAGCCATGAAATGCCTGCCGCACCTAATTGAAATTATGGTATCACCCACATGGGGTTGGTATTACTGTAGTAATACCATGCGACACCTTGCGGCTTAAGTGAAAACGGCTCTGACAGGGGAACGCAGACGACAAAATGGCAGAGCCGGAGGCCCTAATGGTCCCATATTATGATCGGAAAGATCCCTAGTAAGTTAGAAACTACATAAAAATGGGATAAATTCGTTACACACTGGAAGACTGGGTAATACGGCAAGCATCTCCCACTCAGGGAACTGGTATTACCCTCAGCTGGCGCCTCGGGTAATACCAGTTACCTTCGTGGGAGATGCTCGCTGTATTACCCAGTCTACCAGTGTGTAACTAATAGCATTACTGAAATTTCAGTCAGTATGATGTGTGGCCCCTGTGGCTCTTCATGCACTCCTGGCATCGCTTCCTCATACTGTTCACAAGCTGACGTGTGAGTCTACAAGGCAAATTCTGCCACTGTTGCAGATATCGCTGTAGATCAGCAAAAGTGGATGTGTCATTCATCTTGACATATACAGTTCACTTCAAGTGACACCAAATGTGTTCAATGGGATTCAAATTGGGTGAGCAAGCAGGCCAAGCCATGACTTCAATACCTTCATGGGCCAGATAACCCCAAATGTTTCGTGCAACATGAGTTCTGGCATTGTCATGTATTAGAATGTCACCGATAGCCCCAGCATATGGAGTGACATGGGGCTGCCAAACTTGGGTAATGTAGCGCTGTGATGTCATTGTCCCATCCAGGATGACCAGATGTGTTTTTCCATCGGCTTATATGCCTGCCTGTGCCATAATACTGCCCCCTCCATAAGCCACTGCTGGTTGGACACAGCAATCGGCTTGTCTCTCCCCTTTGCACCACCAAACATGCACCCTCCCATCACTGCAATATAGAGAAAAACAACATTCATCCATAAAGAGAATGTTAGCCCACTCCATCTGTGTTGTCTGACGGTGCTCCCTTGCCCACTCTTGCCTGACCTCCCAGTGGCGTGTGCTCAGAAGTGGCTTCTTGACCATGGCCCGTGATGCCAGTCCAGCCTGATGTAGTCTGTTGTGCTCAGTCTGAGTGGGTATTCATCTCTGATGTGGGTAAGCTCTCTGTAGATGATTCTGAACTTGTGGACCAGTACGGATTCTGCATCTTAGGGCTGTATTCACAAGATAACGATCCTGCTGCCTGGTGGTCACTTTGGTGGTCACTTTCGGCCTTCCCTGGCTTGACAAATCTGCAACTTGGTTGGTACCTTCAAACTTGTGCACCAAATTACTTATGGTTCTGTGGTTAATTCTCATTGCCTTAGCAACAGATCGGCAGCTTTCCCCAGCTTCAACTCTGCCTATAGCTCTTGCTTGCTGCACAGTGGAGAGCCTTGGCATATTAACTTCTGAGGGAAAGATCCATGCCTGACAGTTACAGGCCTTACCTTTATTCCCCTACCTGACACAGTTTCTGTACATTAGACACATGTGTATACCTGTATGATGTAACGAAACACTGATTTCTAGCGATTTTACTGTTTCTAGCGATTTTACTGTGACAGTAAGGACACTACAGCCTGAATAGGCTTTTGTCCTGCATAGAGCCCTTCCTGTGAAGTGCGAATTTTGACTTTGTCTCACATTTGGATCAAGTACAGTCATCCATGAGGCCCAAATTATTATTGTTTTTTGCATCTGCCTCTTCTTCTTCTTCTTCTTCTTCTTCTTCTTCTTCTTCTTCTTCTTCTTCTTCTTCTTCTTCTTCTTCTTCTTCTTCTTCTTCTTCTTCTTCTTCTTCTTCTTCTTCTTCTTCTTCTTCTTCTTCTTCTTCTTCTTCTTCTTCTTCTTCTTCTTCTTCTTCTTCTTCTTCTTCCTCTTCCTCTTCCTCTTCCTCTTCCTCTTCCTCTTCCTCTTCCTCTTCCTCTTCCTCTTCCTCTTCCTCTTCCTCTTCCTCTTCCTCTTCCTCTTCCTCTTCCTCTTCCTCTTCCTCTTCCTCTTCCTCTTCCTCTTCCTCTTCCTCTTCCTCTTCCTCTTCCTCTTCCTCTTCCTCTTCCTCTTCCTCTTCCTCTTCCTCTTCCTCTTCCTCTTCCTCTTCCTCTTCCTCTTCCTCTTCCTCTTCCTCATCCTCTTCTTCTTCAACATGTTGTGAACATGATAACTGAATAAAGATTTGATGGGATGTTGAATTTTTTTGTGTGACTGTCTTCCTATGTAATACCTTGCCTGGGATTGCAAATTGGTGACCTTGACCTATCTTTCAAGGTCACGGCATTTCATCTAAAATTGATGAATATAATGGAAATACCATACTTTCTGCACAAGAATGCTGGCCTTTCAAGAGGGGTGGCCTCTGGTGGGAGGGGCCTAATATAAGAGAGGAACCAATGTATATATGCAGAATGGTTACTGACTTTTTAAAGGACATTGTATATATGGGTTTTGGTTGACATTTTAAAATGCATTTCATTGCTCCAGAACTTAAATAAAATAAATTGACTTTTTATGGATGTGCAGACATTCCCATGCTGCGGCATTTTACATGTTTAAAAGTCTTACATACAAAAAGTAACTTGACTGACACTGTATGCAATGACCCAGGTCCTGCCCTCTAAAATTTTTTACTATTTTTTTTAAAAACAAAATTACCCTGACAAACTCACATTTTCAAATTAAAAACTTTTGATTCGCAAGATAATCTTTTTTATTTTTTTTATATGCTTCTAGAAGCAAAATTGCATGCCCAGATTACTACATATGTGTATATATACAGTAAAATAAAATATCTTTATGTAAGCAATCATACAATAAAAGTGAGAAACAGTAAATTATATTATGGAAATGAAAAAGAATACAATGTAACTTTTTATTATGCCCCCCTTCGAAGAAGGTGGTGCATATAGCTTTGCACGTGTCGGTCGGTTGGTCGGTAGACTGTGGTTTCCGCACAATAACTCAAGAAGTTTTTGAGCTAGGACTTTGATACTGTACAGGTGTATTATTCTAGTCAAAAGCTAGGCGAAGTTTGAAGATAGGTGACCTTGACCTAATTTCCAAGGTCACAGTGGTACCTGAGTTAACTTTGGTTTCCGCACAATAACTGAAGAGGATTTTAAGCTAGGACTTGTATATTGCACAGGATTATAGTCCATATTTGGTGCTAGGCGAAGTTTGAAGATGGATGACCTTTACCTCATTTTAAAGGTCACAGAGCCACTTTACTGAATATGATTTCATGCTTTTGGCATGATAACTTATACCTTGGAGCTAGAACTTTTATATTGCACAGCTTTATGGTTCTCTGTAAGGGCTAGGTTGAGTTTGAAAATGGGTGACCTTGACCCAGTTTTCAGGGTCACAGAGAGATCGTAGAATTCGTGTGGTTTCTGCACAATAACTCAAGAAGTTTTTAAGTTAGGACTGGGATACTTTACAGGCCTATAGTTCTTGCTAAGGGCTAGAAGTTTAAAGTTTGGTGACCTTGATTTAACTTCCAAGGTCACGTTGGTACCTGAGTTAACTTTGGTTTCCACATGATAACTGAAGAGGTTTTTAAACTAGGACTTTTATATTGCACTGGATCATTGTCCGTATTCGGGGCTAGGTCAAGTTTGCAGATGGGTGACCTTGACCTAATTTCAAAGGTCACAGAGCCATTTGGTTGAATACTGTTTCTGCATGATAACTTGCATTTTAGAGATAGCACTTTTATATTGCACAGCTTTATGGTTGCCTATAAGGGCTAGTTGGAGTTTGTAGATGGGTGACCTTGACCCAGTTTTGAGGGTCACACACAGACAGTAGACTTCCTGTGGTTTTTGCACAATAACTGAAGAAGGTCAAGTGAAAATGAGTGACCTTGCCATAATTTCCAAGGTCATAAAGCCACTTTGATGAATATGGTTTGTAAATGATGACTAATTTTTCAGCTATAACTTTTATATTGTCCCGGTTTTTAGTCGTTTTTTAAGGGCTAGGTTAAAGTTTAAAGATATGTGACATTGATGTATGATCAACCCTCACTAATTTTGTAAGGTCACCCTTGCCCCATCCACCACTATCAATAGGGTAGCGAGGGCAAGGGCAAGGGTAATGAGGGTGGGGGGCATCTATGTTTTACAAACATATCTTGTCATTTGTAAATTCCACAAGGTTCACAATATTCAAGTAAAAATTTGCCTGCTCTATTGATACTCACTGACTGCAATATTTGATTTCTTTGACCATGGAAGTGCAGGATGTTGATGCATGTTAATTTGTGTTTTAATATATATCTTCCAGCTCAGTACAGCCATTGCATAATGTTGATCAACACAGCTTTACATAGCTGCCTGACTCAAATTAGTTACAGCCAGATCCCCTGTAGTCTGGGTGAAGTAGTTGGCAGGCTGTGCTAGATATATGGCTGACCATGCAGAGGGTTTTCAGAGTGGATGGTAGCCTCACAACACAGTGGACAGTCATATGCTGGAAGAGTTGAACTGTTTGTGATCCACTGCCTAGAAACTTCAATTCATGAGCATTACAGAGTCTGCTGAATTTATACTTACTTTGGTCTCTGTGCCAATAATAATGCTGAAGTAGTCCCTAGTATTATAACCACAGGTCATTGCCCATGTGGGTCTGTCTCTGTATATATATACTACGGTGGTACCTGCTCTAAAGACCAACTTTCGTGAAAGAATGCACTAGTTTTTAAGACCGCCATTTCAAGACAGCTGGCCTTTAATTTGTTTGCTAGTATACCTTCAGTGAAAGACCACCTATCATATCTGACCACTTTTGTCTGGTATTGAGGGTAGTCTTAAAAAACAGGTACCACTGTAGTCTGGCATTCAGTTGCCTTTGTTATAGTTGGATAAATTTCACATCAAACCATTTCGAGCTCGCGCTTTTGTCATCTCATGGTTGTCTTGTACAGTAGTACCTGCTGTATGTGACGGCCCCTGCTGCCAGGCAAAAGTGGTCACATACAGCAGGTGGTCTTTCAGCACAGGTAAGTTAACAAAGAAGTAGGAGTCCAGTGTCTTGACAGGGCGGTCTTAAAAACTAATGCAGTCTCTGACAAGAGGTGGTCTGTATAGCATGTACATACCACTGTATGGTCATCTAATTTTCTGTAGTGGGTCATGTAACCCATCCTTGTTCTTCCGGGTTGTCAGTTCATTTTTATTAAATGAAAAAATGACAAAATGTTCATGAATCTGTCTTGGGGTATGAGTTGGGAAAAATAAGGTGTTCATGTGACCCTGTACTCCAACTAATATTTTTTCTGTAATTGGAAAAGTTTCACCCAATTTGGATTCACACATTAATGGTCACCAGTATGCTATGTCTTAAATATGCAGACATATTCACACATTTTAATTTAGCACAAACAATGGGTTTGAGAGAGCAGTGTAAAATTGAGTTGAACGACAGTATTTACTTACAGTGTTGACATCAAACCTTTACTCTGAACATGATGAAGAGGTATACATGTAGTACAAAAGAGATCAATCTTAATTGAAGAAGGCTCATTTTAATAAATTTAGAAAATTTTAAAATTGTATAATCTCTTTTCAGTGTTGTAATCCAATACCTGTTGGTTTGTGAATATAGCCACTGCCGCCAAAAGTTCCAAAATCCTGTAAAAAATTTTTAAGTCCAGACTTTCCATACACATTTCATGGTAAAGTGTAGCTTTTTCATAGAGCATTACGGACTTTCCATAATTCTTCCATGGAACATTTCCCGTGCAAGTTTCCATAAGATAGAACTAAAACTATGGATATCTGAATTTTCTCCATAGTTTCTCCATATATATCCATAGTTTTCCATAACTTGTCCATGGAATTCCATAGTATGTTGAAGGTTGTCCCTGGACTTTTTGCAGACAGGCTATTTTTTTTCTGATTTCTTTTTTTACCCCTCTGCCTTCTGGGCCAGAGGGGTATTGTCGTCATCTACGCAACCGTCTGGACAAGGCATTCAAAGGAGGAACATGTCAATACATTCAAGTTTCACTGATGCAAGATTTGACAAAAGAAAGGATAAAAGAAAGTGTTACACCAAAGAAGAATGTTCTGATAAAATATATTGTCAACAATGCATACTTTAGCTTTTGTAAAAAAGTATTTCAACAAATAGTTGGAAAACCCATGGGAACTGACCCAGCTTCTTATATTGCCAATTTATATCTACATTGTTACGAATCCAAATGGATGGCAGAATTGGCAAAAACAAACCACACCGTTGCAAGAAATTCTATTCGCATACTAGAAGAATCATAGATGATCTATGTACTCTTAAAAACAAGGATGAGATGGAGAAACATTGGAAGGAAATTTACCCAAAAGAACTCATTTTGAATAAAGAACATGAGAGTGACAATAAGGCAACTTTCCTTGATCTTGAAATAGGGATTGACAACAAACAGTATGTGACAAAGATTTTTGACAAACGAGAACAATTCAAATTTGACATAGTTTCATATCCTGATATCACTGGAAACATTCCAGAGAACCTAGCCTATGGTGTGGTCATTGGACAGGTTTTATGCATTAGCAGAAACACATCACAAATAAGTGAATTTGTAAGGAGAATAAGAATATTGATGAAAAAACTATGCCACAAAACCTATGATACCAAAAAGCTATATAAAACTCTGTTGAAGTGTTTCCATAGAAATAGAACAATACTGACAAAATACAACACTCATTCCAAGACACTAATATATTTAATATATTAGTGTCTTGGAATGAGTGTATTTTGTCAGTATTGTTATATTAATCTATAAATTCCTAAGGTAGGGCTGACATAGAAGTGGTGGTAGGGCGATAGTTGGTATACCATAAAGTTAACTTAAACCCACCTAGAGATTTTCTATAGTCTGTCTACAGTCAGAAACCACCATTCATTGTTGACTCAGTCTTCCTATTTCATCACTTGGGTGTAGAGGTGACTATAGTCAATTACTTTAAACGCCATCACTGTCACACTTCATTGGTTACATCATGCTTGAATGAGCATTGTAAAAAACTTCAGAACTGCATTATCTCACAAGCTACAATACATGGCTTTCACTTTTGGGTGAATGGTTTATTGTCTAGCCAGCACAAGCTGTAGGGAGACAAAGCACTTGCTTTCTGTCTGTCCATTAGTCCATCCATCCATCAGCATATATGCTTGAATGAGCATTGCAGAAAAATATTGGTGGTGCATTATCAAAATGTGAAATTACTTAACAGATTAAAAGTTGCAGAAGGACTCAGATATGAACTGAATGTGAATGTAGATACACAAGATGGCAGCTGGTGGAGTCAGAAAACTAGAGTATGATAAAGAGCATCAGAAAATACTTACTCTATGGGTACTATTTGATGATGCTAATATTGGGACAGCATTATGAGATCAATACAAACTAATTCATCCCAATTGGTGGCCAATTCACAAAATTATTTTGCAGTATCCTTATGGAAAGTACAAAAATGTCAAAATCACAAGATTGCAATTTCCATCACAGCCTTCAGCAGCAAAAACAATCCACCACTCACAGGGAAGCACCTTAAAGTCTGTTGCCATTGAACTTCCCAATGAGAGAGGAATTCATACTCCTTATGTTGCTTTAAGCAGAGTGCAAAAGCTCAAAGACAGGTATTTTGTTAAGGATTTTGATGAAACAAAAATTACTGTTTCTGACAATGTGAAGAAAGAAATGGAGTAACTGCGTAAAAAGCCATTGGAACTCAGCTTTACACCAATTTGTTCACTTCCACCAAATTTCTTTGACCTACATGTATACATACATTGTATACTGTATTGTTAGAATAAAATGAATCTTGAATCTATATATGACCATACTATATAGTCGTGGCATCTTCATCATTCAGATATACTTCATGATAACAATATACTGGCTTCACATCTACTCATACTTGTAGAATCAAAACTGCTCACTCGAGCATGATGACATGAAATTCCATCGTTCCAGTTACATTGTAGTGATCACAGTTTGGGCAGATCACCATATGGTACAGCAATACTGTAGTAGCTGCTGTATGTAGCCACCCCTTCTGCCAAGAAAAAGTGGCCACATACAGCAGGTGACCTGTCACCACAGGTCAATTTTACAAAGAAATTGACTCCTATGTCCAAGCCTAGTGACCACAAAAAGTAATGCAGCTGCTCATGGGAGTGGTTGCATACAGCAAATACCACTATATATTCAGAAGCTGAACACCCCTACACATTAATTGCCTTTTCTAAGATAAGTTGAGATACAATTGGCACTATACAAATACTGTGGCATGCCTCTACAGGTTGTTATGCCCCCCCCCCCCCCCCCCCCCAAAGGAGGAGGGGCCATATAGTGATTACTTTGTCCATGTGTGTGTCCGGACTGACAGTTTTCACCTACTACCTCGAAACATTTTTCACCTCTGGCTTTCATATTGCACATGCCAATAGTCCTGAATAAGGTCTCTGACGAGTTTGAAGATTGATGATCTTGACCCAATTTCCAAGGTCACAGAGCCATTTTAGTGAATTTGCTCTTCACGCGATAACTTGAAAGGTTTTGACATAGGCTTTTCAAGTTGCAGTTGATTACAGTCCTACATAAGGTCTTGAACAAGTTTAAAGATGAATGATCTTAACCTAATTCCCAATGTCACAGAATCATTGGAGTAAATTTGGTTTTCACCAAATAACTTGAAAAGTGTTTTGCATAGGGCTGTCATATTGCACCTCCTTATAGTCTTGAATAAGGTCTCGGACAAATTGGAAGATGGGTGACCTTGTCCCAATTCCTAAGATCACAGAGCCATTTTGTGAATTTGGTTTTCATGCAATAACTTGAAAAGTGCATAGGGGTTTTATATTGCACATGCTTATAGTCCTACATAAGGTCTGGTATGAGTTCGAAGATGGATGACTGTGACCTAAATCCCAAGGTCACAGAACCATTTTAGTGAATTTGGTTTTCATGCGATAACTTGAAAAGTTTTTGACATAGGCCTGTCAAATTGCAGGAGGTTACAGTCCTACACAAGGTCTTGGATTAGTTTGAAGATGGGTGACCTGGACCCAATTTCCAAGGTCACAGAGCCATTTAAGTAAATTGGTTGTCACACAAAAGCTGGAAAAGTCTTTAACATATACCTTTCTCCTATGTCTGAAGCTAATCCTTCCTGGGTTATTCAGCATGGGTATGAAGGATAAGGTTTTAATTGTAATCTTTCATTTGATTTGTCACTCATTAGTTTCAAGTAGTACACAAACCAATGAGAGGCCATGGTGCATTTAATGAAATACTGACTCCTCCCACTTTCAAAATGGCGTCATTTTCAAACTTCTTTCAAACCCACAATAATAGTGGGAGATTTTAACATTGACTGTCTCCACAATTCTTCAAGGTACAAGTCACTTGTAGCCCTGATGGGTGAATATGGTCTTAATCAGATTATATGTGATCCAACCACTGATAAAAATACAGCCATAGATCTTGTATTTACCAATATATGTAACAGTTTACTCAAATTTGGTAGGGGTGAAGAACAGCTGCAGAGACATAAAACTGTCAAGTTCAAACCTGTTATCTGACAATCTTGTTACTGCTGTAGCATCCTTAATGTTTTATAGATCTTCATGAAGTGTAGTGGCATTGTGGAGGAGGTCTAAGTGTAAGTTGCTTAAGATACTTGTGGTGCCACCTATAATTTAACAGAAATTATAAACCAAAATGTGTTTTAAAATATTAATTTCCTTATTCGGAAAAGTAATTGGATTAGACTTTGCTAAATTTATAGGATATATAGACCTGTCCAATGCTAAAATATTATGTAAAGTCAGTGATCTTGACCTATTTTTGTGAGATCATCATGCCTATTTAGTTGAAAGAGGTGATTTTGTAATGACAGGGCATACATGTATACTTGGACATCAATGGCAAAGAGAATTGAGCCTCCAGATCAGAATTGTCCATAATTACATGGTGCACAAAACTGTACCTGGTCACCTGCGTTTTGGGTCACCGTGACCCAATAATTATTGAGTTTGGTGCTTGTCCAAATTTATTGCTTTTCTTGAATAAGGGGAAAAGCTATTACTGTATCTGAATAAACAGATTCTGTATTAAAAGCTGGATGTGGGGCACACATTTTGAATGAATGAATTTTCAAATTGGAGTTCAATGTCAAAGTCAATTGGCCAGTTGGAATAAAAGAGTCATCTGATGATTGTTCTGCAGCCCACAGTTTTTCAGTTAGGCCCATACAACTTTTAGGATTTATCATGAGTATGAAAGTCTATGTCAACATCAATGATGGTGGCGCAATCTATATAGTATTATGTAATATGCAGGTCAAAATGTGAAAATCTTGTGACCAGTCCAGCATCCTTAATTTTTTAAGGATCTTCATGAAATTTGGTGGAATTGTGACGAAGGTCAAAATCTCAGTTGCTTATGATGCTAGTGGTGCCACCTATAACTTGACAGAAATAATGAGTTAAAATGTGTTGAAAGATGCTAAATTTGATATCTCAAAAAATTATTGAATTAGAGATTTGCCAAGTTTATAGGATATATAAATCATGTCCAATGCTAATATGTTACATAAGATCCGTGACCTTGACCTATTTTTGTAGGGTCACCGTATTGGTTAAGTTGGAAGAGATAATTTTATAATTTTAGGGTATAGTTTGGACATCAATTGCAAGCAGAATTAAGACTCCAGATTAAAATTGCACTCAAATTAAGTGTATTGCATATAAAACACTACTAATTGGTGACCTAGTTTTTGGGTTACCATGATCCAATGAATGTGTGACCTTGATCTGTTTTTCAAGGTCATTAATTACTTGAGAAGGACAGGTCATTCAATATCTTGATAAACATAAGGCAAGTGATGCCAAATATACCAGAAATGTGTATGTTTTGTGACCATGGAAGGGACGGGTCCCCAACCAGCAACATTCTACACCAATCACCTGGTCGAAAATGGGAAGTGCACATACCAACTGCATCAGATCCCCATTCCTGTAAAAGAATGGTTCAGTGGAGGCCGGTTTGTGTGAATGCCAAAATCAACACCCCCCAGTTCATTGTATTTAATCCAGTACAGGTGTCATGAACATGTAGAAGTGTGATATTGCGTAATATGGCTAAGCTTGATTAATTTTTCAAGGTTATGGATTCAGTGCATTTCAGAAAATTATGTTTTGGTGATGATGGTTAGCAGAGCCTTAGGCCCATGGGCCTCTTGTTTTTGATGTATACAAAGTTTCATTCTCAAGTCAACACTTTAAAGAGAAGTATTGACTTTACCAGGTCTTATCTTGCGCAGCAACCTTCCCATACCCAGAACTGCACTTATGAGCCACCAGATGTCACCAGCTACAAGACCATACTAGAGTCTTGCTCGGCAAATTTGTCACAGATATCCTGAAGAGAACATTTTTTGCCACCAGGTGCCATACCCATTTTTGTGGTTTGTGAGATTCAGATGGCCCTAATTTGCATAATTTTCAAATTGCTCACTCCTCTTTGTGAAAAGGCTCAACTTCATGTATGGATTTATACTTGTACTAAGTTTGTAATAGTGTCCAAAGAAAATTGTCAAACAAAGTTGCTGGCAAAGAAGAAGAAGAAAGAAGTAAACCAACGTGACAAAAACAGAATGTATGTGTTCAACACAGACATAAAAACAACAGAGAAAGAACAGAAAATTAACAAACATGGCAATGTGTGGTCCTCAAATCAAATATTTACATTCAATCTAACATAGCAAGTAGAGTAGAGAGCCTGGTGTGTTATGAGACCATAACACATGAGCCTTGTGTGTTATTGGACCAGAACACGTGTCCTGCCCACATTCAAATAAACCACGCCCACCTGGGTTTCCGGAATTCAACACTTGAACACGCCTGGCAAATCAGTTTCTGGTCATATCTCTCAATTCTATGCAAATTTGGTGTAATCAAACAGAAAAATTAAGGGGCAAATGTGAATACATGTATAAGGAATAAGGGTTGCTTTTGTGTGTCTTATGGCATAATGTGCCCACTCACCCAATGCCAGCTTCAATCACCCACATCATTATGTCATAACACACAAAAAATCGACCCTCATTTCTAAAAATCGACCCTTATTTCTTAAATCATACTTTGAATACATGTACCTTCATGAAAGAAAAGCAGAATCTTGGTGTATGTTTATCTCTGATGAAAGTCATTCTTTTGTTCAGAGGTTTTGGTTCTTTGTGTACCTTGATGACTGATATTGTTTTAGAATGACAATTTTGACTCTTGGCTGATAACTTAAGGATATATTTAACCAGAGGGTTTTACTGAGGTATCAGCATGCAACTTTTTGATACTAAAATGGCTGGTCCAGTGTTTAATGTATCTTTTTCTGCTGCTTTTCTTCATCTAGCCTGATTCAGGTGATTGGCCAACAATTTTCTTTGCTTCACTGTGGGAGCGAGCGTATTGCGCCAAGAGGGTTAATCGAGAGAAATAATTGAATGTTATCAAAATACAGCCCTGAAGCTGTGGTTGCCTGAATAGAAACAGTTGACTAAGCAGGATGTCATTAAACAATTCATGTGACACTGTATTCTGATGTCATTAAACAATTCATGTGACACTATATTCTGATGTCATTAAACAAGTCATGTGACATTGTATTCTGATGTCATTAAACAGGTCATGTGACACTGTGTTCTGATGTCATTGAACAAGTCATGTGACACTGTATTCTGATGTCATTAAACAAGTCATATGACACGATTCTGATGTCATTAAACAAGTCATATGACACTATTCTGATGTCATTAAACAAGTCATATGACACTATTCTGATGTTATTAAACAAGTCATATGACACTGTATTCTGATGTCATGAAACAAGTCATGTGACACTGTATTCTGATGTCATTAAACAAGTCATATGACCCTATTCTGATGTCATTAAACAAGTCATATGACACTATTCTGATGTCATTAAACAAGTCATATGACACTATTCTGATGTCATTAAACAAGTCATATGACACTATTCTGATGTTATTAAACAAGTCATATGACACTGTATTCTGATGTCATTAAACAAGTCATATGACACTATTCTGATGTCATTAAACAAGTCATGACACTATTCTGATGTCATTATACAAGTCATATGACACTGTATTTTGATGTCATTATACAAGTCATGTGACACTGTATTTTTATATGACACTATTCTGATGTCATTAAACAAGTCATATGACACTATTTTGATGTCATTATACAAGTCATATGACACTGTATTTTGATGTCATTATACAAGTCATGTGACACTGTATTTTGATGTCATTATACAAGTCATATGACACTGTATCTTGCTGTGCCAGGCAAAAACAACCAGAGACCAGAAAAGATTTGCTTCAAAGCAAGTGTGTCTTTGTGCCTTCAAAACTTGCATAACTTTGAATCTCACATCTTTGTTGGTGGGTTATCAGATGTGTCTTCAGCACAAACATATGAATTAAATTGGGAATGGCACCTCTACCTATAATAGATTTGAAGATATTCAACATAAAAACTTTACAAGTGATCCTAATTAGCAGAAATTAAAATTTCACCACTTTTGTTTGTGGTTCATTGCTTGGGCCCACAGGAAAAAAACCATAGATCGAAGTTGGAATGGCATCTCTATCTATAATAGTTTTCAACATACTCAACATTTAAACTTTCAAAGTGCCCCAAATTAGCATAAATATAAACTCTACAACTTTGCTGGTGGTTCATTGGATGTGCTTTCAGCATAAACCTATAGATAAAAGTTGGCATAGCATGTCTACCTATAACAGTTTTGAAGATAATTAAGATTTAAAATTTCATATGCCCCTAATTTGTATATTTTAAATGCAGTCAACCCTCTTTGTAAAAAGACATGACTTGCTTTATGGATCTATATAATCATACCAAGTCTAGAGTTTCTAAGTGTAACAGTGTCCCAGAAAATTGCCACACAAAATTGCTGGTAAAGAATGTCTGTGTTGGACAGAGTGACAAGCATATTGCAGGCACTGACCTGACTGGTAAGTCTTTTCCTAGTTGGTCTCAGAGCCCTACAGCTGTGGTTGTGTCATTGAAGCCAGACTACCACAAGGTCAATGAGCTGTTACCAATAGGTTGCTGTGACCTGAGCGAGTGCCTTGATCCACATAGCCATAGCTGCAACTTTCCTAAGATCTGTCTTCCTCAGATTCAAACCAATCACTTTTAAGGAAATCTTTTTGCACATTAATGGTATACCTGTTTGTATGTTAGAGCTTTAGCAGTATTTATTGCAAGCCAGGACCACAAAAAATACATTTCTCATTTAAAACAGAATACTTATAAATAAAAAAGACAGAAAAATAAGCAAAACAGATAATTTCAAATCTAACACAGAACAATTATAAATAAAGCAGGGAAAAGATAAAACAAAACAGATGTTTCTTATTTAAAACAGAATAATTAAGAATAAAACAGACAGAAAATACAACAAAACAGATACCTTTCTCATATAAAACAGAATAATTACAAATAAAACAAAACATACTTCTCATGAAAAACAGAATAATTACAAATAAAACAGACAAAAATAAAACAAAGCTGATATTTCTCATTTAAAGCAGAATAATTATAAGTGAAACAGACATTAAAATAAAAGAGATATTTCTCACTTTAAACAGAGCAAATAGATAAACTGACAAAAATAAAACGACAGTTATTTCTCATTTAAAACAGAATAATTATAAATAAAACGGACAAAAACAAAACAAAACACAAATTTCTCTTTAAAAAAGAATAATTGTAAATAAAAGACAAAAAACGCCAAATATATACAAATGATAACTAAAACCAGCCATTTTTTAATAAAACAGACAACAAAAGAGAACAGGTACCGCTGCTAAATGAAACAGGCAATCAGGTCAAATAAAACAGACTTAAGTGAAAGAATCTACAGTTAGGTAAAAACCAGATTCAGTGAGCGCATGCAGTGTCAGCCGACTTTTGGACTTTTAAGCTCAGCTGACTTGTCAGTCAGCTGAGCTTATGTGGTGGTTAGGCATCCCTCGTCCGTCCATCTGTCATCTGTCAGCTAGCATACACAATTCACATTTGCAACTTCTTCTCCAAAACCGCTGGGTAGATTCACTTCAAACTTGATGGCAATAAACCTTGGGTGGGTCTCTATCATGTTTGTTAAATGGTCATGCTCCAGTGATTTTTAGATTTTCTTCATGATTTTTTTTGTTCTTTATTGGGGTAAATCTCAAAAAAAAAATTCTCTGAAACTGTTCACCCAATTGCTTTGATATCACACAGGAACACTCCTGGGGACTTCTAATTCCTAATTTGTTCACCAGGTAGCTCTGCAATTTTTTTGTATCCTTTTTAATGATTTTTTGTGTCTTTTTATCTGTGGCGAAGCCACAGATATTACAATCAGTTTTGGCGGCCATCTTTGTTTACGTGTTGCTTGGCAATGCCCAAAAAAAATTGGGGATATCCAAGTTTCTGAACGGGAATTTGAGGTTTAAGGCCCAATTGTTGAGGTTGCGGGTCTGAAGAGCTTGAAAAGAACCATTTGTAAGTCCTCAATTAATTCAATTTAGTTGAAAACTTGATGCTAAGTTGATATATGGGTCAAGGGCTGATCTCAGAAGTGTGAAAATATCCACTTGTTGCTCATTAGCTTTTTCTTATCTGTGTGTACACAGGTGTTCTAATATAAGTGCGTAATTGTCCAACCTTGATGCCAGTACAACCCTGCCACCGGAGACAAAGGAACTTTCCCAAGACCAAGTCATCACCCGCGGGCGTATGCAGTCAGAATTACATGCGTGCGCACATCACTGCACGTGTTGGTTGACGTCCGGCTTGTGTTTGCATCGGTTGTAACGAAAGAAAGTGCTTATAATATTGACTTTTGGTTAAATTTTTGGGTACATCTTTTTATGAGAGGCTACTTCACAAGGCAGACTGTTCGAAAACTTCGGCACATGTTACGGCAATATTCTGACCTGCTGAATACTGAATGAATTAACCCAAATTCTTGAGTTTGCACATCCGGGTTTTTGCAAATGGAGATGTACGGTAATCTGTTTGCACAAGAACGAATCTGGTGATTGTTGTGTCGAACTCTTGGATTGCATAGACAAGAAAGAAAGACCAGGGTTTAATATAGAAGGCATATCAGAGCACTGTCCGCATAGAATGACAGAATCTGTTGTATTCTAGCAACGGATAGAGTGTTCAAACGATCGCAATTTCACCGCAACCCAAATGAGGCCCCAGCATACGCGATGCAAAGCCAGAGCCGATCAAGATTTCTGCGTGCCGGGGGGCTCCCGTTGGGATGTGGGATATCAAATCAATTTAATGGAATTGAAATAAAAAGTACATGTACATAAGAATACTTGCGGCTCCCCACCCCCCATGTCAAAAGAATGTGAAATTGACCGCTGAATTATAGCACTGCAGGCTTTAGATATTATAATGAATTTGTAAAGAAAATTAACATATTTCTCCATTTACTACTCTGGCAGATTGTCATATTGTTGACATGCACAAGTTCCAACATGTATCAGTTTTCATCTTTCACTGTCTTTTACCCACCACACGTCATCCAACGAGGAAAGGATGCCAGACAAAGATATATTGAAGCGATTCTGTAATATACTTGAAATGTGAAAGTTTAGTTTTATTTCATTAAAATGCAAGGGAGGCCGACACTCGAACATATACTTTTAAATCAATCAACCAATACAATATACAAATTAAAATATATATTTAAATAGATTGAAAGCTAATTGCCTCCGTGAAAATTTTGTTTGCATCATCAAAAAGATGCAGTGCCAGTGTAATGTTTGTCAAGAATAATTTTTGTTTACAATTTTCAAGAATTTGTTAGAAAAACATTAAATAATTTTTGGAATTCAATAGAATGTTGATATCAGATAACTCAACTTAAGTACATCAAATCACATTGTGATTCAGAGATTCACAGTTTATAAAAATTGAAAAAAAAAGAATCCCTACCTACCTACCTACTCTACTTTTGTGCTTCACTGCAACAGGAAACACGACATTTGTTTAGGCCTCACAAACGCTATTTGCCTGTCCAGGACTCCGCAGAATAGAAGTGCTAATATGTTATAACATTACAGTCTTGTATTGAAGTTCCTGAGTAAAGTTACCACCTGTAACATGGCTTTTTGACTCACAGTCGCTTTTTGGCTCAGCTGACCTACCAGTCAGGTTGAGATAAAAAGTCAACCTGACTGGTAGGTCAGAAGACTCAGTCATCCATGGCTTCTCTCTGTCCATTCACAATTCACCTTTTTTTACTTCTCCAAAACAGCCAGCCAGATTCACTTCAAACTTGGTGGCAATGTTCCTTGTGTGGGTCTGTACCTAGTTTGTTCAAATGGTCCCGCTCCAGTGATTTTCAGCTCAGCAGACTTGTCAGTCAGTTGAGCTTATCTTATGGTCCGCTGTCCGTCGTCCTCCCTCATTCAACAATTCACATTTTCGACTTCTCTGAAACTGCCAGATGCACTTCAAACTTGGGGGGGGGGGTGCCTTGGGTGGGTGTCTACCAAATTTGTTCCAATGGTCACGGTCCAGTGATTTTTGGATTTTTTATCTCAGCTGACTTGTCAGTCAGCTGAGCTTATCTTATGGTCCTCCGTCCGTCGTCCGTCAACAATTTACATTTTCGACTTATTCTCTGAAAGCGTCAGCCAGATCCACTTCAAACTTGGTGGGGATGTGCCTTGGGTAGGTGTCTACCAAGTTTGTTCAAATGGTCACAGTCCATTGATTTTTAATGAATTTTTTTGTTCTTTTTTAAGCAAATCTTAAAAAATCTTCTTCTCTGAAACCGCTCACCCAATTTCTTTGATATCACACAGAAACGCTCCCTGGGACACAAAGTTCTTAATTTGTTCACCAGGTGGCCCTGCAATTTTTTTCTATTTTTGTGTGTTATAGCTATTTTTGACTTTTTCTCCAGAACCATCACTCAGATCAAGCTCAAAAGTGGTGGATATGTTCCTTGTAGAAGGGTCAAACAAAGTTGTTCACTATCTGGGAATACTGCAGATTCCTGATTTTTAACGATTTGTTCAATTCGGGTACTTATCGGTCAATGCAGCTTTCCTATTGATTACTATGGAAGTCAATGAGCATTCTAATGCTAATTTATATCTGCGACTTCTTCTCCAAAACTGTCATCCAGATTAACTTCAAACTTGGTGGGGATGTTCCTTGGGTGGGTGTCTACCAAGTTTGTTCAAATGATCATGCTCCAGTGATTTTTGGATTTTTAATGAATTTTTTGTTCTTTTTTTTGGACAAATCTTAAAAAATCTTTTTCTCCTAAAGCACTCACTCAATTGCTCTGATATCACACGGGAAGACACCTAGGGACTCCTTATTCTTAATTTGTTCACCAGGTGGCGCTGCAATTTTTTTCAAATTTTTTATGAATTTTTGTGTGTTCTAGCTATTTTCGACTTCTTTTCCAGAACCGTCACTCAGATTAAGCTGAAATGTGGTGGATATGTTCCTTGTAGAAGGGTCAAACAAAGTTGTTCACTCTGTGGGAATGCTGAGGATTTTTTTTTTTTTTTAATTTTTTTAAACTAAACATACCTACTACGTATAACTGCAATTTGGGCATCATGCCAGTACGGGGACTGATGGACTTAGTATTGATAAGATTCCAGGTTCAAAATTTTTTATTAAATCTGTATTAAAGCAAGAGACTGCCACAGATGAGGTTGTAGCAGGACAATATATGCTTCAGGCTGGTTTGCTGGCGCTGAGACAGACTAGCCCTACTGTAAATACACCTTGGCTTGGCTTGAATTGGGGTGGGTCTTTTGCTATTTTAAACATGTACATGAACAGGGCTTCAAGAAACAAAGGATTAGCGTAATTATAAAGTTGCCCTTTTTTTAAAATATCACAGAAGAAAAAGAGTAAGATATCAAATACAAATGTGCAGTTTTAATTTTCACTTGACAACAGCAGGGGAGGGGAGGGGTGTATGATGAGGGTTCCGAGAGTAAATATTACAAGTCATGAACACACCTCCTGAGTGTATGTGCAGGGACATGGATTAAGTGTTTTATTGCTCTAAGGTCAAGTCAGATTTAATCTCGGGCAATTTAAAATTTATAGGTATTTGCCCAGTCGTGCAACCAACTTTTTTTTCGCTGGGAACTCGATTCCTCAACTTTTCATGACACAGTTACAAGTTGCAGTTGTTTGCAAGGCTGGCTACGGGGGGGGGGGGGGAGGGAGGGAGGGGGGTCTAATCACTTAAAAAATCAGAGCTTTCGAAGCACGTGCGTGGGGCGCCGATAGGTGATAATAATCGCTAATTGATAAACATTCCAAGTTTAAACAATTACTTGGTCCGCAGTTGTATTCATCAAAACTTTATCTCTGTCAACACAAGCAGACATTTTTACTGTCGTACACTACATAGAATTACGTTACAATAGCAAAGGTACCGTCAGTAATTATCGGTTTGCTGAGCGGGGTCAAACTTCTCACTGTCAGTGTGATCTGTCCCAACGATGTCAAAGCAGGGTCAAAATACAGTAAAATTTGCATGGCGAATTCATCTGCAAATTAACATCAAATGCCATTTATCGGTGGGTTCCAACAGTGTTGGAAAAAATAGGTGCCTTGACATGACTTCCAGTCACACGCAAGTGACAGCATGGAGTGGATCTGCGGTGAACTGACCAAGTCTCATGGACTGATTTGGGACACATTCGGCTATTCCCGCTATCCCGTACCTTTGCGTATTTGCCTGTGACTCCAAATAATTGTTGCAATTAACACTGGAATCTTTATTTTCGCATGCTGCAATATAAACAAAGCTTCCCCTTTGTGTGTTCCCTCCCTAAATTACGGCAGATTCGCACATGTTCACTGGGCAGAAGCCATGATGAAAACACTGTAACACGAGCCGTGATTGGCTCATTTTTGCGTGTGACTCAATTGACCAATCGGGTGATGTGTTGTGCGTCAGACCACATGGCCAAAGCAGCTGTTTGTGTACAGTTGCAGGAAAGATGTTGACAGTGTGCACACTCAATTTCTGATTTGAAATATTAAAATTTTCGTTTGAATTTGATTTAGGAACACCTTTTATTGCAAGGAACTTGCCAATACTGTATACGCAAATTTACTACAATGTACCGATAGCATTCATGGTGGGTACGCAAACGATATGCGTTTACAGAACTGCCACACGGGGTGTGCCGCTGTGCGAGTAGCGTTAAATCAAGCCTGAAAAAAAATTTGTTTTGCACTGTTAAAAAAAATATTCCAACCGCAATGTTTTGCGGACACCGGGCGCGTTATACGAAACAGAAATATTTTTAAGGCTGGCCTCACATAGCCACTTTTTAAAAATCATTGCAGACACATGAGAAAGATTTGACTTTAAGAGGTGACATTTTGTGTGATTATGGTATCTATGTAAGACCTTGCTTGTGACTGCAGATGCATGACCTTGACCTATTTTGCAAGGCCACGTGGGTATTTTGTCTAAAAGCAATGTGGACATGGTAACTCAAGAAAGATTTGACGTGGGAAGTTGAAATTTTTTGTGAAGGTGTTCCTACATATGATCTTGCTTGGCATTGCAGATGGGTGACCTTGACATATTTTTCAAGGTCACATGGGCATGTCATCTAAAATTGACATGGATGCAACAACTCTGCAAGAATCTGACTTAGGAGGTTGAAATTTTGCATGTTTATGTACCACAAAACCAACTAGGTTGGGATTGTAGATGGGTAACCTTGAGGTATTTTCAAGGTCACATGGCCACTTTTTAAAAATCATTGCAGATGCACTCGATATATATATATATATATATATATATATATATATATATATATATATATATATATATGCATATTTTAAGTGTGATTAAAACCCCATCTGCTGGGATTTTGGTGTGATTTGTAAGGTCCATCTTCGTGCATGCCCTTGGAATGGAAAATGACAACCTGTATGTATCAAATGTACAGGGTGGCCTTTCAAAGATCAAGGGTAGAAACTAAACCAGAGGAGAAGCACTTCCAGTGATGAGGGGGCAAACAATTCTGTTTTCATTTTGCACCACCTTATTAAAGTGTACTGGAGCTCAAATGAAATAATACAGTGAAAACTCAAAGTGACACTCAGTTATCTGACATATTCATTATAATGACACAAATTTGAAGGGACTGAAGTTGTTGTTCCTTTGTTTTTTGACTCATTAATCTGAAATATTCAGATATCTGACACATTTTCTTGGAAAAAATAGTGTCATTCTTACAAGTTTTCATTGTGCCTGCTATGTGTTGACCCTGACAAACATTAAAAATGTAGCAATCAATAAAGCAGACTTAGTGACATACAATAACAACTCGGTATAAGACTTCAAAACACACATCCAGTTTAATTTGTGAGCAATGCGCCGATATTCAAAAGCATGTGCTCATGGTGTTCGACATCGCCATAATGTTCATGTAATGGTCAACATGGCAATGACCACATAGATACCACATTGATGCGATGACACTGCAAGTGGCAGAGAACCTGTCAAATTTTATACAAACACATCTTCGCTCGTGTAATATATACAATGTAAAACAACAAAATATGAAAAACACACACTTGTGAAACTACCGAGTAATCCGCAGGTATTCTTCTAGTTCCACCTCTTCGCAGTGGCTTCAGCAACAGGTCTTTTCATACGTCACTGTGGCTGCTTTACATATGTCATAACACATTATGCGTGCGCGTAAATGATCTCCAAAATACACTCGCTCCCACCCTAGTAATAAATTTTTGTTTGATCATACACAAACCTACATGTATTGAAATGTTAACAAAATATTCATATTAAGCCCGGTAAATTAAGGTCTTACCGATATTACTATAATAGCCATAAATATTTACTCGCAAATGTACTCAAATTTCACATACATGTATATGTATATTACACATGTAAACATATGTTCATGCCCTAATGAAAACAAAGGAAAAAACAACAAAAAGCCCCACCTCTAGGCTTTAAGCCTTGTTTGTTCATTTAGTTAATTGCCTACAACTTAGTGTTCATTTTCTGTAATAAGTTAAATTGAATTCAATTACCATGGGCCAAAATGGCTGAAAATGATCACCTTTTGTCCAGTGGTGAGAGGGACAATATCCTGAAGTTTGTTCAGAAATCAATTTTTGTCAGGCAAAAGGTGTTGTGACATAGGAGGATGTAGACAATACAATTGTTCTTGCCAATCTGATACAGTCTAAAATTCATCTTGAGGGCCAAAATGTAAACTAGCGTTACGCTAATTTTGTAACCCTGGTGAAATATCTATCTATCTATCTATCTGTCTGTCTGTCTGTCTGTCTGTCTGTCTCTCTGTCTGTCTGTCTGTCTGTCTGTCTGTCTGTGTGTCTGTCTGTCTGTCTGTCTGTCTGTCTATCTATCTTCAAGTTGTGGAACTAACAATTCTACACGAGTTCAGTGCCAAATTTTGTCGGCCAATCAGAAGTCCTGGTTCCTAGTGTACAAGTGAGCATTTTCTGTGGGCTACTATTTTGTATTCATTTATATCAGTAAATCAAATTCTTGATGTCAAGAATTCACCAACATTATTGATATCAAGAAAGTGTTTTTTGATATTAATAAATGGATTTCTTGATGTATAAGAATGAATTCTTTATATCAAGAATTTGAATTCTTGATATTTAGAAATGGTTGGGAATTACTGATATCAATAAATAAATTCTTGATATCAATGAACTAAATTATTTGTATCAAGAAATAGGAAGAAATTTTGATATCAATAAATCAAATTAATCAACTGAGACCATAAATGATTATGTGGAATGCTATCAAAAGCTTAAGAGAAATCAGTATACATGCACAATAAAAGCGTCCTCTCTTCTTGCATAATATTTTTCCCAGGTTGCATATAAAGTAAAAATGTGTTATACTGTACCCCTTCCTTTTCTATATGCACTTTGACCTTCACTTTATGTTCAACTTTGGCCCATTCAGTCAATCTGTTGCCACAAACTTTAGTAGGCACTATTAATACCATTGCAGCTACTCTAAGACATTTCATGTACCAAACCATCTGGTTCACAAGCCTTTTTATTAGGCAAACTAAGAATTATCTTCTTTATCTCGATCTTGCTCACTGGTATCATTATTAAAAAATTCTGGAGTGTTGCTGTTATGCTCCTCACAATCATCATGTTATCTGATGTTTGTTCAACATGATCCATGAATACATAAATGATTATTTCACATATGTAAAAAAAAAAAAAAATGAATTATGTGACATTCTTGTACACTTATGTGAAATAGTTTTACATAGATGTGAAATGAAAATATAATTGTACATGTGTGTAAAACAATTTAACGTGCAAATCTTTTGCCCATATGTGTAAAACTATTTCACATGTTAAATTATTTGATGTTATTGTACATTTGTGAAATTCTTTTTCACATATATATGAAATGAAAAAGATTTTCGCATATGAATAATTATGGAATAAATGCTAAAAATGACTTAATTGCTATAGACTTTGATATCATTCCGAAGTTTACAGGATCATTTCAGTCTTTGTATATATAGATAAGCTCAGCGAAGCACAGGACTGTCTCAGTTCTCTTGTTACTGTACAGATTGGGGTGAGTTGCCAACATTTCCCAAAAGGATATGTGGTTTATAGGTCTCCTTAATTTGAATGTTAATTTAAGGTTTCCATAGGATCATAATGGCTGAAGAACTCGTGTTTTGCCACATCCCTGAATGGAGTTGACACTGAAGGTAAATTAGTTGCTGCAATTTGTCACAGCTGAAAGTACAAGGATACATCAGTGTGGTTGGTTGGGGGTTAGAGGTTATGTTTTTTGTTTGTTTGCTTTCTTTTTTTTTGGGGGGGGGGGGTTACATACTGCATATATACTTCAATACTCTACCAAGGATTGTGATGGATAAGATAGTGATGTGGGCTTGTGCCCTGTCATTCTTAAATGACACTTTTATGTGAAATTCATTACATTATTGCATGCAAGTGTTCCTCTAGCCAGTCATGAGGTACATACCACCAGGATGTCATGATCTGCAAATCCACTTTCACGGGTCAGTGGGGCACACAAAAGAGTGTCTCCAGCTGTGAACATGAGAGGTCTATACAGCCTTATTTAAATCACAATTTGGTTTAAACATATTTCATTCAAATCCAATTGGCCAACAGGCTCACCAGCCTATATTAGGGCCTCTTGTAAATCACAATTTGTGGCGAAAGTGTGATTTAGGGAACAAATAGTACTGGCATGCAATGTCATTTTGCCATATCAAATGATATGCTTTGGTATCTGTGGGTATTTAATAGATGTCCATTTTATGTCAGTTTTTAATTTACACAGTAGCACAAAACACCATTGAGTTCTTTCAAGTGCTAATGCACATTGTTTTTGCTTGTACAACACACACACACACAATAGTCTGAATTATCTCAATTGAATGATATAGAGTCTAGCTGTTATATGAATAAGTGGTGCAAATGTGAGTTCTCTTTCACCATGTGTCATATTTAAGTGTTTTATGACACCACCACATTGTTGATGAGGTCAATGTCAATATTCTTGCACACACCGATTACTTCACTGCGGTCCATTCAGCACCAAGATGTATTTGGTGAAATAATGCTACCTGAAGGAATCGCTGCATAATTCTGATAAAAGTGAACTGGACACAGTTGCTCTAGAAGTGTTGTGCATTTGGTACTCAAATGCTGAATTGTTACTTGGAAAATTATGATTAAATGGCATAAATCCAATGGGTATAACATGGCACCACAAATGACGCCGATTGACGTGGTAGCTGAGAAGCATTTGGGCAACTTATATCCTGGTGCCCAGTGATCACTGAACCATTTAGAATGAAGTGCACAGATAATTCAGACTTCAGTGAAATTACTCAATTGCTAATTTGTGTTTAAGGGTAAGTGGTGATAAAATGGATATTTGCACAGTGTTTTTCAGAAACATTAGTCTATTTGTAGAGATATAGTGTATTTGAGTTGTTGAAGTCACTGTCAAGCATTATACATATATATATCACTAACCATTATAGATGTATTATGGAGCATGTACACCATCAAGCACCAAATATGTACATCATTGAGCCATAAACGTACGCCTTCAAGCACCATGTATACATCCTCCAACAACAAGTACATTATCAAGCACCATATATACATCCTCCAACAACAAGTACATTATCAAGCACCATATATACATCCTCCAACAACAAGTACATTATCAAGCACCATATATACATCCTCCAACAACAAGTACATTATCAAGCACCATATATACATCCTCCAACAACAAGTACATTATCAAGCACCATATATACATCCTCCAACAACAAGTACATTATCAAGCACCATATATACATCCTCCAACAACAAGTACATTATCAAGCACCATATATACATCCTCCAACAACAAGTACATTATCAAGCACCATATATACATCCTCCAACAACAAGTACATTATCAAGCACCATATATACATCCTCCAACAACAAGTACATTATCAAGCACCATATATACATCCTCCAACAACATGTACATTATCAAGCACCATATATACATCCTCCAACAACAAGTACATTATCAAGCACCATATAGACATCCTCCAACAACATGTACATCATGGAGCACCATACATGTGCACCTTATAGCCCCATACATTCTCAAGCATGTACATTAGTGAGCGCCATATAGACATCCTCAAAGCACATGTACATCACTAAGCACCATACATGTACATCACAGAGCACTATATATTTAAAGAACATGTACATTATCAAGCACCATACATATGCACCTTCAAGCACCAGATGTACATCTTCAAACAACATGCGCATTATCAAACACCATATATGTACACCCTGAAGCACCATACAGTGGTCCCCCTCTCATAAGGCCACCTCAAATGCACCAGAAATGTGGCCTTATAAGAGGGGTGGCCTCTCTTGAGGGGTAGAATATTATGGAAATCCCATACTTGCTGCATGGAGGAGTGGCCTTTCTAGAGGGGGTGGCCTCTCTTCAGGGGGGCCTTATAAGAGGGGGACCACTGTATATACATCCTCCAACAACATATACATTACCATAGGTGCCGAAACTCCCGATTTGGTGGGAGATCTTCTGCTTTTTGAGCCAATTTGACAATTCCTCCCGACTCCCCGACATTGAATACAAATCTCCCACCAAAACAAAAATTTAAGGATTTTTTTTTTTTTTGGCGTATAAATGTAAATTTGATAAATACTTCAAGTGATCCAGTCCTTACGGCGAGATAGTTACATAGTTATGATCGTATAAATAGTTTTAACGGGTAAGTATACTTTGGCGGGTAGGCAAAATAACCCGGAAACAAACCACATGCCAAAACGCCCGTGGTTTGAAAGATAAGAATCAGCACCCATTATGTTCTTTGTGCTGTTCTCTTTCTAGCAGAAAGTGTGATATTGGTGCCTGAAAATGGCTGTAGAACAGCCCTGCTTGACAAGGCAAAGAGAGCAGCATCTGTAAAGAATCACATGTTGAGAGACAACAAGGAACAGTCAGATTCAATGGTCATTGTTAACCAGACATTGAAAGAGTCAAATTGTAGTTAAATATGTTACAAAGTGCATTAATTTTTAGTTGTACAGGAGAGTGACATGAGATTAATTTTAAGTCAATGCCAAAATATTTGCATCATATTTAGGGCTGAACTTCATCTCTAAATGTATGATGCAAATGAGAGTCTGGTCATTCAGACACTAAAATGAGAGTCTGGTCATTCAGATACTAAAATGAGAGTCTGGTCATTCAGATACTAAAATGTGGCTAATTCCTGTGAAATATGTGATATTTGTTGTTGCATTTCAGCTTGTATTTATGGCTCTAAAATGCAGGAAATTGCACCATATTAAGTGCTTAAAAATTTTTTTTCAGGGGGAGGCCCCCCAGACCCCCCAGCAGGAGGGGACACCCCTCCTGCACCTTCCCCCCCGCACCACCAAAGGTGGTGCGCTGAGCCGCCTGTGGCACCGCAACAGGTCCACACACACACACACACACACACACACACACACCGCCTTCACTCATGTAGGGAGATCTCCCCCCTTCACCTCACTTATACTTGGCACCTCTGCATTACCAAGCACCATATATACATCCTCCAACAACAGGTACATCATTAAGTACCATATAGACATCATCAAACACCATGTACATCATCAAGCACCCTATATCATCAAGCACCATAATGTACATCATTTAGCACCATACATGTACACCAAGTACCATACATGTACACCAAGTGCCATACATATACATCAAGTGCCATACATGTACACCAAGTACCATACATGTACACCAGTAAGTACCGTATACATGTACAGCATTTTGTTTTGCTATCTGTAAACTGTAGTTGCTATGTCACCTATGAACCCAGTAGAAATAAAGCTACTGAATGTCAGAGGTGACGATGTGCACAAACTACTACTTCAAAAGTAAAATTTTGTATTATTTTATGGTGCCCAGTGTTTCGCAAATGATGGAGTGGAATGTGGTTTAATGATGATGTTTTTATGGGTGGGTCATAATCAGTAGAATCTATCCATTAAAAGAATAGCAATAATAAAACAAAATGAAATAGATTAAAAAGAAAAAGAGAGTCATTTGGGCAGGACAGAGGTTAATTTGTGTACTCAGTGTGACTGGGTGTCACTGGTAAATTGGACAGGACTTTCAGACCGTACCCTATTGGCCACAGGTCATTAAAGTGAATGGAAAAAATGATGTTTGACTAAAACGAAGTTTTGTGTTGTTTGTAGGTGTGTACAGCAAATAGAGTGCCTGAACTTTGAGCTGGTATAGAGGTATGTGATCTTATTATGACTGTTTTGTACATTCCAACTGTTTCCAGAGGTCATGTCAACAGAGAGATGTGACTAGATTAAATCCAGCAGTTACCGATATTGTTAAATGGACTTGATCATGGCAGATCCTGGGTGGATGTGCTTGTGTGTGTGTTTTGTGAGTTGGTGTGAATTAATTGAATGAGAATGCAGGATACTATAATCCAGTGGAATTGGGACTAGCACTCGCATGTGCCATATAGGAAATTGGGATGCCTATCGACTCTTAGCCCTGTGTAATGTTGAACTCCTATCTGGAGGCAACTTTGTCATGTCCAGTGAAGTCTTGAGCTGTAGCTGTCTTGAAAGACCACTGTAAGATACAAGCTGCCCAAGGAGCAGCATATTCCAGGTGCTTTGCTTTGTTCTTTCCATGTCATGAACACCTGGTATGAGAGATGACCTGTCATGACAGACTACGTTGTGCTTGTACTTGTGGTCTTTCCAGCCAGTTTTCACTGCATATCTAATTGAAGTGAAAGAATATTCAGCTTTGATGCTATGAAAGTGGTGCATCCTGCAAGTATGTGGCAGGATGCCTTGCAGACTTCAGTGTTATTGTTACAATGCCTGGTAAGTCATGCTTCAGCTGCTGTGACAGCACCTGGGGCATCGTGTAAAGGCTAGGAATAAAAAAATGAACCGACTGCTTGAAGCCTTAGGTTGTCTGTTTTGCATGACAAACTTGTGCCACAATGGGTGGCATATTGCAAAACTTTTTTAGGCAGAGCTTTTATTTTGTAGATATTTATAGTCTTCTATTAGAGCTAGATCAGCTTCAAAGAAGGGCTAGCTTGACCTAGTTTCCAAGGTCAGAAGGCCACTTAAGTGAATTTGGTTTCTAAATTCACTTCCCTAGGTTATGAGTTCTCCGTTTAATACAATCAATAGGGTAATGAAGGTGAACATAATGATGGCAGGAGGGCATGCGCATCTATGTTTACAAGCATGTCTTGTTTTAATGGTTATAGTCCTGTGACTTTTTGATTTTTAAAAAAAATTTTTTTGTTCAGATTTTGTTCAATTTTTTAAAAATTTTCTCTAAAACTGCCTAGCCAATTTCTTTGACATTGAAGAGGGACTCTTTTGAGGACCCTAGTGCTTAATTTTTTCACCATGTTGTGCTGTGATTTTTAGCTCTGCTGGCCTAAGGTCCCAGAGCTTGTAGCATCACTCATGTCTGTGATATTCCCAAACCAATAAAAAACAAGAGGGCTGTGTGAACAGCCCGTGCCTCGGCTGATCTTAACATTCATCACACTTGCAGCTCTATGAACTTGGGAAAGGATCAAGGACACCATGTTCTGAGTAAGTCTGACCTTTATAGAAGAACACTTACATGTGCAACATCAAAGTTCAAGTAGTTCTCAAGTTATAATGAAGAGTAAACTTCATGTATGTTACACTGTGACCCCACAAACCAGGTCAAGGTCATTCATGTACTGTCTCAGCATGACCTTCATACAGAATAATTAACATGTGTAGCTAACTCAAAACAGATCTCAAGTTATCAAGTAAACAGTAAATTTCGTGTCAGTTGTCCTGTGAATATTAGCATTAGAATGCCCATTCACTTGCATAGTAATCAATAGGAAAGCTGCATTGAACGATAAATGCCCGAATTGAAAATCCTTAAAAATCAGGAATCCAAAGCAGTGCCACCTGGTAAACAACTGTTTGACCCTTCCACAACAACATATCCATCACATTTCAGCTTAATCTGAGGGACGGTTCTGAGAACAAGTAAAAAATAGCAAAACCATACAAAAAATTCCTTAAAAAATTGCAGCGCCACCTGGTGAACAAATTGGGAACTAGGTGTCCTCGGGAGTGTCAATGTACGATATCAAAGCAATTGGGTGAGTGGTTTCAGAGGAGAAGAATTTTGAAGGTTTGCCCCAAAAAAGAACAAAAAAAAATCATAAAAAATAAAAAAATCAATAGAGCGTGACCATTTGAACACACTTGGTAGATATCCACTCAAGGCACATCCCCACCAAGTTTGAAGTAAATCTGGTCAATATTATTAAAGTTATGACCATTACAAGAAATTCCCATGTTAAACTTTCCTATCAAAACTTTTGTAGAGATTTTTGAAAAAAAATCATAAAAAAATCCAAAATTCATTGGAACATGACCATTGGAACAAACCTGGTAGACACCCACCCAATGTACATCCCCACCATCTTTGAAGTAAACCTGGATGACAGTTTTGGAGAAGAAGTCGAAAATGTAAATTAGCATTAGAATGTCCATTGACTTACATGGTAATCAATAGGAAAGGTGCATTTACCGCAAAGGAGCCGAATTGAAAAAATCGTTAAAAATCAGTAATCCGCAGCATTCCCACATATGATGATGTTAGTTCCAACAACTACCACCAGTGGTTCCACCGTGTTTCCCCATCTCACAGACTTTTGTCTGTATTATATGTGTCCACAACTTCAGATGTAATGACCATCACCAGAAAACAATTTCCTGAAATGTGTTCACTCTGTGACCTTGATAATGTAGGTCAAGGTCACTCACATTTTGTAGTATTTAATATCCATACATCATACACATTTGCATCTGTATTGCAAATGCAATTTTGACAGAGAGACAAGAGGGAAAAGAAGCACAAGATAAAATGGCATCAAGGTGGAAACGTTTCTGTCTTCTGGACATAATTGTGAATGGGATTCCAGCCAAGAAAATATTTCTAGTATAGGATTTCCCACATGGTGGCACCACTGGTGGTAGTTGTTGGAACTAACATCATCAGTACAAGAAACACATTATGTTCATTATTATAATAAATTGAGACTGAGCTACAAAATTTACAACCATATATGCATTAGACCAAACTTTGTCAAATTTCTTGAAATTTGGGGTAACCTTGACCCATTTGCTAGGTCATTATGGTAAAGGATACTAAATTCAGTATTTAGAGAAAGAATAAGGGTAGTGATACCAAAAATGCCACAAATGTGTATCATATATATATATGTGTGTGTGTGTATATATATATATATATATATATATATATATATATATATATATATATATATATATATATATATATATATATATATATATATATATATATATATATATATATATATATATATATATATATATAAGGTTGATATTGCATAAAGGACATTCAACATGCTGAAAAAGAATAAGGCTAACATCATTAAATATGCCACAAGTTATATATGACCTTGACAAGCTTTTTCAAGGTCATGCAGGGCATGCATGCACTTCATGAAAATATTTTTTGTGATGGTAATTACATTTCACCTTGTGGTCATACATCCATGTACGATTACAGGAACATTATACAGGCAAAAGTTTATGACATAAGGAGTTAGGGACACTGCGGGTGGAAATGATTGATGCTAACATCATAGCTGTCAAAGCACATTAAACACATTATTATTATGTTAATATTATATATAAATTGAGATGGAACTTCAGAATTTACACCAAATATGTATTAAGCCAATGGTCATATTTTATAACATGTTGTGTGACCTTGACATATTTTTCAAGGTCATTAAGCACTTTTGAAAAGTACACCAACCTCAATATGTTGATAAAGAATAGGGTAAATGATACCAAATGTGCCACAAATGTGTATTATGTGGATGTTCGATATTGCATAGTGTGGATTACTTTGACTAACTTCTCCAGGTCATAGACAGAATGCATTTCAGCAACTGATTTTTGGTGATGGTCATCAGCAGAGCATTAGGCCCCTGGGCCTCTTGTTTGGGAGACACCAGGTGGGTGGATTTGAGTGACAGGTTGCAGTATTATATGGCTAGACATGGAGACTGTTATAAGTTTATGAACATGTACTGTACGCAGTGTTACGGTCACAGGTAGTGGCCTACTACAGGAAAACCTAGGCATGATGCAGGCCTCAGCACCTTACAGCAGCTACCTGTGTATTAGATTTACAATGTATTTGCCATATTGCTCATACTCACATCTCCATGACTGTCAACAGTTTGTGATTCCTGACTTTTTGTCAACTTAAAAGGACAATTATCCCAGGAAAAAAATATATATTTGTGCAAATTACAGTTGTTGCTGGTCAATCGATCTACTTGACTGGTCATGCACCTGTGCCTGCCTCATCCTGCAGATGTTGTAACAATTGGCATGTCCTGAGTGGATTATTCAGGAAATGCAATCCTGTAAGTCATTTAGTAATGGCCATAATCAGAGTGCTTGTAGTCATGATTTGTGCAGCCTACATTAGGCACCACATCTGCTGTTGCAAGCTTTAGTCACACAATAGACTACATATTGAGGATGGTTTAGTGGGTTGTTGTTGCTTTCCTGGAAAACAAACCACATGTTTGTGCCATTATGTAGAGTTTTGTAATTCAATAATGTAGTTGCCATCCGGCTTCCCAATATGAATGTCTGATCTGCTAAAAAGGTAAAATTCAATTGTGCAATCACTCTTCAAATGAGTGGAGAGTGAATGGAAGGCCCCCAAATGGAAGGGAGCCCAGACCACAGGGTAGAGAGTATTGGAGACATTAGGAGGTTGAGTGTGTGCAGCTCAGGAAGGGTCAAGTCCCAGGCCCCAAGTGTAGATCTCTTGAACGTACAAGTAATGTAATTTCATTTGCAAAAGCCTTTGCAAGAATCCACTCATAAAAATAGATTATATTCCTTTTAAAGCACAACACTTCCCTGCATAGATTGCCATGGAAGGTCTGCTGGGATAGTTCCTGGCATGTAACATAGTAGTCACTGTGCCTAACAACAAGGTCCCCACCAAGTATGTAAGATTTATGACAATGGCAGGATCAACTAAGCAAGCGCAATGATTGGAAAATAAAACTTCAACTAGAAAAAAAGATTTGCTTCACAGCAAATATGTCTGGGTGCCTTCAAAATGAGGACAGTTTGAAATGCTCCACTTTGCCATTGTTCAACATAATCTAAATTTTGTGCATTGGCCTAATTTGTATAAATTGAAATGCTAAAACTTTGGTTCTTGTTTTTATTTTTGTGATATGGCTATGTCACAAACTTATAAACTGAAGTTTGAATGACATTACTATCTACAGTAGTTATGAAGTACCCTTTTTAAGATTTTAATTTTGTGTATTGCATAAATTAAAAGCCAACAATTTTGGTTCATGGTTCATTGGATGCACCCATGTCACAAATATATTGAGTGAATTTGAAATGGTACCTCTATCTATGATAGTTTTGAAGCTATGCAAGATTTAAATTTTTTGTATTCACCTTATTGGCATAAATTAAAATTCTACAACTTTGGTTCATGGTTCATAAGATGCGGCCATGTCACAAACTAACAAATTAAAGTTGGAATGACACCTCTATGTGTAATAGTTTTAAAGTTGTTTAAGTTTTGCCCTTGTTCAACATAATCTAAATTCTGTGTATTAACTTAATTTTTACCTCAGCTGACTTGTCAGTCAGCTGAGGTTTTTTGAGGGTCCGTTGTCTGTCCTCCGTCCGTCGTCCACAATTCACATTTTCGACTTCTTCTCAAAAACCGTCAGCCAGATTCACTTCAAACTAGGTGGAGATGTGCCTTGGGTGGGTCTCTACCAAGTTTGTTCAAATGGTCACGATCCAGTGATTTTTGGATTTTTAATGAATTTTTTTGTTCTTTCTTGGGTAAATCTTAAAAAATCTTCTTCTCCGAAACCGCTCACCCAATTGCTTTGATATCACACAGGAACCCTCCCTGGGACTCCTAGTTCTTAATTTGTTCACCAGGTGGCGCTGCAATTTTTTTCCTAATTTTTTTAATGAATTTTTGTGTGTTATAGCTATTTTCGACTTCTTCTCCAGAACCGTCACTCAGATTAAGCTGAAACATGGTGGATGTATTCCTTGTAGAAGGGTCAAACAAAGTTGTTCACTATGTGGGAATGCTGCAGATTCCTGTTTTTTAACGATTTTTTCAATGCGGGTACTTGTCCGTCAATGCAGCTTTCCTATTGATTACTATGGAAGTCAATGGGCATTCTAATGCTAATTTACATTTTCGACTTCTTCTCCAAAACCGTCATCCAGATTAACTTCAAACTTGGTGGCAATGTACGTTGGGTGGGCTTCTACCAATTTTGTTCAAATGTTCATGCTCCAGTGATTTTTTGATTTTTTTATGATTTTTTTTTTTTTTTTTTTTGACAAATCTTAAAAGATTTTGTAAGTCAATTGGCATTCTAATGCTAATTCACAGGACAACTGACACGAAATTTACTGTTTACTTGATAACTTGAGATCTGTTTTGAGTTAGCTACACATGTTAATTATTTTGTATGAAGGTCATGCTGAGACAGTACATTAATGACCTTGACCTGGTTTGTGGGGTCACAGTGCAACATACATGAATTTTACTCTTCATTATAACTTGAGAACTACTTGAACTTTGATGTTGCACATGTAAGTGTTCTTCTATAAAGTTCAGACTTACTCAGAACATGGTGTCCGTGATCCTTTCCCAAGTTCATAGAGCTTTAAGTGTGATGAATGTCAAGATCAGCTGAGGCATGGGCTGTTCACACAGCCCTCTTGTTATAAATTTAAGTGCTACAACTTTGGTTCTTGGTACATTGGATATAAGTTCATAGAGCTGCAAGTGTGATGAATGTCAAGATCAGCTGAGGCACGGGCTGTTCACACAGCCCTCTTGTTATAAATTTAAGTGCTACAACTTTGGTTCTTGGTACATTGGATATCGCAATGTCACAAACTTATAAAGTGAAGTTTGAATGAAACCACTATCTGTAATTGTTTTGAAGCTATTCAACATTTTAATTTTGTATATTTGCCAAATTTAAATAAATTAAAAGCCTACAACTTTTGTTTATGGTTCATTGGATTGGCCTATGTCACAAACCCATAAATTGAAATAGAAATGGCACCTCTATCTTTAATAGTTTTGAAGCAATTCAAGATTTACATTTTGCATGTTCACCTAATTTGCATACATTAAAACCGCAAAACTTTGGTTCATGGTTTATTGGATGTGGCTGTCCCACTTGGTCATAAGGAAGGAAGGAAGGAAGGAAGGAAGGAAGGAAGGAAGGAAGGAAGGAAGGAAGGAAGGAAGGAAGGAAGGAAGGAAGGAAGGAAGGAAGGAAGGAAGGAAGGAAGGAAGGAAGGAAGGAAGGAAGGAAGGAAGGAAGGAAGGAAGGAAGGAAGGAAGGAAGGAAGGAAGGAAGGAAGGAAGGAAGGAAGGAAGGAAGGAAGGAAGGAAGGAAGGAAGGAAGGAAGGAAGGAAGGAAGGAAGGAAGGAAGGAAGGAAGGAAGGACTTTATATGCTGCCTCAGTATTGGCTGTGAAGAACAGGCTTCATCTTACTAGTTACAAGAAAACAAAGACATGAAAGTGTTCACTGAGATGACACAAATCCACACACTGTTTCTAAATTCACAAAGGTTGTGAAAAGAGTCATTGAGGAGTTTAAGAGCACATGTTGATGGGTCTAGCCAACTCAACACTGTATGTAGTCAATACGGTCTCTGCATAAGTTCACCCTGCGGGGAAACCCCAGCGGAAATTCCGATGTCAGAGCCAGGCACGCACAGGTTTCTGGGTAATTTGCAGGCCACTCAGTCTTACCGCACAGGCTACAGCGCTACTGAATACAGCAAGTAATGAGGAGTGAAACACGGACCATGATTTCTTCAAAAAACAGAATCTCGGGTGGCTGAAAAAGTATTTGAAATATACAGGAATATCAGTTGATGGAAGGAATAAAGGGGCACTTTTATTTCTGATATTTGTCAGTTTGACGTTTCTTCCTGTTATCAACATTACAGCCCACTACACAACAGTCGGTGGTAGTTTACCACGATAATTCGCCTTGTCACTCAATGTTCTAACTATCAATGCTTTCCGTACTCCTCTGCCAACAATCTACAATGGTAAACTTCTATACACCTCCTGTATTTGGTCCATTTCCTGCTTTTCTGTTCATGTTGACATGAACAAGATTAGTGTCCGCCATCATGCATTATGGTGACCACTTTTGAGAAGGTTCACAGCGCGCCACCTGGTAGCAAAAAATCAGCCCGCTTGCCTCGCTTTCGTAATGGGACAACAGGGTTTTCCTGCTTGGTGAACTTATGCATAGACTGTATTTTTAACAGAGGGTAGACTAAGGCTTGTTCTGCCTAGAAGTCCAGCTGCCTGTGATCCCTTGGGACTGATCAGCCCAGCAGACTCATAGCCTCAGGCAAAAGCAGACCAGTTAGACACCTCAGCTCTATCCAGCACAAGAAGGAGCATGAAGCAGATATGGTTTTGCATGAACAGAAAGAGAAGGCCCCATATATCCTTAAAAATGCCCCTAATTAGCATAATTTGAAATTCTGCAACTTTCATTTTCTGTCCATTGTATTGGCAGGTGTCACAAACCTGTACATGCACATTGAAATTTTGTGTTTCTCTGTAATAGCACAAGGTGCATGCTGTTCAAGAAGGTCCCATATATCCTTGAAAATGACACCACTTGTTCCTGGGCCGAGCTGAAAAAAATGTCCCTAATTAGCATAATTTAATATTCCACAAGTTTTATTTACTGTCCATTGTATTGGTAGGTGTCACAAACCTATACATATACATTGAAATTTGTGTCTACCTGCAATAGTTTCGAATATATGGAGTTTTTAAAATTTTGAATGGCCCTAATTTGCATAATTTTAAACATGTTGATTATTTCAAATCAGATAGTCAACTACCCTGTTAACTCTGTTACCATTCCAAGTTTAAACATTGTAGCTTGCACAGTGTCTGAGAAAAGCTCAGGACAAATTATGTGGCGCAGAGAGAGAGAGAGAGAGAGAGAGAGAGAGAGAGAGAGAGAGAGAGAGAGAGAGAGAGAGAGAGAGAGAGAGAGAGAGAGAGAGAGAGAGAGAGAGAGAGAGAGAGAGAGAGAGAGAGAGAGAGAGAGAGAGAGAGAGAGAGAGAGAGAGAGAGAGAGAGAGAGAGAGAGAGAGAGAGAGAGAGAGAGAGAGAGAGAGAGAGACCCTCCTTGGTCTTAGTTGGTAGCGTCTTTGACTTCTTCTCCAAAACCATCAGGCAGATTTGAGTGGGTTGAAACAAAATGTATTCAAATAGTCACACTTCAGTGATTTTCTTATTTTTGATGATTTCTTTTGTTCAGACATAATAAGTAGCATATGTGTACAGAGAAGTTTTTTTATTGGACAGGAAGCACTTGTATCAGTTTAAAGGTTCTAGTTTATTCCAAAGGCATTGACTCAGGTCACAGGGGCAGAAGTGCAGATATTTCAAAAATTGCAGGTACCTTAGTTGTTGTGACAGATAACCTTGCTGACATGATGAAAGAAAATGACTTCAGTGGCACATACATGTAGGGAAGGAGAAGGTGGTTACATAGCAGCTACACAGCTGCCTGCAGTGTCAGCAATTTACTGCATTTAAAAAATACTAATTCCATCCGTGCTGTTCAGTGAATTCCGCAATTTACCACAAAAAGTAATTGTGTAACTTGAAACCCATAAACATGCTGTAGTTTGTGTTGTTACAATGTGATTACATCCCACACGACCTGTCCATAATCCAGGAGGATGGCTGCTGTAACAATGTATCATTGTCAAGTAGTTTGTTATGTCTAGCCACAATCCTATTTTGATCCAAGTGTTCCGATCACATAATAATTTATCCAATCCGCTCGCGACTAAGCATGTTCAGGTGACAAGCTGCAGCATGCGACAACACTTTGGCCTTGAAGGCACGTGTTGATTTTTCTTGTGAAATCTACATAGCTTCCTACTCATTACTTCACACCAGCATATGGCTTCATGTTCTAAAAAGAGGAAACTTACCGTGCAGGACCGCCAGCATCAATTCCAGGATTATACTTACATTGATGAGCAAATTTTATTTTGCAAATATTGCCAACACTCCTTGGATTGGACCAAAAAAGATACTGTTGGTGATCACGTTGGTTCTAAGAAACATAAACAAGGAGAAGCATGCTGAAAATAGAAAAAGGGGAAAACACTTCTACGGCAATCAACTATTGGGACTATCACCCAGACAGGTGCACTGAGACAAGATTTCGTGTTGGACTTCACAAAGATGTGTACTATTGCTGATATTCCAATTGAGAAAACAGAAAAAATGCTTCCTTTCTTTAAAAAGCACTGCAAGCAAGGTGGAAGTCTTCCTACATCAAGCACAATTAGAAAACTGTATATTCCAAAAGTTGGTGAGGAGCATAAATTGGCTATACGCAAAATTTTGAAAGACAAAAAAGTCATGGTTGCTGTAGATGAAACCAAGGATGATGCCAGCAGATCTGCTTTGAACCCAGTAGTGAAGCTCTTTGCACCTGACGCAAAGCTGATATTCCTTGATATTAAACATCTGGAAACTGTGAATTATCGAACTGTATCACAGGCACTTCTTTCTGCTCCTACTGATGTGGGAATTTCCTACAATGATGTTTATGCAGTAGCCACTGACAATGCGGCCTACTGTAAAAAAGCATTCAATGATGTTGTAAAATATGTACTACCAAATGCGGTACATGTGTTGTGCCTGTGCCATGTTTTACATTTGATATGTAATGCAAGCAAAACCCCCTCTGTTTTGACAATGTTACAACACTGGTCAACATGTGGAAAACTTTTGTTCAGATATTATTATGCAGGTCGACGTAGGTACCTTGCCTTCCTACGCCGCAATGCTGTAGCCCGGCCAAAGCTTGCACCGGAACCCGTTGACACACGCTGGGGCACCTATTTGCCACAGTCACCTACCACAAAGATCATGTGGACTATTACACCGATTTTCTCACTGAGGAAAGTGCAACTAGCTGTCACACTGGAGTGAACAAGATGCTACACATTTTCAGAGATGGGAAGCGCAAAAAAATGTTGCATGTAAACCTCAACTTTTTATCAGAAGTAGGTGAACGCATCACAGGACTGATCGTGGCTTTGCAAAGCACTAGCAAGCCCTATGCGCTGAAGATTTTCAATTTGCTTGAAGATCTTGGTGTGTTTCTCCAGGCAGGTTCGATGCGCAACCAACCCAATCAGTATGGGGAAGAGACAAGCAATCTATTGCAGAACCTACTTAATGCTAGCAAGCAGCGGGAAGCTCTGTGTAACTTCAGTGATGCCTTTCAGAAAGCGCTTAACAAATTTAATTCACACTGGCCGGACCATCCTGGTAGGAAACTCTATGATGCAGTGCGTGTTTTTGACCCGACACAAGTTTCTTTGATGCCATGTGACTTACAGCAAATCAGCGTAATCAAGGGCTTCAAACCACCACACCACATGGACTTGACAAATGAGTGGCAGGTGTACCGGAACCTACCAGTGGACGAATTGCACAGAGACCTCGCCCCCAGTCACAACTCGCAGAGTCAAGCACCGGTGACATCGATGCAAATCAGGAGAGCGTAGCCATGGCAGCTGTCACTCAAGATCCAGACAGCCGAGAGTTACGTGAGTCTGAGGACAAGGCAGTGTTATTTTGGCAGGCGCAAGCAACACGTTTGCCTCTTGTCACTGCCGAAGCCAATCTTTGGCTGTTGTTCCTGTGGTCATCCGTTGAAGTAGAGTGTAGTTTCTCTGCCTACAAAAATGTTTACGGGGACAAATGCCATAATTTGACAGATCAGAATAGCCGAGACTTAATAAGGTTCTACTTCAATGGAGATGTGGAGGGTCGCTTTGCCAGCTATGATAAATAAATGACCATGCATGGAACAAGTAGGCCTACAAGTAACAACACCATCAGTCACGTAAAATGATAGCTTAAATCAAACTTTGTTATTAACTGTTGAAATGGAGTGCCATTTTTAATAACTCCTACAAATTGTGACTGTTCATTATGCTTGGCATTTGAGTTTGGGTACCATTTAAAACAATTTAGTGTTAACTTCTATTGTTGATCAAAATGTTGACTATTATGATTGCACTACACCTACGTACACAGGCTGGAGTACACTGCTAGTACCTGCGGTAACTTGATTGTACCCGAGAAACATAATACATATGAACAATTACTGCTGTTTTCTTTTGTTTTTTGTCATTTTGAGGGAGAATTGGGGCCTTTTTCACCAAGATTTGGCATTTTATAAAATCTGCATCTACAGCCCATTTCTGTAAAAACGGCCACTTTTCCGTATTTGCGGTAAATGCCTGTCTCTGTGCCTGGGCAGGCCATGCAGCCCTTCATCTGGCATTGAAGGTAGCCACAGGTAACTTGTATAGCATATCATCAGCACACTGTGGTTGGGAGGGGGGTAGGGGGTAAGGGGGTGGGTCCCTGGTACACTGGTACAAACTATAGTTTTCCCCTGGTACAATGTACAGAGATAAGAAAATGTACAACTAATTGTTGGCATGAAGAATGGAAATTAAAATGGATTTTGGTATGTAAGTACAGCAAATAAAAATGCCCAGTATGCTAGTACGAAAAACCCCACCCCACCCGCCCCCAGTGTGTCTGATACACAGCAAGTCTGTCTAGTGCATCTAGTATTTGCTTGAATGGACAAGAATAGGGATGGCTTATCAGTCAGCAGAGCTTATGATACCCGTTTGCATCCATCATCCATCTGTCTGTCAGTGTGTCTGTCCATTGCACGTTTTACATTTTCGACTTCTTCCCAGAAACCATTGTATGGAATGTTTTGATATTGTGCATAGATGTTTTACCACAGGGTCTACCAAGTTTGCAAAAGTGATGATAATGTAATAATTTTTCAATCTTATATGATGTTTTACCTCAGCTGACTTGTCAGTGCGTCATTCTGCTGTATGTTGGTCAGGCATCCTTCGTCTGTCCCTACGTCCATCCAGCATTATTCACAATTAATGTCTTTGACTTCTCCAAAATCATCAGTCAGATTTACTTCAAATGTGGTAGGAAATGTACCTTGAGTGGGTCGAAACCAAATGTATTTAAAAAAGTCAAACTTCATTGATTTTCTAATTTTTGATGATTTCTTTTGTTCATTTTCAAAATCTAGAAAAATCTCCTATAAAACCGTCATGCCAATTGTTTTGAAATGGCATAGGGACACTTCTGAGGACCCCAGACCTTAACTTGTTCAACAGGTGGTACAGTAATTATGTCTCCCGGTGGAAGCCGGGGGACATATTGGTTTAGTGCCCGTTTCTTCCACTTCTTCTTCTCCTTGTTGTTGTTGTTGTTGTTGTTGTTGTTGTTGTTGTTGTTCAGGTTCTTCAACACTTGGTTTCCGTGCGATAAGTCTTGAAGGACTTGACAGAATTTGATGAAACTTGGTAGGATTATGTATCTAGGCAAGACCTAGGTTGGGATTGTATTTGGGTGACCTTGACCTAATTTTCAAGGTCACAGGGTCACTTATGTGAAATTGGTTTCCGTTTGATAAGTCATGAAGAACTTGATGGAATTTGATGAAACTTGATAGGGTCATGTATTTAGGCAAGACCTAGGTAAGGATTGTATTTGGGTGACCTTGACCTAATTCTTAAGGTCACAGGGTCACTTATGTGAAATTGGTTTCCGTGCGATAAGTCTTGAAGGACTTGATGGAATTTGATGAAACTTGGTAGGATTATGTATCTAGGCAAGACCTAGGTTGGGATTGTATTTGGGTGACCTTGACCCAATTTTTAAGGTCACAGGGTCACTTATGTGAAATTGGTTTCCATGCGATAAGTCTTGAAGAACTTGATGGAATTTGATGAAACGTGGTAGGATTATGTATCTAGGCAAGACCTAGGTTGGGATTGTATTTGGGTGACCTTGACATAATTTTCAAGGTCACAGGGTCACTTATGTGAAACTGGTTTCCGTGCGATAAGTCGTGAAGAACTTGATGGAATTTGATGAAACTTGGTAGGATTATGTATCTTGGCAAGACCTAGGTAGGAATAGTATTTGGATGACCTTGAGTGAATTCTCAAGGTCACAGGGTCACTTGTGTGAAATTGGTTTCCGTGCGATAAGTCTTGAAGAACTTGATGGAATTTGATGAAACTTGGCAGGATTATGTATCTAGGCAAGACCTAGGTTAGGATTGTATTTGGATGACCTTGAGCGAATTCTCAAGGTCGCAGGGTCACTTATGTGAAATTGGTTTCGTTGCGATAAGTCTTGAAGAACTTGATGGAATTTGATGAAACGTGGTAGGATTATGTATGTAGGCAAGACCTAGGTTGGAATTGTATTTGGATGACCTTGAGCGAATTCTCAAGGTCACAGGGTTACTTATGCGAAGTTGGTTTCCGTGCGATAAGTCTTGAAGAACTTGATGGAATTTGATGAAACTTGGTAGGATTATGTATCTAGGCAAGACCTAGGTCGGGATTGTATTTGGATGACCTTGACCTAATTTTCAAGGTCACAGGGTCACTTATGTGAGATTGGTTTCCTTGCGATAAGTCATGAAGAACTTGATGGAAGTTGATGAAACGTGGTAGGCTTATGTATCTAGGCAAGATCTAGGTTGGGATTGTATTTGGATGACCTTGAGCGAATTCTCAAGGTCACAGGGTCACTTATGTGAAATTGGTTTCCGTGCGATAAGTCATGAAGAACAGGATGGAATTTGATGAAACTTGGTAGGATTATGTAACTTGGTAGGATTATGTATGAAGGTAAGACCAAGGTTGGGATTGTATTTGGGTGACCTTGACCTAATTTTCAAGGTCACAGGGTCATTTATGTGAGATTGGTTTCTCTACAATAAGTCTTGAAGAACTTGATGAAAATTGCTAGGGTAATGTATCTAGGTGAGAGCTAAAATAGGATTGTAATTTTCAAGCAAACTTGGGTCATTTGTGATTTGTTATCACCTGTAGCTTATTCAGAGACGTAAGTGTTCCACCGGGAGACATTTGATTTTCTGTTGGAAAATCAGTCTGTTCTAGTTTTGTATGTTTTCCTAAAAATTTGTGTGTTAAGGCTATTTTCAACTTCTGAAACTTGGTGGAAATTGTAGCTTGTGGGAGAGGTAAACAAGTTTGTTGACCTTGTGGTGATACTCTGGATTCCTGGTTTTCAACTCATTTTACAATTATGGTACCTGTCAGTTAATGCATACATACCTAATGATTACCTTGTAAGGGAGGATTGCAATGGAAAGTCAGAGGAGCAGATGATGATGCAGTAATTTTTCTATTTTTATGGATTTCTATATTTATTTTATTTTTTACCTCAGCTGACTTGTTGGTCAGCTGAGGTTGTGTGGTGGTTGGGCATCTGCTGTCCATGCAGTGTTGTTCAACATTGACATTTTCAAAATCTCTAAAACTGTCTGCCATATTATTTCAAACTTTGTGGGAATGTACCTTGGGTGGGTCTCTACCAAGTTTATTTAAATGGTCATGCTGCATTGATTTTTGAATTTCAAGGATTTTTTTCCATTTTTGAGCAAAATTTTGTGATGTCCGTGACAAATTGAGGTGGGATTGCAAAACATACACTAAACATACATTAGGGCAGTGGTCACATCTTTTAATACATGTATGTTGTGTTACCTTGACCTGTTTTAAAGGTCATGGAGCACAAAAGGGACAGGTGAACAATATATAAATGTTGACCTGGGTGGTGGGCAACAGACCGAATGTCACCCCGAGGAAACCATTGTCGACCAAGACTGAAGGTTGAGGTTGACAATGGTTTCCAAGGGGGTACATTTGGTCTGTCCGCCAACACCCAGGTCAACATTTATTTTCTTGCACTGAAAGTCTTACTTTTGTGATCAAGGGCTTGTACTAGACACTTCTGAATCAACCTGCAGATCCCTCAGGTGATTCCGCAGTGTACAGAGTTTGCGGAAGACAGGGCAAACCTGAGCACATCAATGTAAGCCTACATGTTTGCACGTGGTTAATTGTTCAGGTGCAAATCTGATTGGTTTAGATGCCCTCCCTGTGATGTACAATGACGTAATCACGTAAAGCCGCAATGTCAAAATGGCGGACATGGGCTTCGCTTTGGTGATTGATTCTTACATAAATGTCATAATATCTGATTTATTCAAGCTCCATCATGGATAAGAGTATGAGGATGGATATAATCTTTCAATGGGAAACATTAATTTAGGGGCATAAATCGCTATTCCAGTATAAAAGGTACGATCCACACTGATAATCAATTCTTGTTCAAGGACAGGTGCATGGCTTGGGGTCATGCACCTTGGCATGTGATAAATAAAAAAAATTGTCACCCATCCTTAAGGGTACTTGTGGTGCCACATCAAATGTCACACTGCTGATAACCAATCAGATTACTTCATTCTTACTTGAACTGCAAGAATACCAAATATACCAGAAATGTGGATTCCTGTGGCACTTTGAGGTTGCATCATATAGATAACCTTGACTAATTTCTCAGGTTCAGAGATGGAACACACATTTCATGAAATGAATTTTCAGTAATGGTCATCAGATTATGTCAGGACAGCATTAGATCAATGGGCCTCTTGTTATAAATTATTGTGAGCTAATGCTATTTTTGACTTCCAAAACTTACTTAGATTGTTCTGAAACTTGGTGGAAATATAACTTGTGGAAGGGTGTAACTAAGGTATTCACTAGGTGGGGATGCTCTGTATCCCTGATTTTTAACAAATTCTTAAAGTTGGGTAGTTGTTGGTTGATGCACATATTCTTGTTGATTACAATGCAAGTCAATGGGGATTGCAATGGTAATTCACATTTATAACTTCTTCTCCAAAACTTTCAGCCAGATTCACTTTAAACTTGACTGGGATGTACCTCGGGGGAATCTCTACCAGTTTTTACCTCAGCTGACTTGTCAGTCAGCTGAGGTTTTTTGAGGGTCCGTCGTCCGTCCGTCGTCCGTCCGTCCATCGTCCGTCCGTCGTCCGTCCGTCCGTCCGTCGTCCACAATTCACATTTTCGACTTCTTCTCCAATACCGTCAGCCAGATTCACTTTAAACTTGGTGGATATGTGCCTTGATTGGGTCTCTACCAAGTTTGTTCAATTGGTCACAGTCCAGTGATTTTTGAATTTTTAATGAATTTTTTTGTTCTTTTTTGGGTAAATCTTAAAAAATCTTCTTCTCCGAAACCGCTTACCCAATTGCTTTGATATCACACAGGAACACTCCCTGGGACTCCTAGTTGTTAATTTGTTCACCAGGTGGGGCTGCAATTTTTTCCTAATTTTTTATGAATTTTTGTGTGTTATAGCTATTTTCGACTTCTTCTCCAGAACCGTCACTCAGATTAAGCTTACACGTGGTGGATATGTTCCTTGTAAAAGGGTCAAACAAAGTTGTTCACTATGTGGGAATGCTGCAGATTTCTGATTTTTAACGATTTTTTTCAATTCTGGTACTTGTTGGTCAATGCAGCTTTCCTATTGATTACTATGGAAGTCAATGGGCATTCTAATGCTTATTCACATTTGCGACTTCTTCTCCAAAACCGTCATCCAGATTAACTTCAAACTTGGTGACAATGTACCTTGGGTGGGTTTCTACTAATTTTGTTCAAATGTTTGTGCTCTGGTGATTTTTGGATTTTTAATGAATTTTTTTTGTTCTTTTCTTTTGACAAATCTTAAAAAGTCTCCTTCTCCGAAACTGCTTACCCAATTGCTTTGATGTCACACAGGAAGACATCTAGGGACTCCTTGTTGTTAATTTGTTCACCAGGTGGCGCTGCAGTTTTTTTCAAATTTGTTATGAATTTTTGTGTTATAGCTATTTTCGACTTCTTCTCCAGAACTGTCACTCAGATTAAGCTTACACGTGGTGGATATGTTCCTTACGGAAGGGCCAAACAAAGTTGTTCACTATGTGGGAATGCTGCGGATTCCTGATTTTTAGCTCAGCTGACTTGTCAGTCAGCTGAGCTTATCTTATGGTCCTCCGTCCGTCGTCCGTCCGTCCGTCCGTCCGTCAACAATTTACATTTTCGACTTCTCCGAAACCGTCAGCCAGATCCACTTCAAACTTGGTGGGGATGTGCCTTGGGTGGGTCTCTACCAAGTTTGTACAAGTGGTTACGGTCCATTGATTTTTGGATTTTTAATGAATTTTTTTGTTCTTTTTTGGGCAAATCTTAAAAAATCTTCTTCTCTGAAACCGCTCACCCAATTACTTTGATATCACACAGAAACACTCCCTGGGACACCTAGTTCTTAATTTGTTCACCAGGTGGCGCTGCAATTTTTTTCTATTTTTTTTATGAATTTTTGTGTGTTATAGCTATTTTCGACTTCTTCTCCAGAACCGTCACTCAGATGAAGCTGAAACATGGTGGATATGTTCCTTGTAGAAGGGTCAAACAAAGTTGTTCACTATGTGGGAATGCTGCAGATTCCTGATTTTTAACGATTTTTTCCATTCGGGTACTTATCGGTCAATGCAGCTTTCCTATTGATTACTATGGAAGTCAATGAGTATTCTAATGCTAATTCACATTTGCGACTTCTTCTCCGAAACCGTCATCCAGATTAACTTCAAACTTGGTGGCAATGTACTTTGGGTGGGTGTCTACCAAGTTTGTTCCAATGGTCATGTTCCAATGAATTTTGTTTTTTTTATGATTTTTTTTTCAAAAATCTTTACAAAAGTTTTAACATGGGAATTTCTTGTAATGGTTATGACTTAAATAATTTTGGCCAGATTTACTTCAAACTAGGTGGGGATGTGCCTTGGGTGGATCTCTACGAAGTTTGTTCAAATGGTCACGCTCTATTGATTTTTGGAATTTTTATGATTTTTTTTTCATTTTTTGGGGGCAAACCTTAAAAACTCTTCACCTGTGAAACTGCTCACCCAGTTGTTTTGATATCGTTCATAGACACTCCCAGGGACACACAGTTCCCAATTTGTTCACCAGGTGGCACTGCAATTTTTTCTAATTTTTTTTAATGAATCTTGTATATGGTTTTGTTATTTTTCACTTGTTCTCAGAACTGTCACTCAGATTAAAGTGAAATGTGATGGATATGTTCTTGTTGCAGGGTCAAACAAAGTTGTTTACTAGGTGGCACTGCTTTAGATTCCTGATTTTTAAGTATTTTCAACTCGGGTACTTATCGATCAATGCAGCTTTCCTATTGATTACTATGGAAGTCAGTCGGTATTCTAGTGCTAATTCACAGGACAACTGACACAAAATTTACAGTTTATTTGATAACTTGAGATCTGTTTTGAGTTAGTACTGTGATGTTGCACATGTTAATGTTTTTGTATGAAGGTCATGCTCAGACAGTACATGAATGACTTTGACCTCATTTCTGGGGTCACAGTGCAACATACATGAATTTACTCTTCATTATAACTTGAGAACTACTTGAACCTTGATGTTGCACATGTTAGTGTTCTTTTATAATGGTCAGACTTACTCAGAACATGGGTGACCTTGATCCTTTCCCAAGTTCATAGATCTGCAAGTGTGATGAATGTCAAGATCAGCTGAGCATGGGCTGTTCACACAGCCCTCTTGTTAATGATTTTTTCAATTCTGCTCCTTTGGGGTAAATGCACCTTTACCATTGATTACCATGTACGTCAATGGGCATTCTAATGCTAATTTACATTTTCGACTTCTTCTCCAAAACCATCATCCAGATTTACTTCAAACTTGGTGGCAATGTATCTTGGGTGGGTGTCTACCAGGTTTGGTCCAATGGTCATGTTCCAATGAATTTGGATTTTTTTATGATTTTTTTTCAAAAATCTCTACAAAAGTTTTAATAGGAAAGCTTAACATGGGAATTTCTTGTAATGGTCATAACTTTAATAATATTGACCATATTTACTTCAAACTTGGTGGGGATGTGCCTTAGGTGGATCTATACCAAGTGTGTTCAAATGGTCATGCTCTATTGATTTTTGGAATTTTTTATGAATGTGTTTGTTCTTTTTGGGGGCAAACCTTCAGAATTCTTCTCCTCTGAAACTGCTCACCCAATTGCTTTGATATCTTACATAGACACTCCCGGGGACACCTAGTTCCCAATTTGTTCACCAGGTGGCGCTGCAATTTTTTTATGAATTTTTTGTATGGTTTTGCTTTTTTTCACTTGTTTTCAGAACTGTCCCTCAGATTAAGCTGAAATGTGATGGAAATGTTGTTGTGGAAGGGTCAAACAGTTGTTTAGTAGGTGGCACTGCTATGGATTCCTGATTTGTAAGGATTTTCAATTACGGTACTTACCAGTCAGTGGAGCTTTCCTATTGATTACTATGTAAGTCAATGGGCATTCTAATGCTAATTCACAGGACAACTGACACGAAATTTACTGTTTACTTGATAACTTGAGATCTGTTTTGAGTTAGCTACACATGTTAATTATTCTGTATGAAGGTCATGCTGAGACAGTACATGAATGACCTTGACCTCATTTGTGGGGTCACAGTGCAACATACATGAATGAGCTTGACCTCGTTTGTGGGGTCACAGTGCAACATACATGAATTTTACTCTTCATTATAACTTAAGAACTACTTGAACTTTGATGTTGCACATGTAAGTGTTCTTCTATAAAGTTCAGACTTACTCAGAACATGGTGTCCTTGATCCTTTCCCAAGTTCATAGAGCTTTAAGTGTGATGAATGTCAAGATCAGCTGAGGCAAGGGCTGTTCACACAGCCCTCTTGTTTAATTTTTTTTTCTAAGTTCTCACACTTCAAAGATTTTTATTCCCTGTCTATGAATTATGGTAGCATGAGTGGCAACTTGTTTTCTAACTTCGTTCCCGAAGCACTAGCTGGATTCTGTTCAAGTTTGTTGGGAGTGTTGCTTGACATGCTGCAAGTAAAGCCTCTTCACAAGGCTCTGACTAGTCTCCCACCACAACCCAGGCCATTGTAGGCTTACACCTTGTCCCTCTTGTCCTTCTATTTTTTAGGTTTTTAATTGGTTGTCCATGGTTTCTTGAAATTGTGCAGAAACGACTGGGCGATTTGCATCAAGAGGACAGAGCAACATATTTGGGGGTCTACAGGTTTTTAGTTTGCTCATGAATACAGATGGCCTTGAAGTAAATCCCAAGGACCAATTTAGTGAATATAGTTTTTGAGCACGTGCTTGTTGATCTAGGTCTTTGAAATTGCATGTGAAGGGCCTAGATTATAGTTGCCAGCCTTTTCATTAAGATTTGAAGTATGAGTTTGAAGAAAAAGAAGTATGAGCGGCCTCTACTTGGTACTGTTAAACATCTTTATGTGCAAAAGGTAAACCAAAACCCAGAAGTAGAAGGCCCAAGCCCAGCAAGTAATAGGCCATTAGAGCCTCCTACCTGCTGCTAATGAGAAAGCTGGTTGCACTTAGATGATGTTGCCATTACCTTTAAGATCACTGGGATTCAACGTTTTATCCCATTGGCTTTTTTGTCCAGTGGGATAATTGTTTTTATGTCTGTGTATGATGTGTCTATCCGTCCACCCTTGCAGATGCAACAAATGGAGCTACTATTATGAAGCCTGTGCTGCAGAAGCATCTCACTGGAAGCTTAGCTGAATTTGACATTTAGCAACCATGATCTACCTTCAAGGTCACCAGGGGTCATCATGTTACTGTGGCCAAGGGTGTCATAAGGTCATTCGATCCATTGTATTTCAAATTTCTTTTCAGGATAATACAGCATGGCCTGTTTGAGCTGATATTTTCGTAGATTATGAACATGGTTATTTTGTCCTCAATAAGGGCCATGTTGATATCATATGTGGTTGCCTTGACCAAAGTTCCAAGGTCATGAATTTAGTGTTCAAATGAGTTATTTTACAAAAGTCAGCATGGTTTTAGGTCACTTCATTCTACAGATACAGGTGCTCTTGAATTTGTTGATAGGATTTATGCATAGATGGATTCAGGCAAATTGCCAATCAGTGTATATTTAAACCTTTCTAAGGCATTTAATACATTAGACCATAATATTCTTTTACATAAATTGAAATGTTGTGGTATTTGTGATTCTTCTTGAAATGGTTTTATAGTTATCTCACTAATAGACAGCAACATCTTTCCTTTGATGTTACTGTATCAAGTCCACTTCCTCTCCAAAATGGAGGCCCACCAGGTTCAATTCTGGGTCTTTTGTTATTTATGATTTATACTAATGATATTTACTGTGCATCTCCAAAATTTGACTCAATTCTTTATGCTGATGATATGACCCTAGTAATACCCTTGTGTTCTTTCAATTCTGTTAAGCGTGACCAGAGACCATGCAAAATGAACAGAATTTATGACCGCCTAACACAAATTTGAGGCATATCCAGCCACTACGCATGTGGTACACCCCTCAAGTTGGTCAGGTCAAGGTCAAAGGTCATGTCAAGGTCAAATGTCAATTTTAATCCAAAATGTCATTTTTGAAGTCAAGGTTCACTTCAGGTAGAGGTCATCTCACGGTCAAAGGTCATTTCAAGGTCAAAGGCCACTTTCGATGGTGGCTTTCTTCTAGCCATAACTTGGTCAATTTTTATCCAATTTTGATTAAGTCGGGCTCAAATTGTAGCTATTGTATCCCTGCACATTTTTAAAATTTGCATGTGACCTCTAAAGGTCAAAGGTCAAGGTCATTTGGACCTGTGAAGGTTTCATCCAGCCATACCTTTACCAATTTTCATCCAACTCTAATAGTGTTGGACTAAAATTGTAGGTATTGCAACACTGCACATTTTGTAAGAACATGTAACCTGAAAAGGGCACAAGTCCAGGGCATTTGGCCCTTTGAAGGTTTCATCTTGCCATAACTTAGTGAATTTTCATCTGATTTGGTTCATGTTGGGCTTAAATTGTGGGCATGGTAAGACTGTACATTTTGGCAATTTAGATGTGACCTGTAAAGGTCAAGGTCAAGGTCAAGGTCAAGGTCATTTGGACTTTGAAATATTCATCCAGCCATAAGCGTAATGGAACGTGAAGTACCAAAGGACAAAAGTTGTAGCATTTAATATTTACAACTTTTGAAGGAACACAGACAGATTTGCTTTGAAGCAAATCTTCTTTTCTAGTTTTTTAATTTATTTTTTTTTTTTGGAAAAATTAAATTTTTTTGGTCTGATGAATTTCATGGCCAAATGCTTTGATATAGGGTCACCTGGGGTCACCTAGTTCTTATTTTGGCGACCAGGTGGTGCTACAATTTCTTATTTTTTTTAAGCTCTGCTAACTTGTCAGTCAGCAGAGCTTATAGAATCTGTTTGTGTCCCTTGTCCGTCCGTCCACCCATCCATATATCCATCCGTCCATATTCTATTAGACATTGACAAAATCAACAATAAGAATGGTACCAAATCAATTCATACCTTTGATTTCTCAACATTATATATAAAGATTAGCTTGACAGACCTAAACAACATGTTAATTTCAATGTTGGATAAAGCGTTCAAGGGTGGCACATGTCAATATATTAAACTATCTGGTGCTGAGGCTAAATTTGATAATGGTAAGAGCAAAGGAATATAATACACAAAGCAGGAGTGTGCTCAAATGATAGAATACATTATCAACAATGCATACTTTTGCTTTGGAACCAGAGTCTATCAACAAATAGTAGGCATACCAATGGGAACAGATCCAGCCCCATATATTGCCAACCTTTATTTACATTATTATAAATCAAAATGGATGGAGGAATTGGCAAAAACAAACTTTACAGCTGCAAGAAGGTCATGTTTTCACACAAGAAGATTTATAGATGACCTGTGTGCTTTAAACAATGGAGATGAAATAAAGGGAAATTGGAAAAACATATTTTGTGTCTTTTTGTCCAGAACTACTTCCTAGTAGTCATTACCCAATTCCGCAGTCCGAACTATTTACTCTCCATGAGCTAACCTGTCCCTGTCTAATCTATAATATGGAAGTAGTGTTGTCCATATTGCATACATCCCAAAGAACTAATATTAAATCTGGAAAGTGATACAAAAGCTACTTTCCTTGATCTGGATATAGAAATAAAGAACAACCAGTGCGTAACAAAAATATTTGACAAGAGAGACCAGTTCAAAGGTTATGATATCTCCTACCCTGATCTGACCAGAAACATTCCAGAGAAACAAGCATATGGAGTTTGTATCGGACAAGTGATACATATTGCTAGAAACACCACACTTTTTAGCAATTAGGTCAATAGAGTCAGAAATTTGTTGCAAAAACTACAATGCAAAGGTTATAAAAAACAACAACTACACAAAACTGTTGAAATGTTTCCAGAGATATGACCAAATACTAACTCAAGAACATTAGTCAAACAATGTCAAGAGGGAGCTTGAAATGACAAAGTGTCGTCTTCAAAGTGTTTAGAGTGGTAAGAGGGAAAGTGCCCGAGGTAAAGTATACTTTACCCACCTAGAGAATTTTCTCTAGTCTGTCGTAAGTTGGAAAACCATGATCACACTCACTTTTTGCAGGATTTCTTTCATTACAACTATCATCCAGTATAGTTTAAACATATTTATTTCAACTGGATCGCCCTTTTGTATATCGAGGTGTCACTAATCCGGGGTGGGGGTGGGGGGGGGGTGGGGGGTCATCAATATTTTACAAACATGTCTTGTTTTTGATGGATCTTCATGAAATTTAGTGAGGATTTCTATATTTCTGTGCCATATGAATTGTAGAAAAGGTCAAAATGAGTATTAATTGCGATACTAGTGGTGCCACCTATAATTTGATGAAAACTATGAGTTAAAATGTCTTGAATATACAAAATTCCATATCTAAAAAAATAATGGAATCAGAGAAGCCAAACTTATAGAATGTATAGATCATGTCTAGTGCTAATATATTATGTAAGATCAATGACCTTGACCTATTTTTGTTAGGTCACCAGACCCATTAAGTTGGAAGAGGTGATTTTGTAGGGTGTGGTTTGAACATCAGTGACAAAGAGAGGTAGGCTCTAGATTCAAATTGCACTTGAGAACATGTATATAAAACTATACTTGGTGATCTATGTTATTGGTCAACATGACCCAATGATTGTGTGACCTTGACCTATTTTTCAAGATCATTAAGCACATAAGAAAGGGACATTTAATTCAACATCTTGATGAAGAATAAGGCAATTGATGCACAAATGAAGCACAAATGTGTATCATTTGGAAGTTTGATATCACATAATATGGCTAACCTTGATTAATATTTCAAATTTGTGGATTGAATGCATTTCAGAAAACGATTTTTTGGTGATGGTGGTCAACAGAGCATTAGGTCCATGGGGCTCTTCTTTCTTTTTATTACTTACTCTGTGCATATATTGTCAAATAAATACAGTTTTGAGTTCATGCAGGTAATATATTAGGAACTATTTGATGTAGGTGTTTGATATCGTATATGATCAGCCTCAAGAAAAACATATCTATCTGGTAGAAAGTTAGTATGTACATGCAGAAAAGATTGTTTCATCCAAGATTTAGAAATGTAGTTTGTGATAAAATTGCATCTACCTGTGTAAGTATACACCGATGGGGTACACCATGGCAAATTATTCTCTTTAGAGCATCCCATGTAGACAGATGCTGTGGGGGGGGGGGGGGGGGACCACACACACACACACACACACACAATGATTGGAATGGAAATGATGGATAATGATTCTTGAAAGACATTGGTTTAATATAAAGATAGCCCAGGTAACTACAGCCAGGAGTTTTCTGTGTCAGGACGTCTTAATCAGGTTTGATTAAGTTTCCCCTCTCCCCCCTTGCTGTTGGCATGTTGATGTGGGATGTAAACTATTCACACTACCTAATTATATGGAAGATAAGCTTTACTTACTGGTCATTTCTAAATAAGATGGATGACTAGACTTTTAATAGGAAGGCATGATGTATGCCAGGCTAGTGGTTAGTTTTCATTTGTTGTACCAGGCACCCAGGAGCAGAAGAGTGTGAACTGTAACAATGTGATTGCAACACTGAGACAGGGGGATTTGGGTTATTTCAGCAGATGACCCCAATCATGAAAGCAGGAGCACTAAATATTTCACATGAGTCTTTTGGGACACTGATCACAGACTGCTGTAATGAATGAGATAATTAGCATATGATTGCCTATGCTCTTTGTAAATTGATTAGAACCACCTAATTGCTGGGTCAGTGCTGTGGTGTGGAGCCGCATAACTGTACAAGTAGTGGTAACAGACAGGGTGAGGAGGCAGACAGGCCAGGAGGTAAGAACCACCACACACTCTGTTGTCTTTGTGCCCATTTGCTAATTAAGCAAAAAAAGGCAACAATGACTTGGTCATTTGATTGTACAGGCAAACTACTCAGGATCTATTAGGTGATGACATCAAATTTATCTGCAGTGATTTTAATACTAAACTAACTTGCTGTGTGGTAGAGTGATAAACCTGTCATATTGCTCTGTACAAAGCCTGGTAGGAGAAGCAGCATGGGAAGCTTACTGAGACTGGAACAAACTGATAGGTGAGGGCCGATGCTGAACTGTGCCTGGAGGCCACGGGACCTTCAAACACCATATTTTAGATACATACATACAGATGACAGACAAATCAATTCTGGTGCCAATAAAGCTTCGGATATATTTGTAACTGGTCCTAAAATGCAATGAGGCAATGTTTATATTTATGTCTGTGTGCCAACACAGACATATTGTTTTTCTAGGAATTCTTTATTATGTCTGTGTGCCAACACAGACATATCGTTTTTCTAGGAATTCTTTCTTCCTTCCTTCCTTCCTTCCTTCCTTCCTTCCTTCCTTCCTTCCTTCCTTCCTTCCTTCCTTCCTTCCTTCCTTCCTTTCTTCCTTTACAGGCAAATTTGTCTGACATATCATTTGAGAAGTATTTACACTTAGAAACTCCAAACTGGGCTCAATTATACTTCTGTAGATGAAGTCTGGCCTTTTTATAGTGAGAGGTCATGCTTTTCAAAATTATGCACATGAGGGCTAGTTCAAGTTTTAAATCTTCAATATCTTATATACTATAGTAGATGTGGTTCCAAGTGTATAGGAGTTCGATCATCTCAAATGTCAAGGTCATCTCAAATATCAAGGTCATGTCAAGGTCAAGGGTCAATTTTAAGCTAAAATGTCATTTTTGAGGTCAAGGTTCACTTCAGGTAGAGGTCATCTCAAGGTCAAAAGCCACTTGCGATGGTGGCTTTCTTCTAGCCATAACTTGGTCAATTTTATCCAAATTTCATCATGTTGGGCTCAAATTGTAGCTACTGTAACTCTACACATTTTTTAAACTTAGATGTGACCTGTAAAGGTAAATGGTCAAGTTCTTTTGGACATTTGAAAGTTTCATCCAGTCATAACTTGGCCAATTTCCATCCAATTCTAATCATGTTGGACTCCAATTGTAGGTATTGCAACACTGCACATTTTTATAAGAACAAGTAACCTCAAAAATGCAAAGTTCAAGGTCATTTGGCCCTTTGAAATTTTCATCTTGCCATAAGTGGGTCAATTTTCATCTGAATTGGTTCATGTTGGGCTTAAATTGTGGGTATTGTAACACTGCGCAATTTTTGTGTGACCTGTAAAGGTGAAAGGTTTAGGTCATTTGGACTTTGAAATTTGCATGCAGCCATAAGCTCAATGTAATGTGAAGTACGAAAGGATCATAGTTGAAGCATTTAATATTTACAACTTTTGAAGGCACACAGACAGATTTGCTTTGAAGCAAATCTTCTTTTCTAGCTTTTACTATAGTCCTAAAATATATCAAGGCATTGTGTGTTTGTAAGTAGTCCTATGATACAGTGGACTTAATTGTGTCTTCTATGTGGTAATGTAATTAAAGTGTGTGTCTTCTTCCTTCCTTCCTTCCTTCCTTCCTTCCTTCCTTCCTTCCTTCCTTCCTGACTGACTGACTGACTGACTGACTGACTGACTGACTGACTGACCAATTTGGTCTGGAGATTTTCTCAAGCACTATTTTTCCGAAAACCACCAAACTTGCTGTGGTGACTGACCTAACCTGTGAAATTGGGCGTCTCATTTGGAATAGTCATGATGTTTAAAAGTATGCAAATTTAGGGGCAATTGAAATTTAAAAAAGCTCCATATCTTCCAAAATATTACAGATACTGAAAATTTCAATGTGCATAGGTTTGTGACACCTACCAATATGATGGACAGTATAAGTTATGTAGAATTTCAAATGATGTTAATAAGGGGCTTTGAAAAATTGAAAAGTTGAAAAATTGCAAAGTTGAATACATGTATCTCCAAAACTATTATACATAGACATGCCATTTCAACATCAATTTATAGGTTTGTGGCAAAGCCGCATCCAATGTACCGTGAACCAAAGTTGTAGGATTTAATTTATGCAAATTAGGTAAATATGCAAAATGTAAATCTTTTATAGGTTCAAAACTATTATAGATAGAGGTGCCATTCCTACATCAATGTATGGGTTATGTGACAAAGCCCCATCCAATGAACCATAAACTAAAGTTGTAGTCTTTCAATTTATGAAAATTAGGCAAATACACAAAATTAAAATGTTGAATAGCTTCAAAACTATTAAAGATACTAGTTGCATTCAAACTGCATTTTATAAGTTTGCGACATGGCCACATCCAATGAACCAAGGACCAAAGTTGTAGCATTTTACTTTACAAAAATTAGGCTAATACACAAAATTTAGATTATGTTGATCAATGCAAAGTGTAGCATTTCCAGGCATGAGCCTGTTCAGGGAATTCCAGGATTTCAGGGAATTTTGTGTCGTAGACTTACAGAAATTCCTGGATTTTTGGTTGAACTTCTAAAGAAAGCAACATTTTTCCCCCACTCAAATGTTGTTTTTCACTGAGGATGAGTACTGTATATGATACTTGAAGGGAATTTTTTTTCCTTGGTCAGGCTCATGTCTGCATTTCAAACTGTTCTCATTTTGAAGGCACCCAGACAGATTTGCTGTGATGCAAATCTTCTTTTCTAGTTCTTTACCAGTGAATTTGTCTGACACTTTTGTTTGACACTATTATACATACTAGAAACTCCAACTTGGCATTATTGTACCTAGAAACAAGGAGTTGGGCCTTTTTATGCAGAAGAATGAAGGTGTTTAAAATTATGCAAATATATTAGGGACATTTGAAATTTTAGATCTTGATATATTCAAAATTATAATAGATAGAGATGTCATTCCAACTTCTACAAGGGGGTTATTGACCATTGGGCATCTAATGAATTTAAATGAAAGTTTTATTAATTTAAATTTCGCTGATTAGCAGCATTTGAAAGTATAAATCTTGAATATCATAATAGATAAAGATGTCATTTCAACTTCTATTAGGGGGCTATGGACCATTGTGCGTGTAATGAATCTAAAACAAAAGTTGTAGCAATTTAAGTTATGCTAATTAGCAGCATTTGAAATTTTAAAAGTTGAATATCTTCAAAACTATTATAGATAGTGATGTCATTCAACTGGTACTCGGGGGTTATTGACCATTGCCCATGAAATGAATCTAAAACAAAAGTTATAGCAATTTAAATTATGCTAATTAGCAGTATTTGAAATTTTCAACCTTGAATATCTTCAAGACTATAATAGATAGAGATGTCATTCCAACTTCTACTAGGGGGTTAATGACCATTGTGCACCTAACGAAGTAAAAGCAAAAGTTGTTTCAATTTAAGTTAGGCTAAGTAGCACCATTAGAAATTTTAAATCCTGAATAACTTCAAAGCTATAATAGATATGCCATTCCAACTTCTACTCTGTGTTATGGAATAGTTGTACATTGCCATATCAATGTGCTTTGAAGACACACACACTGATATGCTCTGCAGCAAATCATATTTTCTAGTTTATTATTATGCCCCCCTTCGAAGAAGGTGGGGCATATAGCGTTGCACATGTCGGTCGGTAGACTGTGGTTTCCGCACAATAACTCAAGAAGTTTTTGAGCTAGGACTTTGATACTGTATAGGTGTATTATTCTAGTCAAAAGCTAGGCGAAGTTTGAAGATGGGTGACCTTGACCTAATTTCCAAGGTCACAGTGGTACCTGAGTTAACTTTGGTTTCCGCACAATAACTGAAGAGGTTTTTAAACTAGGACTTTTATATTTTATAAGATTATAGTCCATATTTGGGGCCAGGCAAAGTTCGAAGATGGATGACCTTGACCTCATTTTAAAGATCACAGAGCCACTTTACTGAATATGGTTTCATGCTTTCTGCATGATAACTTATACCTTGGAGCTAGAACTTTTATATTGCACAGCTTTATGGTTCTCTGTAAGGGCTAGATTGATTTTGAAGATGGATGACCTTGACTCAATTTTCAGGGTCACAGAGATTGTGGAGAATTCCTGTGGTTTCCGCACAATAACTCTAGAAGTTTTTGAGCTAGGACTTTGATACTGTACAGGTGTATCATTCTAATCAAAAGCTAGGCGAAGTTTGAAGATGGGTGACCTTGACCTAATTTTCAAGGTCACAGTGGTACCTCAGTTAACTTTGGTTTCCGCACAATAACTGAAGAGGTTATTAAGCTAGGACTTTTATATTGCACAGGATTATAGTCAATATTGGGGGCTAGGTGAAGTTTGAAGATTGATGACCTTGACCTCATTTTAAAGGTCACAGAGCCACTTTACTGAATATGGTTTCATGCTTTCTGTGGTTTCTGCACAATAACGCAAGAAGTTTTTAAGTTAGGACTGGGATACTTTACAGGTCTATAGTTCTTGCTAAGGGCTAGAAGAAGCTTAAAGCTTGGTGACCTTGATTTAATTTCCAAGGTCACGTTGGTACCTGAGTTAACTTTGGTTTCACATGATAACTGAAGAGGTTTTTAAACTAGGACTTTTATATTCCACTGGATAATTGTCCGTATTCAAGTCTAGGTCAAGTTTGAAGATGGGTGACCTTGACCTAATTTCAAAGGTCACAGAGCCATTTGGTTGAATACTGTTTCTGCATGATAACTTGCATTTTAGAGGTAGCACTTTTATATTGCACAGCTTTACGGTTGCCTATAAGGGCTAGTTTGAGTTTGTAGATGGGTGACCTTGACCCAGTTTTGAGGGTCACACACAGACAGTAGACTTCCTTTTTTGTTTTTTGCACAATAACTGAAGAAGGTCAAGTGAAAATGAGTGACCTTGCCCTAATTTCCAAGGTCATAAAGCCACTTTGCTGAATATGGTTTCTAAATGATGACTAATTTTTCAGCTATAACTTTTATATTGCCCAGGTTTTTAGTCATCTTTTAAGGGCTAGGTTAAAGTATAAAGATATGTGACATTGATGTATGATCAACCTTCACTAATTTTGTAAGGTCACGGGTGCCGAGTGCTCCTTCTACCACTATCAATAGGGTAGCGAGGGCAAGGGTTATGAGGGAGGGGGCATCTATGTTTTACAAACATATCTTGTTGAACTTGTATTAAAGGCAAGACTACACAAATATGAATCACAAATCAGTAAATTTGCAGATATATGTTTTATGCAGGTTGAAGTTCAACAGAACAGCAATGACAGCTCCACAAGTGGCTGTCAACAGGCTGTCATAGGCTGTCTTCAGGCTGGGAACAAGTGGTAAGGGTAGCTAATAGGTTGTGTTGATGTGGCCAAGGTAATCTATCCTTGCAAAACTTTGATTGTAGTTTAATGACACCCTGGGGGCAAAGCAGCCCGGAATGAGGCAAAGGGTTGTGAGTGAGTATGGCAGTGCATCACTGCTTGCCAACACCCTGCAACCCACTTCACAGTCTATCTTACCTTGCATAATACAAAGGCGCTGGAGGCAAGGCCTAGTTTTTGTGAACAGTGTTTGAAGCTTTTTAATTTATAGCTATATACAGACCATAGGTCACAGATCTCATGCAATTGTTCATATCCTTCCATCCATCCTTGAACTTGTGGATGTGGTACAGTCCACAGTTGTCAAGTTAGCCCCACATATACATGTATATAACTTTGAGGACCTTATTAGCAAGTATACATGTAGGAAAATCTAGGTGAGTTTGATATGGGTGGCAACATATAGTATTACATAATAAGGTACATGTATGTGGGCCCCCTGGGGCCATCCAATATAGAATATTTATACATGTACACTTAACCTTATGAAACCGCTAGACTGAAATTTTGGCCCAGACATATATAATTGCATATAATTACCATAATAAAAGCTGAACAGCACGAAATATATTGTTATGATATGTCTTGGTCTAATAATTAAGTTAGTTGATAAGTTTGTCTTGTTTTATGCCCTAAGGAGTGGGTAGATACCAGCAGGTGGCAAATGACCTTGAAACGGGGTCAAAGGTCATGTGATTTTCATCTTGATCCTACATGGGGCATATAGCTTTGCATGCCTAAGGTTGTTTATTAGAGTCATAATTATGATATACATGTGTATGGCATGCAACTGGTGACATTATATATATCAAAATGTAGCTAAGGACCTCTGCCTTTATTATCTGGTCTTACCTCATTAACATTTTCATTTATTTGGAAAACTACGTCTAGAAGCCCTAAGTGAAAAATTTGTTCAAAAATATGAATTTTGTCTTCAAAAATTATATTGCAGCCATTTTGAATACCATATATATATATATATATATATATATATATATATGCTAATTAGCTTGCATAATATTGAAAAATAATGAGTTTTATTATGTACATAATAATGTTTGCAGTCTGAGGATTGCAAAAATATATATCATATGTTTTAAGTCAATTCCAGTTGTCAAATCATAATTTACATATACATATGCCATATGGATATTTGTAATCATGGTAACCGCCCAGGACCCCAGGGTTCAAAAGGTTAATTTCCACATATTTTGCTCCCCCCCCCCCACACACACACGCTGAACTTCTACCGTACTGACCATTTTGGACCAATGAGAGAGCAGAATACCCATAGTCATAGTACCCACTTTAAACTTATTTCAAATGAAAGAGCTCTCAAAAAGAGAGAAAACAGTGTTTATTTCATTGAAATCTGCCCAACAGGTGATTTTTAATTAACTTTTAACCATTTTGTTCTAACGGCTGGACTTAAGACATTTTTCAGGATTTTCAAAAATGAGACAAAAACCCAACTTCATGGTACCATATGCAGAGAAGGAACCCCAACCCCCCAAAAAACAAAAAAAGCATAACCTGTCTTCATTATACAACCAAGTTTTATATATGATAAAAAACACTGAAATACATTGCATTTCATTGTTATAGGCTCACAAAAATCACTTTTATTTCAATTTCGCGACTGATTTATGCACATTTTTAGCATTTTTCCTATTTTCAGGGTACTACAGAAGAAGAAATACACAAGCAAGAAGCCCACAAATGTTATTATAATTGTTAGATGATCCTTATAACATGCCTATTTTTTTTTAAGTATTTGGCTGTAATAGATTTACAAATATTTATCCTCAAAAACTGAAAAATCTTCAAAATTCACAATGTCCGCAAAATGCGAAAAATGATAGAAAATCTGACATGTTCAAAAAGCCACCAAATTTAGAGAAACACTGACAACTTCTCCCAGTTTCTTACACTGTTTCATCACAATGACTTCTATGTACTGATATAATGATAAAGCAGCTAATGCACTTACAAATATATGCAAATTAGCTTTGAAAATCTGCATAATTAGCCAAAACAAGAAATTTGAAGAAAATGTAAAATACTGAAAAATTCGCCAAAGCTGAACTAATAATGATAATTTTACCAAATTTTTTACACTACTTCATACTGTTTAATACTATAGTTATAATTAATCATCCAGTTGATCCACAAGTGTTACCAATATGCAAATTAAAATTTAAAATTTGCATAAATAAATAATATAAGAAATTGACCGAACAACAAAATGACACCAAATTAAAACTAATCAAGTTTTTTTTTCTCAAAATTTCTTTCACCCTTCCATGTTCCTTAAGACTACTTTTTATTGTAATCATATAGTTGATTCACAAATGACAGCATTAAGCAAATTAAGCATCACAAGTTAAATAATCTATAGATAGATAAAAAGACAAAATCTCCTACATAGTGAAATATTCACCAAAACTCACTTATACAGATAATCTCCTAATTTGTCACACAGTTTCATTCCCTTGACTGCTATGTTTTGCAATATTCATACAACATACATGATATTTTGAAAAATATGCAAATTTAGTTGAAAAAAAATACATTATTGGCATATACATGTAAATTTACAGAAAATATACATATTCAAAAACTGTCGAAAATTCGACCTAATGATAATTTCTCTAACATTTTCACTCTATTTCATTCTGTAAAATGTCTTAATTTGGCCTTAGCATGTAACAGATTAATTAGTGTAACAATGTGCAAATTAATTTTACTTAATTTAATGGCCTCCCAAATCCCCTTCGCCAGGGATAACGGTCTATTGTTGTGGGCTTCATTTTGTAATAGTATCACCATAAAGTTTTCCAAAATTTTTGTGCAGTAATGTATTCAAATACCAAGAGGTAACATTAACTGCAAAACTTTTATCCCTGTAAAAATGAGCCCAGTCTTCAGGTATGTGAGGGTCAGGATTCCTTTTTCATTTAATTTACGTAAAGATTTTAACATAAACAAGAATTTTGAAATAATCACCTCAAATAAAATGAAGAGTCAATAGTAAAACTCTTCAATTGATGTGTTTAAGTACATTTACTTTCATTCACATGGTTTCCTTTTCTTCAAAATGTCTTTAAACATCCTTTCTTTATTTTTCTGCAGCATCCTGTGCAGAAAAATAGGACAATTCTTCCATCATTATGACTGTTTTATCCAACAGAGTAACACTATCCTCCACCTCAACAGGAATAAAACCTACAGGGAGAGTTTCACCTAAGTTCAAAGTTACTTAATGACCAACCATTTCATTTCAATTGTATGTGGTCCCATCCCTGTGCAAATCAAAATGTTCTGACTCAAAAAGTGTCTCAGCTTCCTGATTTTTAGCAAGAACAGGAGCCTTAGATCTGCCATTGAAGTTACTTTTGCTGCATGTGGTAATGACACCAGAGTTTAATTGAACAACCAACTGAACACACTTTGCATGACAGCACCAACTTTTGCCCCGGGATATCCAACTCACTGATTAGTTCCATAACACACATTTCAACACTCTCTGTAAATGGCTGTCCATGTTCATACCTTCTTTCTGTGCAGCTCCCTGTCTATTTTTTGTACATACCTCAGACAAAACCTGGCCAACAGTCTCTTTTTCAACTTGACTATTTACCTCTTCTTGATTTTGGCACGTTTCTCGTAAATACAGTTCTGCTTTATTATTACTGTGAGAGTCCTTTAGAAGTTTTTTTGGTTTTGCCTTTATCCTGGAAATCTCTGTTTTTAGTTGGCTTGCACTGAACATTCGTGGGCATACTAAATCAACCATTTTAAAGAGTTCTGATGTTCACATCACCCCTGGCACACTGCACCAGCTGGAAATCCACATCCTGGACAACACTGTGGGTCAAGCCGGCTGGTTTGCTCTGTGGTCCTGAAAAGAAAGAAGACACATAAAATTAATTTCACATATTGATCAGTTGATATAACTTTCATAGTTTAATGATAAGAACGCAACACACATACACCTAAGTCTTCTACACTTTTGACCTCAGCTGACTTGTCAGTCAGCTGAGGTTTTTTCAGGGTCCGTCGTCCGTCCGTCGTCCACAATTCACATTTTCGACTTCTTCTCAAAAACCGTCAGCCAAATTCACTTCAAACTTGGTGGAGATGTGCCTTGGGTGGGTCTCTACCAAGTTTGTACAAATGGTCATGGTCCAGTGATTTTTGGATTTTTAATGAATTTTTTTGTTCTTTTTTGGGGTAAATCTTAAAAAATCTTATTCTCCAAAACCGCTCACCCAATTGCTTTGATATCACACAGGAACACTCCCTGGGACTCTTAGTTCTTAATTTGTTCACCAGGTGGAGCTGCAATTTTTTCCTAATTTTTTATGAATTTTTGTGTGTTATAGCTATTTTCGACTTCTTCTCCAGAACCGTCTCTCAGATTAAGCTGAAACATAGTGGATATGTTCCTTATAGAAGGGTGAAACAAAGTTGTTCACTATGTGGGAATGCTGCAGATTTCTGATTTTTAATGATTTTTTCAATTCGGCTCCTTTCCGGTAAATGCACTTTTCCTATTGATTACCATGTTAGTCAATGGACATTCTAATGCTAATTTACATTTTCGACATCTTCTCCGAAACCGTCATCCAGATTAACTTCAAACTTGGTGGCAGTTTACCTTGGGTGGGTGTCTACCAGGTTTGTTCCAATGGTCATGTTCCAATGAATTTTGGATTTTTTTATGATTTTTTTTCAAAAATCTCTACAAAAGTTTTAATAGGAAAGCTTAACATGGGAATTTCTTGTAATGGTCATAAGTTTAATAATATTGACCAGATTTACTTCAACCTTGGTGGGGGTATGCCTTGGGTGGATCTTTATCAAGTGAGTTCAAATGGTCACGCTCTATTGATTCTTGGATTTTTTAAGAATTTTTATGTTCTTTTTTGGGGCAAACCTTCAAAATTCTTCTCTGAAAACGCTCACCCAATTGCTTTGATATCGTACATAGACACTCCCAGGGACACCTTGTTCCAAATTTGTATACCAGGTGGCGCTGCAATTTTTTGATGATTTTTTTGTATGGTTTGCTATTTTTCACTTGTTCTCAGAACCGTCCCTCAGATTAAGCTGAAATGTGATGGAAATGTTGTTGTGGAAGGGTCAAACAGTTGTTTAGTAGGTGGCACTGCTATGGATTCCTGATTTGTAAGGATTTTCAATTACGGTACTTACCAGTCAGTGGAGCTTTCCTATTGATTACTATGTAAGTCAATGGGCATTCTAATGCTAATTCACAGGACAACTGACACGAAATTTACTGTTTACTTGATAACTTGAGATCTGTTTTGAGTTAGCTACACATGTTAATTATTCTGTATGAAGGTCATGCTGAGACAGTACATGAATGACCTTGACCTCATTTGTGGGGTCACAGTGCAACATACATGAATTTTACTCTTCATTATAACTTGAGAACTACTTGAACTTTGATGTTGCACATGTAAGTGTTCTTCTATAAGGTTCAGACTTACTCAGAACATGGTGTCCTTGATCCTTTCCCAAGTTCATAGAGCTGCAAGTGTGATGAATGTCAAGATCAGCTGAGGCACGGGCTATTCACACAGCCCTCTTGTTATAATTTGTTTGAGATAAATTTATTCACATCCAAATAAATACTTTTTTTTCAAGTTAAAATAATATTGGCCTGAACTTATCCATGTTCCTTTTTTCTTTTCCTATTTTGGACAGGTGAGGCCTGGTTTCTTTCTTTCTTTCTTTCTTTCTTTCTTTCTTTCTTTCTTTCTTTCTTTCTTTCTTTCTTTCTTTCTTTCTTTCTTTCTTTCTTTCTTTCTTTCTTCTTTCCTTTCTTTCTTTCTTTCTTTCTTTCTTTCTTTCTTTCTTTCTTTTCCTTTCTTTCTTTCTTTCCTTTCTTTCTTTCTTTTCTTTCTTTCTTTCTTTCTTTCTTTCTTCATTTCTTTCTATTCTTTCTTCTTCTTTCTTTCAGTTCTATCTTCAGAAAACAATGCCTATGCCACACCTACTACCTAAGGTCTATCCACCATAAAAAAAAATTCGAAGAGGTAGCATTAATAATGTAGAGGATTTGTTGAAACAATGGGCAGAAATCAGCAGTAAGCCTCAATGAAGCCACAAGCACCACCACTGTGCAATGTCAGTTTTTCAATGCAGAACATATCGAGAATGCAGAGTTACATGTGTTTGCTTACAGCTCAACAAGGGCATATGGTTCCGTAGCGTACCTTAAAGGTACAGTGGAGAAATGTCAATTGTTATGGCAAAGACCAGAGTAGCCCCCATTGAAGAGGCCATAACTTTACCCAGAACTTACTTGAACTTATGGGTGTTTTCACTGCTATGAGGCTGACAGAGTTCAATTACAAATGCTGTCAAACAACATAACATTGACAAGGAAATTTATATAGTCAGATAGTCAGATAGTAATCCATTGGATTCTTGGAAACAAAAAAAACTACCAATCTTTGTACAAAACAGAGTCAATGAAATAAGAAAGGCCTCGTGCGACATAAGATATTGTCCTATGACTGATAACCCTGCTGACCTTCTCACACGTGGAATATCATCTCAAGAATTATACAAATCTACCCTGTGGTGGACAGGACCTAAATGGATAATATACACAATGGCCTGCTGGCAATCTACATGGCAGTTCTGTACTACTTGCTGAACAAGACATGTACGACAACAAGGATCAAAACAGAGATCAAAACGGTACTGATACCACTGATCACGAGCAACAAGAAACTGGTCTCCATGTAATCATAGACATCAATCGTTTCAGCTCTCTAACCAAGCTACTACGTGTAACAGCCTTTGTCAAGAGATCCATTGAAAAAAATGAAGAAAAACCTTTCAAACAAATGCAATGAGCTAACTGGAAGTGACATACAGCAAGCAGAATCCTCATGGATTAAAACCATACAAAACACCTCATATCCCGACAAACTCAATGCCATGAAACAGAACAACAGTAAACTTGGACCAATGGTGAAACAGCTCAGACTGTTTCTGGATGAGAAGGGAATAATATGATGTGGCAGCAGACTTCACAATGAAAGCATGGACAGGAACATAAAATTTCCCATTTTGCTACCACGGAAAAACAAGCTAACAGAGCTTGTCATTCAAGATGCACACGAGAGAGTCATGCATACAGGGACAGGATCTACCATGACATATCTGCGCCAACACTACTGGGTAACGAAATACCGACAAACCGTGAAAACAATGCTGCGAAAATATGTGAAATGCCGCAAGTTCACTGGCAAAGCATATAGCAAACCATTAACCCCTCCACTCCTCAAGTGTCGTGTCTCAGAAACAACACCATTCAGTGTTACAGCAGTTGATTTCACAGGAGTGTTAAACCTTAGATCTACATCCACCGAGAGTGGAAACAATGCATATATATGTCTGTTCACCTGTGTGGTAACAAGAGCCATACACCTGGCGGTTGTACCCGATCTGTCAACAACGACATTCTTACATGCATTCAGACGATTCTGTGCAAGGTGCTCACTCCCTAAGACACTCGTATCAGACAATGCCTCCACATATATCGCAGCGGCGGAGGAGATAAAGATGCGCTTGAGAAACAAGCAAGTTGATTGGCAATTTATACCTAAAAGAGCACCCTGGTTTGGTGGGTTTTGGGAAAGACTGATTGGAATCACAAAAAAATGTGCTAGAAAGGTTCTTGGAAATGCATACGTAACGCGCATGGAACATACCACCATTGTGACTGAGACAGATGCTCTTCTAAACGGCCGCTCTCTTACATATATCTTATCCTCCATTGATGACCTGGAGCCATTAACGCCGTCCCTTCTTTTGAATGGCCGAAATTTAACCACGCTTCCAAACCCATTTGACACTGAGCAACTTACTGACCCCACATACGGTTCAATATCCAGCATCAATAAAAGAGCAAATTTGTTGGCAAAGTTGAGGAAAGATTTGTGGACAAGATTGACCAAAGACTACCTGCCAGCCCTGCAAGAACATCACAAACCAAAGGGGACAGTAAAAAACATGATCAAACAAGGTGATATTGTGCTCATCCACGAGGACAGCAAACCACGTGTCCAGTGGATCCTAGCGAAAATGGAGAAACTTCATTATGGAAATTATGGACTTGCCAGATCAACACAAATAAAAACAAGCGAAGGAGTCATGAACAGACCGATAACAAAATTTTATCCACTTGAAGTATGTGCAGACACTGCCAATGGTAGTGGAAGTACACCAACTTAAAGGCCAGAGACTAAATGTGACAATGATGAACACAAGGATAGAAAACAATGCAAAACTGCCATGGAGGCTACAGATAGAATAAAACTGTGCAACTTGTAGGATTATGTTAGAGTGTGCATTAGTGGATGTTTACATTATTATACATGTACATGTATACTACATATAAAGACTTGGACATTATTGTGAGTAATCTTCGTTAGTTAATTGATGATGTTCAGGTAAGATAGATTTTAATTTCTTTAAGCTTCTTATATAACTTAGCTAATTTCCCCTTGGCCTGGGGGTGTCAGGGAATGGACAACATGGACATTAAGGAGTTAACCTAGAGCAAGACAACTGGAACTCATTAATTATGCCTACTGCTTTGATGTACCACATTGATGTAAGATAATATGCTGGGGACACGCCCACACACTTGTACTTGTTGTACTCCCTGTAAATAAAGCAGATGCTATCTAGACACCCAACAAGACACATCGTGGCATCTATCCTGAAGAAACTGTTCTGGTGTTTCACCCCCCCCCCCCCCCCCCAGTCCAATATATATTGGTGCTGAGATTGACCAGGATTTGAAAAACAAAGAACCAATCTATCTGATCCTGGCATCTATCCTGAAGAAACTGTTCTGGTGCTTCCCCCCCTCCCCAAACCAATACAAAAGTCAGTTAGACCATAGAAAAGTGTAGATCTAACAAACCTCCTCGCCAGTGCTTGGAGGTTTATTAGCACACACTTCTATAATGTAACTAGGAAAGATGATTTGCTGCATAGCAAATCAGTGTGTGTGTCTTCAAAGCACATTAGTATGGCAATGTACAACTATTCCATAACACAGGAGTGGAAGTTGGAATGGCATCTCTATCTATTATAGCTTTGAAATTATTCAAGATTTAAAATTTCAAAAGCCCCTAATTTGCATAATTTTAAACATCTTCATTTCTGTGTATAAAATGGCCAAACTCCTTACATGGAGGTACAATCAAGTTTGGAGTTTCTATAAATAGTAGTGTCTGAGAAAAGTGTCGGACAAATTTGCTGGTAAAGTAGAAAGAAAGAAAGGAAGAAAGAAACTGGAAAAGAAGATTTTTTTTAATCTGTCTGTGTGCCTTCAAAGGTTGTAAATATTATATGCTACAACTTTTGTCCTTTGGTACTTCACATTCCATTAAGCTAATGGCTGCATGCAAATTTTAAAGTCCAAATGACCTTGACCATTGACCTTTACCGGTCATATGTAAATTGCACAGTGTTACAATACCCACAATTTGAGCCGGACATGAACCAAATCGGAGTAAAATTGACCAAGTTATGGCAAGATGAAACTTTCAAAGGGTCAAGTGACCTTGACCTTTGCCTTTTTGAGGTTACATGTTCTTATAAAAATGTTCAGTGTAGCAATACCTATAATTTGAGTCTTACATGATGAAAACTGGATGGAGATTGGCCACGTTATGATTGGATGAAACTTTCAAAGGTCCAAATGACCTTGACCTTTGAACTTTAGAGGTCACATGTACATTTAAAAAATGTGCAAGGTTACAATAGCTACAATTTGAGCCCAACATGATGAAAATTGGATAAAAATTGACCCAAGTTATGGCCAGAAGAAAGCCTGCACCGAAAGTGGCCTTTGACCTTGAAATGACCTTTGACCTTGAGATGACCTCTACCTGAAGTGAACCTTGACCTCAAAAATGACATTTTGGTTTAAAATTGACCTTTGACCTTGACATGACCTTTGACCTTGACATGTTGGGCTCACATACTTACAATTTGAGTCTAATATGATTAGAATTGGATGGAGGTTGGCCAAGTTATGACTGGATGAAACTTTCATAAGTCCACGCCACCTTGATCTTTGAACTTTAGAGGTCACATTTAAATTTTAAAATTGTGCAGGGTTACAATAGTTACAATTTGAGTCCAACATGATCAAAATTGGATAAAAATTGACAAAGTAATGGTTAGAAGAAAGCCACCATCGAAAGTGGCCTTTGACCTTGAAATGACCTTTGACCTTGAGATGACCTCTACCTGAAGTGAACCTTGACCTCAAAAATGACATTTTGGCTTAAGATTGACCTTTGACCTTGACATTTGAGATGACCTTTACCTTGCCATGATCAAACTCCTATACACTCGGAACCACATCTACTATAGTACACAAGATATTGAAGATTTAAAACTTTAATTAGCCCTCAGTCAGTCGGTCGAACATGTGTATTTTTTGGGCATGAAATTACATCATCAAAAATGGGATAAAATCGTCATTCACTGTTTTAGTGTGAAATACAGGAAGTATCTCCCCCAAGACAGCTGCATTACCCTTCGGCTTCGCCTGGGGTAATACAGCTGTCTTTGGGGGAGATACTTCCTGTATTTCACACTAAAACAGTGAATAACTAATAGTATATCACATGACAAAAATATATTACTCTGTGGGTGGACATCAACAGAACATCATTTGCGCTGAGAAATTCTTGCTTGTGGCAGCTCACTCATATTCCTTATAGGAATAACTTTGTTTACTTTATTATGCCCCCCTTCGAAGAAGGTGGGGCATATAGCGTTGCATATGTCGGTCGGTCGGTCTGTCGGTCTGTCGGTCGGTTGGTAGACTGTGGTTTCCGCACAATAACTCAAGACGTTTTTGAGCTAGGACTTTAATATTTTACAGGGGTATTATTCTAGTCAAAAGCTAGGCGAAGTTCGAAGATGGGTGACCTTGACATAATTTCCAAGGTCACAGTGGTACCTGAGTTAACTTTGGTTTCCGCAAAATAACTGAAGAGGTTTTTAAGCTAGGACTTTTATATTGCACAGGATTATAGTCCATATTTGGGGCTAGGCGAATTTCGCAGACAAATGACCTTGACCTTATTTTAATGGTCACAGAGCCACTTTACTGAATATGGTTTCATGCTTTCTGCATGATAACCTTTACCTTGGAGCTAGAACTTTTATATTGCACAGCTTTATGGTTCTCTGTAAGGGCTAGATTGATTTTGAAGATGGATGACCTTGACCCAGTTTTCAGGGTCACAGAGAGATTGTAGAATTCCTGTGGTTTCCGCACAATGATTCAAGAAGTATTTGAGCTAGGACTTTGATACTGTACAGGTGTATCATTCAAATCAAAAGCTAGGCAAAGTTTGAAGATGGGTGACCGTGACCTAATTTCCAAGGTCACAGTGGTACCTGAGCTAACTTTGGTTTCCGCACAATAACTGAAGAGGTTTTAAACTAGGACTTTTATATTGCACAGGATTATAGTCCATATTTGGGGCTAGACCAAGTTTGAAGATGGATGACCTTGACCTCATTTTAAAGGTCACAGAGCCACTTTACTGAATATGGTTCCGTGCTTTCTGCATGATAACTTAAACCTTGGAGCTAGAACTTTTATATTGCACAGCTTTATGGTTCTCTGTAAGGGCTAGATTGATTTTGAAGATGGGTGACCTTGACCTAGTTTTCAGGGTCACAGACAAATTGTAGAATTCCTGTGGTTTCCGCACAATAACTCAAGAAGTTTTTGAGCTAGGACTTTGATATTGTACAGGTGCATCATCCAAATGAAAAGCTAGGCAATGTTTGAAGATGGGTGACCTTGATCTAATTTCCAAGGTCACAGTGGTACCTGAGTTAACTTTGGTTTCTGCAAAATAACTGAAGAGGTTTTTAAACAAGGACTTTTATATTGCACAGGATTATAGTCCATATTTGGGGCTAGGTACAGTTTGAAGATGGATGACCTTGACCTCATTTTAAAGGTCACAGAGCCACTTTACTGAATATGGTTCTGTGCTTTCTGCATGATAACTTAAACCTTGGAGCTAGAACTTTTATATTGCACAGCTTTATGGTTCTCTGTAAGGACTAGATTGATTTTGAAGATGGGTGACCTTGACCTAGTTTTCAGGGTCACAGAGAGATTGTAGAATTCTTTGGTTTCCACACAATAACTCAAGAAGTTTTTGAGCTGGGACTTTGATACTGTACCGGTGCATCATTCTAATAGAAAGCTAGGCGAAGTTTGAAGATGGGTGACCTTGACCTTATTTCCAAGGTCACAATGGTACCTGAGTAAACTTTGGTTTCCGCACAAAAACTGAAGAGGTTTTCAAGCTAGGACTTTTATATTGTACAGGATTATAGTACATATTTGGGGCTAGGCGAAGTTTGAAGATTGATGACCTTGACCTCATTAAAAGGTCACAGAGCCACTTGACTGAATATGGTTTCATGCTTCCACTGGTTTCTGCACAATGACGCAAGAAGTTTTTAAGTTAGGACTGGGATACTTAACAGGTCTATAGTTCTTGCTAAGGGCTAGAAGAAGCTTAAAGTTTGGTGACCTTGATTTAATTTCCAAGGTCACGTTGGTACCTGAGTTAACTTTGGTTTCCACATGATAACTGAAGAGGTTTTTAAACGGGGACTTTTATATTCCACTGGATAATTGTCCATATTCAGGTCTATGTCAAGTTTGAAGATGGGTGACATTGACCTAATTTCAAAGGTCACAGAGCCATTTGGTTGAATCCTGTTTCTGCATGATAACTTGCATTTTAGAGTTAGCACTTTTATATTGCACAGCTTTATGTTGGCCTATAAGGGCTAGTTTGAGTTTGTAGATGGGTGACCTTGACCCAGTTTTGAGGGTCACACACAGACAGTAGACTTCCTGTGGTTTTTGCACAATAACTGAAGAAGGTCAAGTGAAAATGAGTGACCTTGCCCTAATTTCCAAGGTCATCAAGCCACTTTGCTGAATATGGTTTCTAAATGATGACTAATTTTTCAGCTATAACTTTTATATTGCCCAGGTTTTTAGTCGTTTTTTAAGGGCTAGGTTAAAGTTTAAAGATATGTGACATTGATGTATGATCAACCTTCACTAATTTTGTAAGGTCACGAGTGCTCCTTCTTCCACTATCAATAGGGTAGCGAGAGCAAGGGTAGCGAGGGCAAGGGTAATGAGGGAGGGGGGCATCTTTGTTTTACAAACATATCTTGTTCTTTACAAGTATGTGGCCATCATGGGTCCAACAGTTCTTGTTTTTCTTTGCGAGGCAAGCATGGTACAAAAGATAGGCCTTTGTCTTGGTGAGGTCTTCATGAATGTAGACAGACTGGTATCGCGACATGGTAGATCCTACATCAGGCTGTTCGTCAGGGTGGTTGTCATTCGCTTTTGCTTCTGTTCCACTGGACCATGCATGTTTTGGGTCTTGGGTTTTAAAGATGACTTTGCCTTGAAGGCTTTGTGAAGTACACGATATGTGGCAAATTTAACCAGGATTTGCCTCTGTTTTCCTGGTACTTTCTTGCCCACCCTGTGAACACGATCGCTAACCTCTGGATGTGCATCATCTGTATCATCACCTAGCTTCATCATTTTGTTGAACAGTGAAAGCGCAATTTTAGCTGGATCCTCACTATCAGATTCAGGTAGACCTGAAATACGCAGGGAATTCCTGGGGGTGTATTGCTCCAGTTCATCCTGGTCATTTTGCAGTTGGCGCACTTTGTCATCAAGACTTTTAATACAATCATTTTTCTTTTCAGTGATAGACTTTAGGTTTGTCATCCTGCCCTGATATCATCACTGATGATATCTTTCATTTTCCTCATTACCGCATCATTTGACAGTGCCGAGGTCAATGCCTTGACAAAAACTTCTGGGTCTATTGCCTGCTCTGGGTTCGAGTTTTTGTGTCCCTCGCCTGACATGATTAGTTTTGTTTACAAACAAAAGGCCTGTCAATTAACAGGAGATTATATTCCCACATAAGTTTTCAGATGAGTTCGAAGATGGGTGACCTTGACCCAATTCTCAAGGTCACAAAGCCATGTTTTGAATTTGGTTTTCACAGGATACCTTGAAAATTTTTCTGCATAGGGCTTTCATATTGCACATACTTATAGTCCTGAAGAAGCTCTCTGACGAGTTCAGAGATGGGTGACCATGACCCAATTCCCAAGGTCACAGAGCCATTTTACTAAATTTGGTTTTCAAACTATAAGTTGAAAAGTTTTTAACATTCGCCTGTCTTATTGCACATGGTTCTAATCCTACATAAGGTCTCATACAAGTTCAAAGATAGATCACCTTGACCAAGATCCCAAGATCATCGAGCCGGGGGCTGGGACATAAATCTAGCAATCTCTGATTACATTTTAGTTCAAGATTTAAAGTTGAAAATGGCCCTTCTTTTGAAGACTGTCACACCTCTTGATAAAAAGACTAGACTTTATGTATGGGATATCGTCATGCCATATGTGGAGTTTTTACAAACGAGAGAGAGAGAGAGAGAGTCACTGTCAGATCAACCCACTCAAATCTGCCTGATGGTTTTCGAGAAGAAGTCAAAGACGCTACCAACTAAGACCAAGGAGGGTCTCTCTCTCTCTCTCTCTCTCTCTCTCTCTCTCTCTCTCTCTCTCTCTCTCTCTCTCCTCTCTCTCCTCTCTCTCTCTCTCTCTCTCTCTCTCTCTCTCTCTCTCTCTCTCTCTCTCTCTCTCTCTCTCTCTCTCTCTCTCTCTCTAGGAAAGATTCAAAAATAGATACTTTAACTCATAAGTTAAATCATCTCAAGTTTCTGATGTGTGCAGCTTCCATTCACGATTGGAAAGTTATGCTCGAATACCACGCAGCCGTTCTGACAGAAATCGAACGTGGCAATTGTAAATGGGGTGATAACTTCATGGATGTTGAAACAAAGGTCTTAAATCAAGCTAGAAATGTCAGTGCCACTTCTGGCGGTTATAAGCAGTTAAAAAAAATTAGACCCATAAAAGATATGGGTCTATACTTTTTTTTTTTCTATAAGCAATTATCCAGTGGTTCAGCTCCCCAACCAAGTCTTGTTTTGCAAAAGTTATCAGAGTGGGAAGTGCAACAAAGCAAAAGACATTGTTGGTTTTGTTAATGGCAAGAAATGTAATGTGGGTCACTTCTGTGCTTCCTGCTTCATCATAGATAAGGTACAAAACTATCATCCCAAGTGTGACAAAGAATGCAAATATTTTGGTAAGTCAATCAAAGAAATATGTGACTCACCAAATGACTGACTAGACATGAAAGCTTGTAAAGATGACTATCATGAGTTATGTACCAGCCTTTCTATTCAAAGTGTCATATCAGAAGTTTTTTGTGATAGTACTGCACACGTTTCTGTTGATGATTATGCAGGTTTTCATATGAACAAGTCCGTTCATAAAAACAGTACTAGTATACATAACACACCTTTACATTTTTCTCATACTGCATACCCTTCCATTTCAGACGTCAACATTGACAGTTTGAGTCAAGATTCGCATGTCGATCGTTTTATAGTCCAGGAAGTAGCGTTAGGAGCAGTTATGGGCCTGTTTACTTCAAACCCTTTAGCGGATTCTATTTGCGTTTCACCTGTGAACACTGCCCCTAAAAGAGACAGTGAAAGTCGCAGGATTGTCCTAGACTTGTCTTTCCCTGAAGGAAAATCGGTCAATGCAGGTATCCCCAAAGACTCTTACTTAGGGTTGCCTTGCAAATTGAAGTATTCATCCATAGATCAGTTGACAGAGCGTAGGGTCAGTTTAGGAATTGGTTGCCTGTTATACAAGCGCGACTTGTCCCGGGCATATCCTCAGATCTCGATCAACCCAGGGGATTTGCATTTGCTCAGCTTCCGCTGGAATATTACTTATTTTTTGACAGAGTTCTGACCTTTGGTCTGTGCTCCGCAGCGATGTGTTGCCAAAGAACAACAAATGCGGTCACAGTCTTGCATCACATCCACAGGATATTTTTTAATAAATTATCTTGACAATTTTGGCGGTGCAGAAGAAAAACATAAGGGACAAGAAGCATTCTACGCCTTGAGGCAGCTGCTTGCTGATTTAGGCCTTGTCCAGGCTGAGGAAAAATGTTGCGCGCCGAGCACGTCCATGATATTTTTAGGCAATTTTTTAGACTCAGTCAGCATGACTATGTCCATTCCGCAAGAGAAGCTGTACAAAATCAAAGAAACTTTGCTTCTCTGGTGCGCCAAGTCACTCGCCTCCAAATGAGAAATGCAGTCCCTTATGGGATGTTTCCAGTTTGCCGCTCAATGTGTTAAACCAGGGAGAGTATTCGTTTCAAGAATGCTGGAACACCTGCGTTCGTTGTCCCAGCGCTCACAGGACGGGATGATCCGGCTCCCCACATCATTGTTACAGGATGTATGGTGGTGGATTAGGTTTATGGAGAAATACAATGGCATCTCCATTATCCCCCAAGGTTTCTGGTCCAAGCCAGACTTAATTTTTGCCACAGACGACTGCCTGTCAGCTTGTGGGGGCTACACTTCTGATTCATTTTATCATGATGCCTTCCCTGAAAGTATATGTAGCATGGACTTGCACATCAATGCCGTAGAACTGCTTACTGTAGCAGTAGCTGTGAAAATCTGGGGCAATAAATTGTGTGGTCAAAGAGTACATATTTATTGTGACAGTGAAGCATCTGTGCAAGTTCTTAATTCAGGTAGGACCAGGGACCCTTTTCTAGCCTCGTGTTTGAGAGAAATAGCCTTTATAGCTGCTCGCCATCAGTTCGAGATCATTTAAGTTCTCAAGAGAATAGACTAGCTGACTGGCTGTCAAGATGGGATAATCACGCTTCTGGTTGTGAACTTTTTTTCTCTGAATCAGGTTTGAGTTAAAAAGGTGAAATTGTTCTGACAGACAACATTTTCTCCTTTGTAAATGACTGGTAGTTGTACTTTATTTTGTAGGTAAGCAGTTCCAGCTGTTGCTGGCTGATGTGAAGACTTCTCAGAAATCAGCTTATGCCAAGGGTACTATTAGAAACTTGTATGTTCAATGGAAAGCATTTTTCATTTTTATGCCCCCCTTCGAAGAAGGTGGGGCATATAGCGTTGCACATGTCGGTCGGTCTGTCTGTCTGTAGGTTGGTCGGTCGGTCGGTCGGTCGGTCAGTCGGTCGATAGACTGTGGTTTCCGCACAATAACTCAAGAAGGTTTTTAGCTAGGACTTTGATACTGTACACATGTATTATTCTAGTCAAAAGCTAGGCAAAGTTTGAAGATGGGTGACCTTGACCTAATTTCCAAGGTCACAATGGTACCTGAGTCAACTTAGGTTTCCGCAAAATAACTGAAGAGATTTTTAAGCTAGGACTTTTATATTGCACAGGATTATAGTCCATATTTTGGGCTAGGTGAAGTTTGAAGATTGGTGACCTTGACGTAATTTCAAAGGTCACAGAGCCACTTTACTGAATATGGTTTCATGCTTTCTGCATAATAACTTGTACCTTGGAGCTAGAACTTTTATATTGCACAGCTTTATGGTTCTCTGTAAGGGCTAGATTGAGTTTGAAGACGTGTGACCTTGACCCAGTTTTCAGGGTCACAGAGAGATTATAGAATTCCTGTGGTTTCTGCACAATAACTCAAGAAGATTTAAGTTATGATTGGGATACTATACAGGTCTAAAGTTCTTACTAAGGGCTAGAAGAAGTTTAAAGTTTGGTGACCTTGATTAAATTTCCAAGGTCATGGTGGTACCTGAGTTAATTTTGGTTTCCACATGATAACTGAAGAGGTTTTTTAACTAGGACTTTCATATTGTACTGGATAATGTAAGTATACAGGGCTAGGTCAAGTTTAAAGATGGGTGACCTTGACCTGATTTCCAAGGTCACAGAGCCACTTGGTTGAATACTGTTTCTGCATGATAACTTGCATTTTAAAGGTAGCACTTTTATATTGCACAGCTTTACGGTTGCCTATAAGGGCTAGTTTGAGTTTGTAGATGGGTGACCTTGACCCAGTTTTGAGGGTCACACGCAGACAGTAGACTTCCTGTGGTTTTTGCACAATAACTGAAGAAGTCAAGTGAAAATGAGTGACCTTGCCCTAATTTCCAAGGTCATAAAGCCACTTTGCTGAATATGGTTTCTAAATGATGACTAATTTTTGGGCTAAAACTTTTATATTGTCCATGTTTTTAGTCGTTTTTTTAAGGGCTAGGTTAAAGTTTAAAGATATGTGACATTGATGAGTGATCAACCTTCACTAATTTTGTAAGGTCACGAGTGCCCCATCTACCACTATCAATAGGGTAGCGAGGGCAAGTGTAGTGAGGGCGGGTGCATCTATGTTTTATAAACATATCTTGTTTGTACATATTTTAAGTTGGTACCCGACAGTTTGCACCTACACTCAATTTTTGAGTCATTCCTTCAAAAGTACCACCTGAATTAAAAATTATGTCAACGGGGTCAAAGAGTTACATTTATTATTAGACGAAACTTTTCCTGATTTGTCGGATTTTCAGTATCAGATGCTTGTCAAGGGTATTGCTCGATGTAATCTGCATTGCCCAAAGCAAGCCAGTCCCATTACACCTCAGTTACTATTGAAGTTGTATGCCACCTTAGATCTGCTTAAACCATTACACTTTGCTTGCTGGGACACTAATTAAATTGGGTTCTTCCTAATGGCCAGAAAATCCAATTTGGTACCTTCTAGTTTCAGGACTTTTGATAGCACGAAGCATTTGAGCAGAAAAGACATCATAGTTGGAGACGCCGGACTACTAGTTTTTATAAAATGGTCCAAAACAATTCAGTTCAGACAAAGGAAGTTAATTATGTCTCCCCGTGCAATGGGGGGACATATTGTTTTTGCGTCCGTTTCTTCTTCTTCTTCTTCTTCTTCTTCTTCTTCTTCTTCTTCTTCTTCTTCTTCTTCTCCTCCTCCTCCTCCTCCTCCTCCTCCTCCTCCTCCTCCTCCTCCTCCTCCTCCTCCTCCTCCTCCTCCTCTTCTTCTTCTTCTTCTTCTTCGTTGTGTGTGGGTTGCGGACGCGATAACTCAATAAAGATTTGACTTGGGAAGTTGAAATTTTTTGTGAGTATGTTCCTATGTAGAACCTTGCTTGGGATTGCAGATGGGTGACCTTGACTTATTTTTCATGGTTACTTGGGCATGTCATGTAAAATTGACGCGGACGCAATAACTCCGCAAGGATTTGACTTAAGAGGTTGAAATTTTGTGTGATTATGTGCCTAATTGTGAACTAGGTTGGGATTGTAAATGGGTGACCTTGACCAATTTTCAAGGTCACATGGCCACTTTAAAAATCATTGCAGATGTACTTGAGAAAGATTTGACTTAAAGAGGTTGATATTTTGTGTGATTATGTGTTATGTAAGATTTTTGTAAGACTTTGCTCGTAACTGCAAATGTATGACCTTGACCTAATTTTTACGGTCACGTGGGCATGTCATGTGAAATTGACGCAGACGCAATAGCTCCACAAGGATTACACTTAAGAGGTTGATATTTTGCATGATTAAGAACCTTAATATGAACTAGGTTGGGATTGCAGATGGGTGACCTTGACATATTTTTCAAGGTCACATGGACATGTCATGTAAAATTGACGCGGATGCAATAACTCCACAAGGATTTTACTTAGGAGGTTGAAATTTTGCATGAGTATGTACCATAATGTGAACTAGGTTGGGATTGTAGATGGGTGACGTTGACCTATTTTCAAGGTCACATGGGCACTTTTTAAAAATCATTGCAGATGCCCTCATGAAAAATTTGACTTGAAGAGGTTGACATTTTGTGTGATTATATTTCTATGTAAGACTTTTGTAAGACTTTGCTTGTAACTGCAAATGTATGACCTTGACCTACTTTTCAAGGTCACATGGGCATTTCATAAAAAATCAACTTTTTGAAATGTCAATAAAGAGTGTACCTTTACCATATCTGTAGATCATTGGAATGGGTATGCCTATTTATAAAAATAAGGGTGACAATAGTAAGGGCGCACGGGGAGACATTTGATTTTCTGTTGGAAAATCATCCTGTTGTAGTTATTCCTGTTCTTTCTAATCCTGGTTCAGCTTTATGTCCCAGGAGAGCATACATTAGTTTACTTAAGACATGCACCACTGCCCCATCTGCCCCTGCCTTTTTGTATGACAAACGGCATCATAAATGCGTAACTGAACTTAGTTTCATCTCTGTCCTTCAAAGTTCATTATACCAGTTAGGGTTGAATGGTGCCTCGTTTTCCGGTCACAGTTTCAGGCTACTACCGCCTTCTTGGCAAAGGTGCCAGGTGAATTAATTCAACTGCAAAGCGATTGGATCTCGGACGCATACCTTAGGTACATTGATACAGTCAAAGGTATTAGTTGGTACTAGCATCAGAGATTATATTATGCATGTTTGATAGTGTTAATATGTAACAGGCTTGATGGTGGCTGAGTTTCAGAAATCATACATGTATAAACGGTACATGTCGATCCTTTCGTTAGGGTCATATTGTAACATTGTTATTCAGATTTATTGGAATATTTATTATTAGCGTGGTCCTGTTTCTCATGCTTGGTTTATATTTAGGATTTTGCTAATTACGTCTGTGTGCCAACACAGACATACTGTTTTTCTTTCTTTCTTTCTTCCTTCCTTCCTTCCTTCCTTCCTTCCTTTCTTTACAGGTGAATTTGTTCGACATTCCATTTGAAAAGTATTACACGTAGAAACTCCAAACTTGGTACAATTATACTTCTATAGATGAAGTCTAGTCTTTTTATACTGAGAGGTCATGCTTTTCAAAATTATGCAAATGAGGGCTAATTCAAGTTTTAAATCTTCAATACCTTCAAAGGTCATCTCAAATGTCAAGGTCATGTCAAGCTCAAAGGTCATGTCAAGGTCAAAGGTCAATTTTAAGCCAAAATGTCATTTTTGAGGTCAAGGTTCATTTCAGGCAAAGGTCATCTAAAGGTCAAAGGTCAAAGGTCATTTGAAGGTCAAAGGACACTTTCGGTGGTGGCTTTCTTCTAGCAGTAACTTGGTCAATTTTTACTCAATTTTGATCATGTTGGGCTCAAACTATAGCTATTGTACACTGCAAATTTTTGAAACTTACATGTGACCTCTAAAGGTCAAAGTTCAAGGTGATTTGGACCTTTGAAAGTTTCATCCAGTCATAAGCTGGCCAATTTCCCTCCAATTCTAATCATGTTGCACTCAAATTGTAGGAATTGCAACACTGTGCGTTTTTATAAGAACATGTCACCTCAAAAGGGCGAAGGTCAAGGTCATTTGGCCCTTTGAAAGATTCATCTTGTCATAACTTGGTCAATTTTAATCCGATTTGGTTCATGTTTTTCAGGCTTAAACTGTGGGTATTGTAACACTGTGCACTTTACATGTGACCTGTGATGGTCAAAGGTCAAGTTCATTTGAACTTTGAAATTTTCATCCAGCCACAAGCTTAATGTGATGTGAATTACGAAAGTATAAATGTTGTAGCATTTAATATTGACACCTTTTGAAGGCACACAGACAGATTTGCTTTGAAGCAAATCTTCTTTTCTAGTTCTTCCATTGCACGTTTGTCTTTATTTTGGACAAGTTGTGGGTCTCCCCTATCCAGTTCAAATTTTTACTTCTCTTGTTATGATACTTACATGTCATCGACAACAGGGCAATCTTAATGTCTTAATGCCCCTGCATTGTATGTATAAATAGTATTATTAAGACGATGAACTCCAGACAGCACATGTACGGTAATATTTCCATTGAGTCAGAATGTCAGCACATTAATATTTATCAGGTGTGCTCGCGACCAAATGTTGTGTTAATTCAAGTTTTCATTAAGCGTTTCATTTTTTTCCTTTCTTTATTTTGAATTATTTATTTATGTGTTTTTTTGTCCTTTGGCAGTTTTTGGCGGTTGTTTCTTGGTGTATATGTATATGAAATATTAACGTGAGGAATGAATTATGATTATCATATTTGTTACTAGGAAGTATCTTTTACTGCCAAACCTTGTTCAATAAATTTATCAAATGTTCTCAGTTGTATTTGTCATTTAATATTAGGACAAGTACTTTGAATGAACAGCAAGGCCCCACGAGCTGGCATGTCTACCACCACTGACGAGTTCAAAAAGAATGAGAGCCACGGGAAGATCAAACAATAGCAGCCCGCCAAAATATGTCACCTAATTAAAATATATGTTTGTGTCCCTAATTAACATACAGTTGCATTCCAAAAAACAGCATAGGGAAAGTTATGAAGTATACCAAAGCCAGGCACAGTCTTAATAATAATACATATAATCGACCTTGCCAATATGACACAATGAACATACACTTGAATATGTGATTCCAAGATAAATATATAGAATATTTAAGTCCAGGAAAAAGGTACACTTCAATATTTGAGTCCTGTAATTACGCATTTTGATAGCAAAATTGATCACTTCTCAGATGGTCTGCCACAGCATGTACAAGCTGCTTACTGTTTCCTACCTCCATGCTGCTATGACCATTTTGCATGCATAATACATTAGCTGAGGCTGTCAGGACCTGTCTCCAAGGCAACTTACTCCATAGTATGACTGTCTGCTTTGAAAGGCCCCTTAAAAAGGCCACCCCAAATGCAGCCTAAAAGTGGCTTTTTAAGACAAGTGGCCTCTGCAGAGGGGACAATATATAGAATTTAGAAATGTCACACTTTGTGCTGAGAAACTGGTGGTGGTGTTGTAAGAAGTGGCCTTTGGTGAGAGGCCATAAAAAAGTCAGGGCACCACTGCATATGCATCTACATGTATTCCAAAATGGCTGGGCCCTGGGATCCATCAATTCACCAAATACAAAGGCCCTGGGGCCCAACTGTTCCAGGACCCATCCACACTGTGGTAGCCAGTGGCTGCTGAAGGGTCTATCACTTTGTTATGTCTATGTGCCAACACAGACATATTGTTTTTCTAGGAATTCTTTCTTTCTTTCTTCCTTTATGTCTGTGTGCCAACACAGACATACTGTTTTTCTAGGAATTCTTTATTAAAGTGTTTGTGTCAACGCACACTTTTCTGTTTTTCTAGGAATTCTTTCTTTCTTTTTTTGAGGTCAAGGTTCACTTCAGGTAGAGGTCATCTCAAGGTCAAAGGTCATTTCAAGGTCAATGGCCACTTTCAATGGTGGCTTTCTTCTAGCCATAACTTTGTCAATTTGTATCCAATTTTGATCATGTTGGGCTCAATTTGTAGCTATTCTTATCTTGCACATTTTTTAAATTTGCATGTGACCTCTAAAGTTCAAAGGTCAAGGTCATGTGGACCTTTGAAAGTTTCATCCAGTCATAATTTGGCCAATCTCCAATCAATTCTAATCATGTTGCACTCAAATTGTAGGTATTGCTACACTGGACATTTTTATACGAACGTGTAACCTTAAAAAGGCAACGGTCAAGGTCATTTGGCCCTTTGAACGTTTCATCTTGCCATAACTTGGTAAAATTTACTCCGATTTTGTTCATGTTGGGCTTAAATTGTGGGTATTGTAACACTGCGCAATTTACATGTGACCTGTAAAGGTCAAAGGTCAAAGTCATTTGGACTTTGAAATTTTCATCCAGCCATAAGCTTAATGTGATGTGAAGTACCAAAGCACAAAAGTTGTAGCATTTAATATTTACAACTTTTGAAGGCACACAGACAGATTTGCTTTGAAGCAAATCTTCCTTTCTAGTTTGTACATATACTAGGTAGAAAACATTGGGACCTACTGGCACTACAGGGGCACAATCTTTTGACCTCTTCTCTTTTTTAACAGTTGACAGTCACCATGGTAAGATACATGCAACAAAATCTTGTTGATTCCTTGAAAGGGGGTTGGGGGTGGGAGGGGGGGGGTAAGTTCCATAATAACATTGCAGAGATAGTTTTCTGGCAGTGATATTGCCTTATCATTACATAACTTACTGTTTATCATCAGAGGACTTGACATTGATCCCAGTGGTCTCTGCCAGATCTGCAACATTAGCCCAATTAGACTAATTGATTGGCTGGCTTGGTTTAGGTTCACTGAATACAATTTGTAAACATGAACACACTGACTGTAGAGTGGCAACTTGTACTAATTATGTCTGTGTGCCAACACAGACATACTGTTTTTCTTTCTTTCTTTCTTTCTTTCTTTCTTTCTTTCTTTCTTTCTTTCTTTCTTTCTTTCTTTCTTTCTTTCTTTCTTTCTTTCTTTCTTTCTTTCTTTCTTTCTTTCCTTCCTTCCTTCCTTCCTTCCTTCCTTCCTTCCTTTCTTTCTTTCTTTCTTTTTTTCTTTCTTTCTTTCTTTCTTTCTTGTCCGACATTTCATTTGAAAAGTATTGCACGTAGAAACTCCTAACCTCTCACAATTACATTTCTATGGATGAAGTCTGGCCTTTTTATAATGAGAGGTCATGCTTTTCAAAATTATGCAAATGAGGGCTAAATAAAGTTTTAAATCTTCAATATCTTGTGGACTATAGTCGATGTGGTTTAGAGTGTATAGGAGTTCAATCATCTCAAATGTCAAGGTCACTTCAATGTCAAAGGTCATTTGAAGGTCAAAGGCCACTTTCGATGGTGGCTTTCTTCTAGCCATAACTTGGTCAATTTTTACTCAATTTTGATCATGCTGGACTCAAACTGTAGCTATTGTACACTGCACATTTTTGAAACTTACATGTGACCTCTAAAGGTCAAAGGTCAAGGTTATTTGGACCTTTGAAAGTTTCACTCAGTCATAACCTGGTCAATTTCCATCCAGTTCTAATCATGTTGGACTCAAATTGTAGGTATTGCAACACTGCACATATTTATAAGATCATGTCAGCTCAAAAGGGCGAAGGTCAAGGTCATTTGGCCCTTTGAAAGTTTCATCTTGCCATAACTTGGTAAATTTTCAACCAATTTTGTTCATGTTGGGTTTAAATTATGGGTATTGTAACACTGTGCAATTTACATGTGACTTGTAAAGGTCAAAGGTCAAAGTCATTTGGACTTCGAAATTTTCATCCAGCCATAAGCTTAATGTGATGTGAAGTACCAAAGGATAAAAGTTGTAGCATTTAATATTTACAACTTTTGAAGGCACACAGATTTGCTTTGAAGCAAATATTCTTTTCTGGTTTATTTTCTTTTTATACTACTTTACAACTTGGTGGGGGTTGAGCTTTTCAGAACACCCCTTCTTACTGGCTGAAAAACAACAGCACAAGTTTACAAAATTAATCATTTTATTTGAATGTTTTATGATCCATGCCATATATAACCCTTTCTCCCTTAAACTGGCCAAAACCGGGTGGTGATTAAATGTCATCTGCTTCAATGTTCTCAACTTATTTCAACAGGAATAAAAAACAATTTTAATGAGAATTGTAGATGACAAGATCATGTGCCCCTGGTCAACAACTTTTCTTGGCATCGGTTGGGCACTTAGTGCCCAACCCTCATGCCAAGGAAAGCTGTTGATTCAGTCTGACTTGAAGAGGTTAACGAAACAGTATCAAAGTGAAACATTTTGCAGCATGCACCATAAGCCGTGCTTGCACTGTAGTCAAAGAGGGAACATTTTGTTTTGGCTTTACCCTGAGGTGTTAAAATTATATCTGTAGGATCTGATCAATTTTGGTAGGTTTTGGATGATAAAATCATGATTATGGGTCTACAGCTGTCAATGTTGGATTATGTCACGGCCCAGTGGGATGTTGTTCCCCAGTTCATTTCTTTACAGGTTGCTAAGCTGTGACATAATACATGTGTTAGGTATCCTGCAGCACAGAGATAATGGGCAGGAGTGGGACAGCTGCCTGTGGTCACATACAATTGAAAAGCACAGTCCACCTCATACACAACGCAAGACTGTGCCACAGGATACACAATGTAAGACTGCCTTGACACATCATACACAACGGAAGACAGCCTTGACACATCATGCACAATGGAAGACTGTGCCTTGACACATCATACACAATGGAAGACTACCTTGACACATCATACACAATGGAAGGCTGTGAGTTGACACACCATACACTATGGAGGACTGTGCGTTGACACATCATACACTATGGAGGACTGTGCCTTGACACATCATGCACAATGGAAGACTGTGGCTTGACACATCAGTCAAAATGGAAAACACTGACCGTTGGTCACACTGTGGTCAGCTACTGAGCACATGAAAGAAGAATGCCGATGACACGTCACAGAAATGCTCTAGCCCCACCCTTCCTGCCCCTTTCTGTCATGGTATCTAGTGCAGGCTCCCTCCATGTCTATATAGTTCTGTAAAACAAGTGGATGATTTTGTGACTTTGGAACATGAAATCACAAGGATCAGCCATCTTAGAGGGCCGTTTGCAAGGTGTAGTTTTGCACATGTTCACCTGCCAGTCATTGTTTCCATGAGGCCAAACAAAATACCTGTGTTCCCCCTAACCCGACTGACCCCATCAAAAACCTACCGACCCACCAAATCTGCTTCAAAAAAAAAAAAAAAATGTACCCAACTGGCCCACAGTGAACCCTCCGACCCACTATATATTACTTGGCACTTCTAGGACAAATGATATATTATATTTTGGAAACAACTGTAATGCAAAAGGAAATATTTTGCAACCTCAAACAACACGAAGGAATTTTCAATACGTGAAATAAACAGTGATTTTAATATGTTGTAGGTATAGCCTAAGATGTGAGTGTCAGCATTACAAAGTATCAATAATGACCTGGATCAGGTAGTAGCACCTGGTCGCGAGGTCCCTCTAGCGGCCATTTACTAAACCAGTTTAGAGGACAGAGGCCGTAGTACCTTGAGCAGCTAAATGAACCAATGTGTCATATAGCCTTTCTTTTTGTTAGAGACTGTTCCACAGATTTAAGGTAGCGAGATACAAATGTGGTGCAAATCAGCATGGACAACTTTACGGCCCTGTAACTTTTAAGCTGTTCACATGAACATGGTAAAAGTATACATTTGGGGATTTTTCTAGCTCTGTACCATATGTAGGGAAAAAATCGAGACAATACTGATTGTAATTGTTGAATAAACAAACCATGAAGAAGAGCATGTCTTTTATCTCAGACCCCAGCGCTCTTAGCCAATAAGTTTTTTAATGTATACAACAAACTTGTGACAAGTATGCCATTTTATTGGCAATATATCGAAATTTAAAAGGGTCCTTTTATTTGGCTGTATGTATTTTATTTGCGTAAGTGCAGGCATTCAAACATGGTGGCATCACTTAATCAGCTGAATGCATTGAGCACTGACATTCTATACAAGGTTAAAAACCAACTAGTAGGCGCAGAGAAAAATAAAAGGAAAGTTTTAAACTCCACACAATTACCTTTCCAACCCCGTTTATTTGAAGGAAATCCGCCGGTAAGTTTTTGCGAAAAAAAATTAAGGAGTTTGAGTAGATGGCCTTTCATCTTTGTTCAGGAACGGCAATCAAAGGTTCACTCGTCATCTTTGAACTGGGTCGGAGAACAGTAACTTGCGCAATTTTACTCAAACACTCGTGGATTTTTGCATAGTAAGAGTTCAGAGTATGTTTGAACAAACATGATAACTGTCACTCATGTTGTTTACTTCTGAAGAGCTTAATCGTGTTGTTTATTTGCTATTTGCGATTAGATCACAAAACATGGTTTCCATGTCAAATGTACCGCTTTGCTACGCTTCATTTTGATTGGCCAATCATGGTGACGTGAGATGCCAATCATCGTCGTGTGGCCTCTGCATGACTATGGCGTGCCACATTTCAATAGCATGAAAAAAGAAAAAAAGAAAACAAAATACATGTTTAAAAAGAGTTAAATGGTAAAAAACAAAGAGATTCACCTTCTACTGTACATGTTGATGGAGAAATATTGTCTGAGCCTCAACAAGTAGCAGACGCCTTTAATTCATATTTTACTGAAGTTGTTGAAGGTTTAAAGGCAGGGGTGCAATCATGTGACCCAGAAAAGATAAATACGAAATTGAATGAGCATGTAAAATCTTGTTTGCCATCAAATGTGTACTTTGAAATTCCTTTAATGGATACGTATGATGTCACTACTTCTTTAATGAACTTGAACCCTAAGAAGGCCAGAGGTCTAGATAATATTGATGTTAAATTTTTGCATATGATAGGAGAACAGATTTCTCACCCTCTTTCAACCATCTTCAACTTAAGTATCAAAACCAAGCAGTTTCCAAGAGTATGGAAATGTGCCAAGGTGGTCCCTATATTAAAGTCAGGCTCTAATGTTGAATGTAGTAATTACCGTCCAATTTCAATTCTTAGTGCACTTAGTAAAATACTTGAGAGGCATGTGCATAATAGTCTATACAATTATCTAACTAAATATGGTTTGTTATGTTCCTGTCAGTCAGGTTTTCGTAAACACCACTCCTGTGAGACTTGCTTATTGGACATGTTAGATACTTGGTATAAAATGCTAGATAATGGTCACCTGGTAGGAGCTGTTATGCTTGATTTGAAGAAGGCATTTGATCTAGTAAATCGTGATATTTTATTGAACAAGTTAAATTTGTATCACTGTAGTAGTAACACTGTTCATTGGTTTCAATCATATCTCTATGACAGATCTCAACAAGTGGTCATAAACAAAGCACTGTCCAAATCTGCTCTTGTCAAATATGGTGTACCCCAAGGCTCAATTTCAGGCCCACTTTTATTCATATTATTCATTAATGACTTGGCGTTGCATGTAAGTAGTTGTGATGAAGACCCTAAAGTGTTAAGTATGTATGCAGATGATACTACTGTCTATATAAAGGGTAAAAATTGTAAACAAGTAGAAGACAAATTGAATGAACAAATATTTTGCATTGATGAATGGTACAGGGCCAATGATCTGGTGGTTAATTTAATCAAGAGTAAATTCATGCTAATCTCTTCCAAACAAAAGGCAAGGAATCTTTCATCATTGGGCATCAGCATACAGTGTAATAACACTAAGTTACAAAAAGTGGCTCATCAAAAGGTTCTTGGTCTAGTCATTGATGAAAATCTTACTTGGGAAAAACAAATATCATCCATGTGTCAGCATATCTCAGCAAGTCTAAATACTCTTAGAAGGATAAAGCACATTTTACCTTTACATGTAAGAAAAATTTACTATTGTGCATACATCTTACCTTTGTTTGACTACTCTAGTACTATTTGGGGAAACTGTAGTAGGCCATTATTTGCCAAAATTCGAAGATTACATAAAAGTGCTGCACTCTTGGTTCTGAATGTTCAAGGACAGTGGCTTAGTTACAAAAAAGCTCTTCAGAAGCTAAACTGGTTGACACTGGAAGAAAGGAAGAAATACAGCACACTGATTCTTATGTATAAAGCCCTGAATGAAATGACACCCACATACCTGAAGGAAATGTTTGTTTATGTGAAGGATAAGCATACTATTCATTCAAGGTCAGCTGTGTGTAATAATTTATATGTGGTGAAACCTAGAACAAAACTAATGGAAAGTGCCTTCAGTTACTCAGGAGCAGTTTTATGGAATGACATGCCAACACTAATGAGAGAATCTCCATGCATTTCTATATTTAAGAAAAGATGTATGTCTTACCTTATTTCACAGAGGAAGAGCTCAGAATGACTTGATAGATGACTTTGCAACATTTACATGTATGTAATGATTGCCTATTGATGTGACCTGGATTATTGCATAGTTATAGTTAGTTACCTAATTTTCTTTTGTTCTAAAGTTTCTCATGTCTGTACCTTGATCTGTACTTTTATGAGGGCCTCATGGAAGATTAGTGATGATTCACTAACTGAGTAACCCTCTTGAAATAAAGTTTTATATATATATATATATGTAACAAGAGCGACCTAATTATGCATAAAATGTATGACCATGTGGTTTGGGAACCATGGTGCTAATGCATCAGTATCATCGCTAGAGCGGACACAGCGGTGGCCATTTTTAAACGAGCTGTTGCTACGACCTGTCATGTGACCACTTTCTCAAGCCCATCCCCTTCACACCAACAACAAACATGGTCGGTGTGACTGTCAACCCTCAGCAAGAGGCTGTACTAAATACCCCCATTTTTCTCTGTTTTGTAATATCAGCATAAATTTGATTTTTACATGACAGATACATAACATATTCATCCATGCAAAGATCAAAAAACATTTTTTGGCCAAAATTTCGGCTGATTTGTATCTTGCTACCTTAAGTACTGTGCCCAAGATCTCTATTTGCCCATTTAAATACAGTGCTTCCTGTTTATAATGCTAGTGTTAGGGTCTACAGGGTATACCGTGTTACAGCAAAACTGCCTTTAAAACAGAGGGACTTTTGACATAGAAGTAATGGGACAACTATTTCATTGGGAGCCATGATACCCACCTTGCTTTATCAGAAACTGCCTTGTAATGAGGGGTTTTATAAAGAGGGAGCACTGTAGTGATATAACCTGTGGCAGAGACATAGTGGGTATGTACGGAGAGTGATTGTTGGAATTTTGCACGTCAACTCCAAATCTGAGGGTTCATTGGCAACATGGTGCTTGGGGGCCTCTGAGGGACATAGTGCGAGTTGCGATCTGGAAGGCTTCCAGAAGTAACCTGGTTACTGGTGACTGCTGACATTAATTAAGGTATCATGCAACATGCGCAACAAATATGAAATACTTTGCGATGTTTATTTAGGTTACCCTCACACCTGTAAAGTTTTTCTATTCTGCTGAAACCCATGTCCAGTTCCAGAAGCTTCTTTGCCAGGCCAGGGTTCCATCCAGGTGTCAATAATGCAAGTTGGTGAATCGTTATCATTCATTACACTTTATCGATAATGTTTTCTGAACAGACATGAATTATTGACGTAATTTCCATAAAGCCTGGTAAGTTTGAGACTTTGGTGTAAACAAAACTGCAGAAATTCCCTAGGATGCATAAAAAAGGCAGTGGCTGTGCCCATGTGTGCATGTGCAGTAGGGGCTGATGAAGAGAATCTAGTCGATTAACTAGATGCTGACTAGTCTTCTGATTGGATAATTTACGGTTCTTTAATGTCCAGTATTCACATGTGTTTATGGTAAGACTACTAAGAGCTCTTTGATGCTCACTATTATCAAAACTCAACACAGAAAAGACTGCGATGGGCGATAATAGGGGTTTTAACTACCGATGTTTCAAAAGCTTCACAGCAGCTTCAAATTTTTGTTCTACTTACACAGTACTCCATTTTGTATGTTCATTGAACATATTTTCACAGAATCTGAAGGTCCAACAGTGTGTATCTGTCTCCTTACATTCACAGTTTGAAGCACATTTCAGTAATTCCTCATGTTATGAATGTGGCTATACCTGTCTGTTTTCATTTTAGAGGTCACTGTACCCATTGAGAGTGTACCAGGTCAGAGAGTTAGCCTGCTGTGTTGGGGTGACTCACAGGCAGCATGTAAACAAAGCGGTGACCTACATTCCTATGACTCATTTCATTGTACTGTCTGTAAACATTTCGGAGGTGATTTAGAAAGATCAGAGACATGTCTCACTCAATGCACTGGGATGTGTGACTGGTTGGAAAACTCTGGAATAATGATGATATTTCTCGGTCAAAGCAGATATTTTCCTGACTGAGGGAGAATTCGGAAGATCTGACAGAAGCTGTGTGACTTCAAGCCCGTTGGACTGTGAGCTTTGTTGTTACTTGTGGAGTGTGGACAGTATCTTTGAGGGACTGGTATATTTGGTGTTAATTGTACCACATTGCAACCAAACTGCACCTCTGTGGGATTGGATCAGCACCACACCTTTCAGTACCTCATTGGAACCAAACTGTACCTCTGTGGGATTTGTACTAGATCATTTGGCACCTGTCATAGGATTTGGAACTGTGGAACAGTACCTGTGGGTAATATCACCAGGGATTAGGATTTACTTAAGACTGTTGAACTATTGAAATATCAGTGGAGATAAGTTTACCTACTTTGTACTGATTTTGATATATTGTTATTGTTAAAGTTATATCATTGTTGTCATTCTTTGTTGAGTTCTGCTAATATTCAGAAGGTTGGCATCGTTACAAATTGTGGGGGCTTGTCCGGGATCAATCCGTGACAACAGGATCAAATTTAGGACAAAACATATAGTTATTTTTGCAATAAGAACATAATGGTTGAATTTTCAGGAAAATTCCGGAATACTGTATCTTACAGTTTGAACTCAACAAAGGATATCTGGTATTTATAAACATAGTTGTTGGTCAATATACAGACAATAGCACAACATGTCAATAGATCCAAGTGTGTTTCTGGCTAATGAGGACATAACAGTCAAAGATTTTGATAAATTGTCAAAGGAAGACCTGGAAAATGTGGCCAAATACTTAAATTTAGAAGTACAATCAGGTATCAGGAAAATACCTTTGAAACGATAAATTTCCCATTTGGTTAAAGAAGGTTTCCTTGAGGATGAGGGATCAGAGGATAAGTCTCATTTCAGTGAATTGAACTTGATTCCTTGTGTTTTTAACACATAAGACTGCATGTTACAAGAACTTCAGTCACTGTATATCATTTCCAGTAGTTGTAAATGCCATTCGAAAAAATAAAATAAAATAACTAAAATTTCCCTACCTACATGTACCTACCCATTTTTCCCAGCCTGTTACAGGAAACACAGGTACTATTTTGTTTTATTTTGTCAGTGCCAATGAGGGCACCACAGAAAAGATCTCCGGCTTTGTAGATTTTTTCTTGCAACCCCCAGTCCCTGAGATCAAAGTTACATTAAAGATACTACAGACTTTATCAACAAGATAGTAGTCTCTACCTACCGAACCAGAAGGCAGTCTCCTGTTAACAGTTGAACTTCTCTCTACACCAACATTCCCATTGAGGAAGGCCTCTGTAGTGCTGCTACAACACTCATTTGCAACAGGGATGTAGGGTCTAAGCCTGAAATTTAAGAGAGCTCATCCAACTTTTACGTGTGGTACTGCTTTGTAACAACTTAAAGTTTTACAGTGACCACTATTTTCAAACCAGTGGTACAGCAATGGGGACAAGAGTGGCACCCTCATTTGCCAACATTTTATGGACACTTTGGAGACCAACAGACGGTTATCCTTTTCTTGCAACCATTGTTTGGTTATGATATATTGATGACATTTTTGCCATCTGGACTTATGGTGAAGAACACCTACATGAATTTATGACTCACTTAAATTCCTGCCATCCGACCATTAAGTTTTCGACCAACTTCTCAGACAAAGGAAATTCCATTTCCTTGACACCACTGTGAAGCTTAGTGTAACTAGGAAAGTGTATACACAAAACATACAGATACTCATACATATCTGTACTTTACATCGGCTCACCCCAAACACACCAAGACAGGTGGACCCTTTAGTCAACTGCTATGGGTTAAAAGAATTTGCCATTTTGAGGAGGATTTTGATACAAATTCCCTCAATGTTTCAGTTCTACAGATTGAGAGGTTACCCAGAGAGTGTCCTTAATGATACCCTGGAGAAAATGAGAGTACTCGATAGAAAGACGCTGTTAACTCAGTCTACAGACAACAACGCTGGATCTGACCAAGAAAAACTTTTCTTGATCACTGAATATAACCCTGCTCTACCCCCATCAAATCTATCATTCAATGCAACTGGGGCACAATTTAAGTCTCCAGGTAGTCTAAAGATCTAGGACACAAAGAAGTGGTCCTGGGTTTCCGGAGAACTCAGAATCTAAAAGACATACTGACTCATTGCAGACTAAGATATCCACCAACTGACAGGAGAACTGCAGTCTCAGGGATCACTGAACAGAACCCCTGTGATCCTGCCACTACTGCAATATGCTTGTTACCACTGGTAGGGTGATAAGCCATGTCACAGGTCATTCATATACAACACCTACAGGGGGTTCCTGCAAACACCACAACCTAGTGTATTTACTTACCTGCCAATGCTGCGGTCTCCAGTATGTGGAACAGACCAAATGCACATTGATGAGGAGAATGAGTGAACACTTCCTTTACATTAAGAACAAACATGTAAATCAACCCTTGGATAAACATTTTTGTCTACTGAATCACTCACCGGTCAATTTATCTCTAACTATTCCGATTTTGACATTTGGTTACGTCAAAATGTTTAATTGTTTGGGGTGGGCAATAAAGTGGTTTTCTCAGAATTTCTGTTTCCAGGGATTATGTGCGTAGCTTTCGTTTCTTTGTCTCAGTTTGTCTCAGAAATAACGTCGGTTTCAGATAAGATACATTGAGTTGACAAACAGATTGCCAGAAAAAAGTTGCAGGGGTCAACGAAGGCCAAGCCTGTTGTCGTTGCGAAGGCCGAAAGTTGGTGATATGCCTGATACGTTGGATATCAATTATATTAGGCAGTTTGAGGACTTGCAAAAGGATGCTGAGGTGAGATTGGGCGCAGTTGGACATATTCCAGGTACCAAAGTCCATTTTAATCAGCGAAGGCTGGTTCGCTCCATTGGAGGTCATTCTAAGGCGGGTCAAGGTCGCGGTAGGCAACATGGCAGCTACCAGAGGAGAAGATGGGCTCACAAGTGCAGTTCCGGTGTCAATGAATATTTGGGCCCCCGGGCCCATCCATTCGCCGAACAGATGGGCCCTGGGTCCAAATATTCGGACCCCTGGGGGCCCAAATGTTCTAGAATATTTGGGCCCCTTCCGAAAATTTGGGCCCCCTTTCATGTTTGATTTTTGTCACACTTCATGAGACATCTTAACTATAATTGTTGTAACATTGATGATGTTAATAGTGCAAAATAGCAAAATTGGTCATGTTACAGTAGACTAAAGGTAAAAGGTGCTGGTCACAGTGTTTTGTCAGCTCAGCATGAGAATAGATTCAGTGCAAAATGTAAAAACGTAGTCCAGAATCATGTGAATGGCATTAAAATTGATGCAGAATTGTATGACCAGATGACTCAATCCTAAGTTTATTTTCTCATAGAAAATGGGAAATTTAACTTTGATGAAAGTATGTTCGGATCTGAGGATAAAATTTATAATTGGACCAGTAATTTTCATGAGTAGGTGAGCTAACCCAAAGTACATGTACATATATACTTTATTTATTGAGGGTGGCCCAGTTAGCATTTCTCCTTATCTCCCCTGAGGCCCTCAAGGAAAATTTGTACAATATATTTCATACACATGTGTAACAAGAACAGCCTAGCTGACAATCATTGCTAAGTTACATCAATTCAAGCCAAATTATCTAGCAGACAACAAGTAAGTTGTACAGTTCCGTTTAAAAGCATCCAGTGTCTTTGCATTTTTCACATCTTGTGGCAGCTGGTTCCAGATAGTAGCTGCACTGTAACTTAGGGATTTCTTCAGTATTCCAGTTTTGGGTTTTTTCAAATATAAACAGTCATTTCTAGCAGATCTTAAGTCCACTGAGTGTTGAGCTTTAACATAGAACATGTTAGTCATATAACTGGGAACCATAGCATGTAATGATTTATATACTAGTGATGCTTTTTTAAATAAAATATGTTCTTCTATAGTCATCCAGTTCAGCTGGGCTAATAATTGCTTATAACTGTAGAATCCATGTACACCTAGAACCAAGTAAGCTCCAACCTTATGCAGTCATTTAACCTTTCTCAGTAGCTCCTGGTTACAGTTTCCCCAGATAGAACAGCAGTAGTAAATGTGAGGTAATACATATGCATTGAAGTATATTTCCTAACTTGCAATGGCAAGTAGTTACTAATTTGACATAAAATTCCTAATTTTGCTGCTATCTTTTTACACAGTTGTGACACATGGACATCCCATGACAGAGAGTTGTCAATATGCAAACCCAATACTTTATGATGACTCACATTCTCTAATAAATTGCCTTGCAACTGAACTTTAAGTGGTTGATCTCTCAGCTTTAATGATTTTCCTTTGTAGTCAATAACATAGATTTGGACTTCTGGCAGTTAAGAAGCAACCTATTACTTGAACACCACTGCTCAGCCCTTTTAATTTTCCCATTCAGACTTTTTTCAACTTCAGTTACTGTTTTACCAGTAGAATGTATAGTTGTATCATCAGCAAACATGTTCAAATCTAGGTCCTTCAGATAAAATGGAAAATCATTGACAAAGATCAGAAAGAAAAGTGGACCAAGAATGGATCCTTGGGGAATACCATATTTGACTTTCTTTAGTGTTGATTCATGGCTATTGAGACACACTTTTTGGTACCTGTCAGATAAGTAAGACTTGAACCAGTCATGACTGCCAGGACCACATTTATAAATTTTAAGCTTCTGTAACAGTAAGTTGTGACCTACAAGATCGAATGCTTTCTTTCAGTCCAACATCACGGCACCAATTAACTGACCATCATCCATTGCTTGATACCATGAGTCACACATTTTGCTAAGACTAGTTTCACAAGAGTGACATGCCCGGAATCCAGATTGACAGGCACACAAAAGGTTATACTGTACTAGAAATTCATAGAAGCATGAATATACATGCCTTTCAAGTAACTTTGACAATGCACTTAGAATAGATATGGGGCGGTAGTTATTTATATCCATTTGATTACCAGCTTTGAATACTGGGGTGACTCGAGCAAGTTTCCAATCCTAAGGAAATACATTGGATTCAATGCTGAGGTTAAAAATCTTAGATAGAGGAGCTGCAATACTTGCTGATACTAGCTGCAGGAATTTGACATCCAGTCCATCTGGCCCTTTAACTTTTTTTGGATTCATTTTTTCAAGCAAAGCTTGAACTCTTTCAATACTTATTTCAGGGATACAAAATTGGACATCCTGAGGTACTTTATTATTTACATGAGAAGAGAGATTATCTGATACTTCATTGGACCGATCATTCATATTTGCATTTGAGAGCAGATCTTCAGCAATTGATGTGAAGTGCTGGTTAATCACATTTACTATTTCATCAACATCAGTGATCATAGATTCGCCAGATTTTATAACTTTTGGTATTGACATGTTGTCCTTCCCATTGAATTTTTTTAATATCTTCCACAATTCACTTGGTTTTTTAATACTCTGTTGAACAAGTTCTGTATAATACCCCTGTACTTCTGTAAAATAGCTATAAATGACTTTTAATTTTCAGTTATGTAGATAGGGGCCGGGGGGGGGGGGAGGCTTTTGATTCCTGAATGTTTGGGCCACTTGACCCTTGAAATGTATCTACATGTAAGTGCCTCGAGGTGGACATAAATGGGAAAGGGGTCCTGTGATTCCAGACTATTGGCCCCCCTTTTGGTATCTAAATACATTGAAGTGGATCTTGAATATTTTGGCCCCCTATTTGTATGTACATGTACATGTCTTGCAGTGGATACATATGGGGGGGGGCCCCTTTGGTTCCAGAATATTTGGGCCCCCTATTAGTATGTAAGTGCCTTGCAGTGGATATAAATGGGGAGGGGGCCTTTTGGTTCCAGAATATTTGGGCACCCTATTTGTATGTGCCTTGCAGTGGATATAAATTGGGAGGGGGCCCTTTGGTTTCAGAATATTTGGGCCTCCTATTTGTATGTGCCTTGCAGTGGATATAAATAAGGAGGGGGCCTTTTGGTTTCAGAATATTTGGGCCCCCTATTTTGTATGTGTCTTGAAGTGGATATGAATGGGGAGGGGGCCTTTGGTTCAAGATTATTTGGGCCCCCTATTTGTAAGTAAATGGCATGCAGTGGATATAAATGGGGAGGAGGCCCTTTGGTTCCAGATTATTTGGGCCCCCTATTGGTAAGTAAATGCCTTACGGTGGATATAAATGGGGAGGGGGCCCTTTGGTTCCAGAATATTTGGTCCCCTATTTGTATGTAAGTGACTTTCAGTGGATATAAAGGGGAAGGGGGCTCTTTGGTTTTAGAATATTTGGGCCCCTGCCCATTTACATCCACTGCAAGGCATTTACTTATAATTACAAATAGGGGGCCTGATATTCTGAAAACAAAAAGGGCTACCTCCCCATAAATATCCACTGCAAGGCACTTACATGCAAATAGGGGGCCCAAATATTCTGGAACCAAAGGGCCCTCTTCCTATTCATATCCACTGCAAGGCATTTACTTACAAATAGGGTGCCCAAATATTCTGGAACCAAAGGTCCCCCTCCCATTTATTTATCCCATGTTTGCACTTGCATGACCCAAATACAGGTCCCCATTTGGCCAATATGCAACCTTCATTTCTTTTAAGCTGTATCCGATCCAAAGATGAAGTCAGCTGGAGACACCTGAATCTATACATGTGGGGTAGATTTGTGCTAAAATATGTTTCACACACACACACACACACACACACACACACACACACACACACACACACACACACACACACACACACATATATAAAACACTTGGTATATACTTGGAGGATTGTTAGATAATTCCTACAAGGTATATGCACCCACATTACATGTAAAATACACCAATATTTTCATGTATATATAGTGGCAAGCATTAAGCCTTGCAAATGTATTCAATTATTTGATTTACATTTATTTTACAAAATAATAACAAATTCCCTTGAATATATTTCTTTCAGAGTTTGCAAAATATCATACAGGATGTATATATAGAGTGTATTAAGCGCAAATATTCTCTGACACCGGGTCCAGTTGTGGTCTGCCGCGGGCCAGTTTTTGTCAGACTGGGACTGTTCTTCGCTTACTGATGACAGTAAGTCAGCCGGTACGTCTAGTGACACACATTCTCTTTCTGACAGTTCCAGTGACGATTCCTATTCTGTTCATTCTGCTCTCTGTTCATTCTGCTCGTACAACCAAGCGTAAAAGTAAACAAAGGTCAAAGTTGAAGTCAGGTCGTTTAGCCAAGTCTGGTGACTCTGTAATTACTCCAGAAGCCTGGTCTCAATCGCATTTATCCTTGCAGTATGCCAGCAAAGGTCTCGTGTATGAGGAGCTGACCATGCCCTTGTTTGTAGCTGGCTTCTTTGAGACATTAAATTCTGACTTTAAGCATGATCGCATCAAACGCATTCATTACAAATTGGATCACTTAAAGAATCTTATGTATGCTGCATCATATCAAGATTGAGACCCTTCTGGATTTGCAAGCTGCGATTGTTTCTGACATTGAGAGAGGCCATAGACAATGGGGTGATTCATTTTTCAGTATTGAATCTTAGTTTTGACTAGTGCATGTTTGAAAGGTACAGCAAAAGCGGCTGGTGACAGGTTGTCAGGCAAACCGGGTGTTATGGCTGACAACGGTAGCAAATCCAGTACAAGTTCAGTTTTTTTTAGCTGAGCTTATCTTATGGTCCTCCCTCTGTTGTCTGTTCGTTGTCCGTCTGTCCGTCCTCTGTTGTCAATTCACATTTTCAATTTCTTCTCCGAAACCGTGAGCCAGATCCACTTCAAACTTGGTGGGGATGTGCCTTGAGTGGGTGTCTACCAAGTTTGTTCAAATGGTCACGGTCCAGTGATTTTTGGATTTTTAATGATTTTTTTGTTGTTCTTTTTGGGCAAACTTTAAAAATTCTTCTTTTCTGAAATCGCTCACCCAATTGCTTTGATATCACACAGGAACACTCTCTAGGATTCCTAGTTCTTAATTTGTCCAGCAGGTGGCGCTGCAATGTTTTTCTAATTTTTTATGAATTTTTGTGTGTTATAGCTATTTTTGACTTCTCTCGAGCCGTCACTCAGATTAAGCTGAAACATGGTGGATATGTTCCTTGTAGAAGGGTCAAACAAAGGTGTTCACTTTGTGGGAATGCTGCGGATTCCTGACTTTTAACGATTTTTTCAATCCGGGTACTTATCTGTCAATCCAGCTTTCCTATTGATTACTATGGAAGTCAGAGAGCAATCTAGTACTAGTGCTAATTCACATTTTCGACTCCTCCAAAACTGTCATCCAGATAAACTTCAAACTTGGTGGCAATGTACCTTGGGTGGGTTTCCACCAGGTTTGTTCAAATGTTCATGCTCCAGTGATTTTTTAGGATTTTTAATGGTTTTTTTTTGTTCTTTTTTTTGAGAAATCTTAGAAAATCTTCTTCTGTCAAACCGCTCAACCAATTGCTTTGATATCACACAGGAGGACACCTAGGGACTCCTTGGTCTTAATTTGTTCACCAGGTGGCCCTGCAAATATTTTCTAATTTTTTATGATTTTTTTTTTTTTTTTTTTTTTTTTTTGTGGTGTTAAAGCTATTCTCGACTTCTTCGCCAGAACCGTCACTCAGATTAAGCTGAAACATGGTGATTATGTTCTTTGTGGAAGGGTCAAACAATGTGGTTCAGTATGTGGGAATGCTGCGGATTCCTGATGTTTAATGATTTTTTTCAATTCGGCTCCTTTTCGGTAAATGCACCTTTCCTATTGATTACCATATAAGTCAATGGGCATTCTAATGCTAATTTATATTTTCGACTTCTCCAAAACCATCTTCCAGATTCACCTCAAACTTGGTGGGGATGTGCCTTGGGTGGGCGTCTACCAGGTTGTCCCAATGGTCTTCTTCCATTGAATTTTGGATTATTTAATGATTTTTTTTTTCAAAAACCTTTACAAAAGTTTTAAAAGGAAAGTTTAACATGGGAATTTCTTGTAATGGTTATAAATTAAATAATTTTGGCCAGATTTACTTCAAACTTGGTGGGGATGTGCTTTGGGTGGATCTCTACCAAGTTTGTTTAAATGGTCACGCTCTATTATTTTTTTTTATTTTTTGTGAATTTTTTGGTTCTTTTTGGGGGCAAAACTTAAAAACGCCTCTCCTCTGAAACCGCTCACCCAATTGCTTTGATATCGTACATAGACACTCCCGGGGACACCTAGTTCCCAATTCGTTCACCAGGTGGGGCTGCAATTTTTTTTCTATTTTTTCTTAATGGATTTTTTTTAATGGTTTTGCTATTTTTCACTTGTTCTCAGAACCATCACTCAGATTAAGCTTAAATGTGATGGATATGTTCTTGTGAAAGGGTCAAACAAAATTGTTTACTAGGTGGCACCGCTTTGGATTCCTGATTTTTAAGGATTTTCAATTCGGGTACTTATCGGTCAATGCAGCTTTCCTGTTGATATAATGTAAGTCAATGGGCATTCTGATGCTAATTCACAGGAGAACTGACAGGAAATTTACTGTTTACTTGATAACTTGAGATCTATTTTGAGTTAGTACCATGATGCTGCACATGTTTATGTTTCTGTATGAAGGTCATGCTTAGACAGTACATGAATGACCTTGACCTCATTTGTGGGGTCACAGTGCAACATACATGAATTTTACTCTTCATTATGACTTGCGAACTACTTGAACCTTGATGTTGCACATGTTAGTGTTCTTCTATAAAGGTCAGACTTACCCAGAACATGGATGACCTTGATCCTTTCCCAGGTTCATTGAGCTGCAAGTGGATGAATGTCGAGATCAGCTGAGCATGGGCTGTTCACACAGCCCTCTTGTTTTGTAGACAGTATCAATCAGGTAAATGTACCAAACCAAAGTCTCATATTGGTTTTGTCAATGGCAAAAAACAAGATGTTCTGCACATTTGTTCTACATGCTGGCTGTTGGAGAAGGCCCAGTGTGAGCATCCTGAGTCATCATCACACTATAAATATTTTGGGAAATCTCTTGAACAAGCTCAAAAATTGTTAAAGGATTGACTAGATGTTTCAAGCTCCAGTCAAGTTCATGATCCAGAGACCAACAGCGGAGGGTTCCCTACAGTAGTTTGTGATAATTGTGTTTCTCGTTCTTTGGTACATGTACCTGGATCAAAAATGCATGTTAGTGCTCATGGGTGTTTGCCTTCTCGGCAAGCCAGCGTAAAAGTTGATACATGCATAGGGTTACATGTGGACAATTGTGATTTGGTAGTCAATGTTGACTGTGAAGAGTCCAAGTCAGGAGTAGATATGGTTTGCCAAAGGTCTGCTCTGGATAGAATTAAAATTTCTGAATGTATGTGAACATGGTAATGTTTTTCCAGATTGCAGGGCATGTGTTTTGGATCACACAATTTTTTCGAATTGTGAAGATACCTTTGAGTCAGTTTCTGTAAATTTTTCTAATGAAACGTGCAAGCATTCAGGTGTGTCAGAGATCACCGTCCTGGACGCTAGGAATCAATTGCAGATTAACGATTTTTTGGTTGCTAATGTAATCCAAAGTATTTCAGTACCTAAGAACTTACCAGAGTACAGGATAAACTGGCAAATATGGAGTGCTGATGATTTGTACAGTTATCGTGATATTCACAGGCAAGTGGTTGAGTCAGGTAATCCTAACTTTGGTATGTGCAGACTGCATGTTCCTTCATGTTTCGATATATCCACGGGGAGAGAAAAATTGAAAGCTGTAGGATATCAGGATTTGGATATTTGTGATTTTTGTTTACTTTGGCTTCCCTATTGGGTACAATTTGTCTAATCCTCCCAAGCCCTCTCTTAGAAATCATAGTCTTTCCTGCATATATCCACACCATGTAGATGAATTTATTGCTCAATAATTAGAGGAAATGGCTACTTGGGGTCCTTTTTCACAAAATCCATTATGTACATTTCTCACTGTCTCTCCGCTAAATACTGCACCCAAGAAAAGTTCGGCCAGTAGACGAATTATCACGGATTTATCCTGGCCAATGGCCAATTCAGTAAACGATGGAATTTGTAAGAACTAGTATCGTGGGGATACTGTTTATGTTCAGTATCCATCTGTTGATGACTTACTTGAATTAGTTGTCAGCCTTGGGTCCAGATGTTTACTTTTCAAAATGGACTTGTCAAGAGCTTATAGGCAGATCCCGGTCTGTCCTGGTGACATAGGTTTACTGGGATATTCATGGCAAAGCAAATTCTTCATTGATCGTGTCCTTCCTTTGGTTTAAGATCGTCTGCCATGTCTTGCCAGCGTTTCACTAATGCTATCACTTTTCTGTTTCACTGTGCTGGTTTTCATGTGATAAATTTTCTTGATGACTTTGGAGGAGTGGACAGAAGAGAAAGGGCTTCGCAGGCATTTGAGTATCTCAGCCAGTTATTCAGAGAGCTAGGTGTGGAGGAGGCCTTTCATAAGGCTGTTTCTCCCACGACTAACATGATTTTTCTTGGTGTATTGATTGACACCATTAGTATGACAGTGTCAGTTCCAGAGGACAAATTGACAGATATTCAGATTGGTTCTCAAGGAGTGGATGGATAAGAACTCAGCTTCTAAGGTAGAAGTTCAATCCCTTATTGGCAAGTTGCAATTTGCAGCCAAGTGTGTAAGGCCAGGGAGAGTGTTTATTTCACGTATGTTACATCATTTACGTGCTTTAAATTGTTTCCCTGCCAATCAGCCTGTTCCTATTCCATTGAGTTTCCACAAGTATGTACAATGGTGGAGAATCTTTATGTCTCAGTACAATGGGGTCTTTGTAATACCCCAATCCGAGTGGTCTGAACCTGATGTCATTTTTTCAACAAATTCATGCTTAACAGGTTGTGGTGGTTTCTCAACTTCTTTGAGGGACTTTTTTCACACAGTTTTTCCTGGTTTCTTTTTAAACAAAGGGTTTGGACATAAACCAGGGCTTGACATTAAGGCATGCCCGATAGTCTGGGGCTAGTAAATTTAATTTTCGGGCTAGCAAATGTTAATAAGGCCTAGCCCGATCAGACAAGTGCATTTTTTCGATCGGGTACCTAGTTCAGTTTGTTCATATGCCAACTCATGAGTCATATTCTCGCTGGGCACAACACGGAAGTGGCAACTCCGGAAGCCGCAGCTTTCCGTCTGTTTCCAAGTCTGCCACGTGACTGTGGATGTACATGTATTCCGAACAGCCGTGGGACAAGTAAATTTCTGGTGGGGGCTACTAAAATTTGCTGGCCGCTAGCCCAGGGACTAGTGGCCAAAATCCTTAATGTCAAGGCCTGTAAACTGATTGGAACTGCTTGCTATTGTAATAGCTTTGAAGCTGTGGGCTACCTTTTTCAAGGGTCAAAGAATACAGGTTTTGTGTGACAATCAGACTTCGGTCTATGCCATCAATTCAGGTAGAGTTCGCAACAATTTCTTATGTGCCTGTTTGAGAGAGATTGTTTACCTTTGTGCTTTCTATGAAACACAGATATCTGGTGTGCATGTGGAAGGGTTGGAAAATCGGCCTAGTGATTTATTGTCATGTTGTCACACAGATGCAGCTATGTTACAGCAATTTTTATCTGAGTTCGGTTGTAACATGTCAGAAAGGAATATCTCAAATAATTTGTTTTTGTTCACTGCAGACTGGTAGACATTTAATGTACATATCTTTATTTTGCAGGGGCTGTGCTCTATCAGTAACAGCTGGATGTAGCGGTTCTCTGAGAGCAGCCTTTGCAGTTGGGACTGCTGAGAATTTGAGGTCACAGTGGAAAACTTTTGTTTCTTTCTGTTTATTTTTTAATCTGGAGTATTTGCCTGCTACTCTTAGCACTATTTGTGCTTATGCTCAATTTTTAAGCCGGTCTTTTAAGAGTGTGCAATCCATGAGAAACTATGTTTATGCATTAAAGGTTTTGCATACTTTGTCTGGCTTTCCTTTCACACATTTGGAAAGCATTGAATTCAGACTGTTAATGAAGGGGTTAGACAGACTGAAAATTCATCATGTCAAACAGGCTGCTCCTGTTACACCACATATTTTGGCAGCCATTTTTCAGTATTTTGATTTTTCCTTACATTTGCATGTAGCCTGATGGGCAGCTTTTTTGATTGCTTTTTTTCAGTGGCACAAAAATCTAATATGGTTCCATCGAGTTAACGTGCTTTTGACAAGAGAAAGCATTTTCCAGAGGTGATTTTTTTGTAGGTCAGAATGGGTTGCTAGTAGCCTTTGGTTCGTCCAAGACCAATCAGTTTGGTTAACGGGATGTTTTGGTTCCTTTCCCTGCTTTTGAAAATTGGGTGTCATGCTCACTTTTGGCTTACAAGAGACTTACTGAGGCTGTTCCTGCACATTCGGATGCTCCAGCTTTCACTTTTGAGGTTTTTCCAAAATTACAGTGTGTCACTGCCTTCCGTTTTGTCAAAATTTTCAGAAGTATGCTTAGAAAGGCAGGTTTGCAAGCTGAGTCTTTTTCTGGGCATAGTCTTAGAGGGGGGGGGGGGGGGCGACACCACTTTTGCTTTTAAGGCAAATGTACCAGGTGAGTTAATTAAAGTACATGGGGATTGGGCTTCACAGGCTTATTTGCGATGTTTAGACTTTTCACTGCATTCCAAACTTGGGGTTTGCCTTGCCATGAAAGAGCATATTCAGGCATCAGGATTGTGATTTGCTCCATTTTGGCTGTTTACCAGTCTTGCAGTGTTATTTCTTGTAGGTTTGCAACAGTGATGATTTCTGTGCTGTGGGATGTTTTTATACTTGTGTAGTGATGAAATTTGACAGACATTTTGACAGATTCTGTTTTCAAAGGTTTCAATTGTGATTTGTCTTTTTCAAATTTACTTCTCATATATATTTTGGGCTTTCTGTGTAGAGATTTAGGAGTCCTCATCTAGTTGGGACATGACTTATGTTGCTGCCATTTTCATGACATGATTCTTATATATATTCTAATTAAATTGTAAACTTGTACTTGTTTGATCCATTTTAATCATATGGATTTTCATGTACATTATTGAGCTATTATGTGATATAGGGATTGTTTAATTTTGGGCTCTATATTTTGTGACATGACTAAGGTGTTCAGCGTTCCTCTATATTTATTGGGGAGGTCATAGTTCCTGTACAGGAGGTTTTAATGATGTTAATAATATAAGGGTTGTGAGATATACCTGTGTATTTTTTTTATATATGTTTATATATTTTTGAGTTTGTAAATTGTTTGGCCGTTTCTTTTTGGTGGTTTTGACGGCTCATATTTTGGTTGACAGTGTGTTTGTTCACCATTTTGTACTTATTCACATTATGATCAGTCAAATTTGTATTTTAATGGCCAAACAATAAATTTGTTTATTTATTCTTTAGTTTGTGGTTGTTGCTTTTCATTCACCTCAGACAATTTTGACATTTTGTTACGTCAAAATGTTTAATTGTCTGGTGTGGGCGATTAAACAGTTTTTTTTTTTCGAATTTCCTTTTCTGGGGATTATGTGCGTAGCTTTCGTTTCTTTGTCTCAGGTCCCACCAGGTTCTTTGTTTCCTCACTTTGATCATTGCTTTCTTCGTGGATGTGTCCTGGGCTGATCATGCTGCAGTGCTGACATAAAGAAATTTTTTTTCCCCAACCCACCCTTCCCTTTTTTTTTAGTCGGGTGTTTTTGTTTCTTTTTTTTTTTTCTTACTCTGTTTTTTTTCCCTTGTTTCTTTTAGGTGGTTTTGGCTGCTCATATTTTGGTTGACAGTGTGTTTGTTCACCATTTTGTATTTATTCACATTATGATCAGTCAAATTTGTATTTTGATGGCCAAACAATAAGTTTATTATCTTTAGTTTGTGGTTGTTGCTTTCCATTCACCTCAGACAATTCTGGAACATATTCCCACCCCATTGAGCTAGCTGTCACGCACCATGACACTCAGACTAGAAAGAGAAAGATACTGGATCTACCCCAGCTGCGCGCTACTGAACCATTGGGCCTCAATGTGATGGGTAGATAGACATGCTTGCCAAGTCTTAAACTAAAATTTATGTTCTTTGTCCATCTACATGTAGCACACCATAACACACAGTCAACCACTCCATAAGTTCACCCATGGAACACTGACAAGTCACTTTTTTCATGCTATCTTTGAAATACAAATTTATATGTTTTATTCCTCTAGCCAGAATGGGAGTGTGCTCTCTCTCTGACATGGCTTCTGTCAAGTGTACTCTGTGTGGTAGCACTTGTTTCTCAGTAACCAGGCTCTGGTTACTCTACCACATGACTTCATCATGCTTATGAGACGTCATGATAAACCCATCTATTCAGGGTTTCCTGCTGGAAAAATTTTTTAGGGTATGTAAAAATGCCAAAGGCATGTCACATGCTGAAGCCCTATCACTGGGCAGGGGGTTTGAGGGCCCTCCCCCAAGAAAATTTTAAAATTCAGATGCTCTAGAATCGATTCTATGGCACTTATGGAGGTTAAGGCATCAAGAACACCTTGAAAGTCTTAATTTTTAGCCCCAGAATGCTCCAGCTTGCATCATTTGCATGTTATTTTCAAATATTCTAGGGTATGGAGTCTTATCCTCAGAAAATTTTAGGGTACGGAATTTTACTCATTTTACCCTCTGGGTAATTTTATAAAATTAAATTAAATTTAGGGTACGGAATTTTACCCATTTTACCCTCTGGCAAAAACCTATTTTGACGGTTTGACTGGTAGGCTATGCATGTGTTTTGACATGCTCCCTTGACGTCCATCAGCAATGTTGCCCCCTGCTATATAAGCAGCAGTCAATGGTTTTCCAACTGCCACTGATGAGAATTGTGCAGGATTCGAATCCAGTCCGGCTTTTTCCTGCTTCTGGGGATTCTGTCACTGATCTTGCCGGGTGTTTGCTATCATGTTGTCTATCTTTATGAGCTCTGCTGACTGTAGGTCACAGAGCCTATGTGATCACTCATGTTTGTATGCCTGTCCATTTGTAAACTTTTGCTTCTGGACATGATACAGTCTACAGTGTTCAAGTTAGCCCTGTGTTACTGTCCAGACTTGTCAAAGTGCATCAAAATCTAGGTCAAGTTTGATGTTGGTGGCACCACTTATAGTATTACCTAATGTTTGGACCAAGATGTGAAAATTTTGAGAACGTTTTTTTTGCACAAGTGTTAATGAATCCTTATAAAACTTGGCAAGATATGTCAGCCAGGCTAAAAGACCAAAATTGGTAGAAGTTGGGTGGCCCAACCTGAGTTCTTGCAGAAGGTTCTATACATGATTCAGGAGGAGCTGTGCAAAGTCTTTCTTGTGGGCCTGTGGTGGCCAAAGAGGGAGTCGTCCTTGGATCTGTTGGAGTTGCATGTAGAGCCTCCCCATTGATTGAGTTTGATTGATTGAGTTTATTAGTTATATTCAACATACAAATGATAAATGAGTTTATATAAAATGATGGATAAATAAAACATACAGGTAACTAAGGCATAAAAATGAGTGCAACATATGTTCATACAGGTAAAATCATAGTAATAGTATAGTAAAGACACATTTGTTTTACATGTATTGTGAAAGAAGTCAAGCATTGACTTATCGAGTCACTCTTTATGGCACAGATGTTGGCGTACACTTCCTACCTCGTCTGTGGTGGAAGAAACGGAAGAACTCGGAGAAAACCACTGAGCACGGTTAAAGTAGTAGGAACTTTTTGCACATGCTGCCCAGGACGAGAATTGAACCCGGGTTGCAGAGGTGAAAGGCGAGCTTTGTACTGCTCAGCCAACCATGCACCCCAGATAAAATTAAATAAAAAGTTACCAATTTGCCTTTGTAAATGAACGATATAAACAAACAATATGACTAAAACATATGTTGACTGCACCAAGTATGGCCCAAGAAAGTCAACTACTAAGACTTATTTCCATTGGGGTCCTTTGGGTACTTTGATGAGACGTGGGGGGGGGGGTGAGAGATAGGATGATTGGACTGCAAATAAATAGTTTTATGAAAATCTGTCAATCAATGAAGTATGCAATGTATATAGATGGAATTTGTGTAAAACTATACTAATAGATAAAAATCCATAAATTAATCATTTAGTCACTACCTCTTCTCCCTCAACTGCTGAAGCAACCAAGAACCAAGTCTCACCTCAATCCTTAGCTTCTCAGGCTTCACGTCTGGTGACTATTGCCAAGAGCAAAGGTGCTCACCATAGGTCACTAGAATTCTCACCCAACCATCCCTGCCTTTTTGATCCCTCATTATTGTAGGAAACTGAATTGCGTATGCAGGCTTGTACGCTAGTGTGCATTGCCCCCACCAGAGCGCTGTGTCAGGCCACAGAGCCTAAGGGCTGAGCCACAGAGCCTAAGGGCTGAATGTGGCAGCATGGTATGGCATTGGATCCATGGTAAAGTTTATGGGGGCCCTGGCAAAGCACCTTAAGTGCATGAAAACCAGCAGTGAGTACTGTTTCTTAAAATAGTTTTGCATTGAAAAACTTCATATTTGTTCAACAAGTGGTGCTCTCATTGCTATTTTTAGAATTTTACGGGTTTTTTTTACTCTTTTTCCCAAACTTAAAGTTGGATCCACTTCAAACGTAGTAGCAATGTATGTGGAGTTCATCTCCACCATATTTGTTCACTGCATGGTGGTGCAGTCATTTTCTGATTTTTAACAAATTATCAAATTTAGGAAACATTATCAAGATGATATGCACATGCAAGTATTGTAATTGTAGGATAGGCAGTGCATAAAATTGATGGTCACCCAGTCGACAGAGTCAACTAAATTACTGTGTGGGCGATTGAATTGTTTGATCAAGTCGACCAGGTGGTTGAGTTAAAAAAATCAGAAGTCACTTCTGATTTTTTTCTAGTCTGCCTTATGATTGTTATTGATATTCTGTGTTGGGAATAAGAAATATTTACAAGAATAATCCTGTACATTGTCTTTGCTGTATATGTTCTTTGTTGGACTATCTGACAGCATGAGCGTCATTCATATGACTTTTGAAGTGGCTGATTCAAGGCAGTCTCAAATTCCAGATGTTGTTTATTTACCTGCAAGGATGCACATTTTATTGTAGACAAACGTCAGTTCTCGCTGATGGCTATTTCGATTTTGCGTTAAAAATGAATATTTTCCTTCCTTTTTATGATCGGGCCGTTGTTTGTGACAATTTGCATGATGCAACTTTGCAAAAATGAGGTGATTTCATCGTCGTGGTCTCGATCGTTCTTTCATCTACCCACCATGTTCTTCATATCATCAGAATGCTGAGAACCTTGTCTATTTTAAGAACAAGCTCTCTGATTGGCTGAAACAAAAGTATTTTAGGGGAAACCCCGCCAAAACTGCTTCTATTTCAAACAGATACGTCAAAATAGTCGGAACTACCAAAGACGATTCTCCGGAATATTCTAGGTCAGGCAAGGGGGCCACAATCTATCACATGGTGTACGCCATCCAATCAAATGCGTTGTTTTTCTACATGATATTTTGTTCAGGTCTTGGGCCAGTAAATACGCTGCAGCTGTAGGTGTGTCAGAACTTTCAGTCACGCAATGAATACAGGACCTCAGGTGACAGGCTATTAAAAATTAGGGAGCAGAGAAACTCTATGCATTTCTTGTCATTTAAAGGGAATAAATATGCCTGATTATCTGTGGGTTTGGGAAGGGTGTCACTTCAACATTTAATTCTTGAACTAGAAATTTTCTTGGGCTGTTATTTCACCAAGGTTTGCTTCGGAAGTGTAACTATGGAGGTAGGCATAAACAAATACGCGAGTAGCAAATAAGTTAATTTGTTTTGCCCCCATTTTCTATTGATAGTGTAAGTGTTATTGAAGTAAGCTTTGAGAAAAATGACAGGTACAGTGTAAACGAAACTTTTAAATGTCATAGACAAGCTGGCGGATATTGCCAATTTAACATGTAACTCTATTAGGTTTGATTTACTGGTCCAAGACCTTCAGGAGTACTCGCTGCCATGTGTTGTGAAGTCTGGCTTGAAGGATGGGCGGCATTCGTATACACACAAATGATGATTACGCGTAATTTATTAAAGCAAGAAACAAAATTTAACACTGAAAATTGATCAGAATGATAACATACTTCCAGTCTTTGCGTACAATAGAGCAGAGGGTCCAATTTTTTTTCCGGAAAGAGAGTAAAATGTGCCAGAAGCAGGTAAACATGGCTCGGATGAAAATACCGCTGCTGCATGCGTTGGTCATGTTGACAGTTTATCAGTGACTGGGCTGAAGTGGGTTTATCAACTATTTACTGCAGCAACAAACAAACTTGACCACTATAATTTAATGACAAACATGACACACAACTGATCTTTAGAAAGAAATTAAGAGGAACGATCATTCTTGACGCAACCCAAGGAAAATGCGCGGACAAGTGCCAATGCAATTGTATTCACACAGGCTTAACTGTTTTGATCAATTCGTGATTGGGATCGATATATTCACTTTGAAAGTGTGTGAGGCACAAGTTTTTGTTTAAATTGACAAGGAAACCACATAGAAATGCAGAGAAGGTCATACTCAACAAAAGTCATCTCGATCATTTTGCATGAACTGCAAAAATTAAAAAGTTATGGCACTTTTACGCCAGCAAGTCACATGTAGCGCAACAAAACAAAAAATGTCGAGTGGCTGGCTGTGACAAATCCCAAAACTGCCCAGTGTGCTTGGGGGTAAAACGTTCAAAAAGCCCACAGAGGGAGATTCAAACTAGTGAAGAGAAGAAGGCCTAGCAGTGGGACCATACATGCAGTCGAGTCAAAGTCTAGCTGGCAGCAGGATAATCCGAGAGCTAACTGAAGTTGTGAACAGGGAATATTAGTTCAATAACTGCCACTTTCCTTCAAGACTGACCCTCTTTCCTTTACTTATCCATTGGTAAATATCGTATTCACAATGTGGCAAAAATCACCTGAGATGCCACCAAAGAGCACCTAGATTTCATTTTTTTTTCGGGGGGGGGGGGGGCATGCCCTCGGACCCCTCGACACTTGCAATATCAGAATTCTGGACCATTAAGTACTGAGCTGGTCCACTAAATATTAAAACTTACTGGCCCAGCTGGACCAGTAATTTTACTGTACTATTTTATGCACAGGATAGGGATAGCAGCAAATCTGACATATTGCCTTTAACTTGGGCAATTGTGGGCACTCTTAAGCATTAATAGGAAATTGCTTAAGTTTCTTTTGGTGTTGTTTATTTTGACCTTGAATGACATTGAAAAATCAACTGACATAGTGTATATCTTGGTCATGGTTTATTGTAGAGTCACACTAATAGGGGAAGCACTTGTGGGGTTCCTTTAGAGGAGATAAATTTTGACTTTGAGTGACCATGAAAGGTCAAACTGACAAGAATTTCAGGAAAAACAGAAAAGTGTGTGTTGACACACGCACTTTAACTAGCAAATCATAGTGCATCAAAACAGGTCTTCTTTCATAGTTGAGATTCGTAATTAAATGAATACTCACAAAAACAAAAATGAAAGTCTCTGAGTAAGGAGCTTTCAAGACCTATCCCGGTCTCTTCTTCTGCTTCAATGGGTGGTCACATTACCTTGTGACCCTGCTGTCATGTGGTCACAAGGGTTAGTTATCTCCTGGTAGATGGCTGGAGATGTGAATGGACTCTGCCACTCCCCCACAGAACAAGTCTGCATCTTGATGTAGGATAGACACATCTTGATCCGAGAACGAGTGTCTCCTGTATTCAAGTGTGCCACAGGGGACGAGCTGCCATGGTGCTCAGCTACTTGTTTGTGGACACTCCTTTCAGTTTCCCTGACATGGAAGGCCTTACAGGTCTTCTTTCTTTTTTTTTTTTTGAGATATGAAAAACATGAAAAACAGTATAGCAAGTGTCAGAAAATGTGATTTTGTAAGACCGGTGGTCTCTCCTGAGTGTAGTTTCAAGGTGCACTGTACTCGATTATTGTGAGAATAGTTACAGTGAAAGCTCATTATAGTGACACTCAATTATCTGACTTCCTCACATAGTGACATAACCTTTTAGGGAAGAAAAGTTCATCTTTTTTGTTAGTTAGTTCACTTATATGACATATAAGTAAACATGTTAAGTTATCTGACATTTTTTAGCTCAGCTGACTTGTCAGTAGCTGAGCTTATCTTATGGTCCTTTGTCCATCATTGTCTGTTGTTAGCAATTGACTTCTTCTCCAAAACCATCAGCCAGATTCACTTCAAACCTGGTGGCAATGCACCTTGGGTGGGTCAGTTCCAAATCTGTTCAACTGGTCACGCTCCAGTGATTATTGGATTTTTATACTATTTTTTTTGGTCTCTTTTTGAACAAATTTTAAATGTTTAAGGTTACAGACCACAGTTGTGATTGGCTGGTTGTGCATCCCTACGGAGATAGTCCGTAATTGTGAAAATACTGTGTTTTCAGCATGCTGTAGCTTCTGTTTAAATGAAGTTAGCTAAGTCAGGTTTGCTGCATTGCAGAGTTGCTTCATTGGTGGTCATATAGGTGCACTGTCCTCCAGGCCAGGTGGGAACTTTATGGTGGGGAAGGACAATGATGTGACCCTAGCAAGAGCACAGTGCATACACCTGTATAAAGCTGACATCCAGGTGTTGTTTCGTATTTCAATTGTAACAAATTAACGAGCTGGGAATTGTATGACAAAAATCCATCCATGTTTTTCTGACATTTTTATCTGTTAAATGCCATTCACAGAATTTTAAAATACCAAAATGCTGATTTTTTAGACTGAAAAATGCTAATATGAAAAATAGAAGGATTTATAACTGTGGTCTGTGGCCTTAACCAGGTGATTTTTTTTGTTCCTTTTTGCGGGGACAAATCTTTAAAAAAAATTTCTAGACACTCCTAGCTGTTAATTTGTTCACCAGGAAGTGCTGTGATTTTTTTTCTAATTTCTTATGAATTTTTATGCCCCCCTCGAAGAAGGTGGGGCACATAGCTTTGCACATGTCGGTCGGTCGGTCGGTTGGTAGACTGTGGTTTCCGCACAATAACTCAAGAACTGTTTGAGCTAGGACTTTGATACTGTACAGGTATATTATTCTTGTCAAATGCTAAGCAAAGTTCGAAGATGGGTGACCTTGACGTAATTTCCAAGGTCACAGTGTGCCTGAGTTAACTTTGATTTCCTCGCAATAACTGAAGAGGGTTTTAAGCTAGGACTTTTATATTGCACAGGATTATAGTCCATATTTGGGGCTAGGCGAATTTCGAAGACGAATGACCTTGACCTTCTTTTAAAGGTCACAGAGCCACTTTACTGAATATGGTTTCATGCTTTCTACATGATAACTTATACCTTGGAGCTAGGACTTTTATATTGCACAGCTTAATGGTTCTCTGTAAAGGCTGGGTTGAGTTCGAAGATGGGTGACTTTGACCCAGTTTTCAGGGTCACAGAGAGATTGTAGAATTCCTGTGGTTTCCATGCAATAACTCAAGAAGTTTTTGAGCTAAGACTCCAGTACTGTACAAGTGTATCATTCAAATCAAAAGCTAGGCAAGTTTGAAGATGGGTGACCTTGACCTAATTTCCAAGGTCACATTGGTACCTGAGTTAACTTTGGTTTCCACATGATAACTGAAGAGGTTTTTAAGCTAGGACTTTTATATTGTACTGGGTAATTGTACGTATTCGGGGCTAGGTCAAGTTTGAAGATGGGTGACCTTGACCTTGTTTCGAATGTCACAGAGCCACTTGGTTGAATACTGTTTCTGCATAATAACTTGCATTTTAGAGGTAGCACTTTATATTGCACAGCTTTATGGTTGCCTATAAGGGCTAGTTTGAGTTTGTAGATGGGTGACCTTGACCCAGTTTTGAGGGTCACACACAGACAGTGGACTTCCTGTGGTTTTTGCACAATAACTGTAGAAGTTTTTGAGCAAGGACTTGGATACTGCACTGCTATATAGTCCTTGTTAAGGGCCAAAAGAAATGGAAAGTTTGGTGACCTTGATCTAAATTTCAAGGTCACATCTTCACCTGATTTAACTTTGGTTTCTGCATGATAACTGAAGAGGTTTTGAAGCTAGGACTTTTCTATTGTACAAGATTGTAGTCCATATATGGGGCTAATCAAAGATGGGTGACTTTGACCAAATTCCAAACTATTTTTTTACAATTTTTTTCAATTTGGGTACTCATTTGTAAATGCACCTTCCCTATTGATTATTATGTAAGTCGATGCGCATTCTAATGCCAATTCACATTTCTGACTTCTCTGAAACCATAATCTAGATTGACTTCAAACTTGGTGGCAATGAACCTTAGGTGGGTCTCTACGAGATTTGTTAAAATGTTTATGGTCCATTGCTTTTTGGAATTCTTATGATTCTTTTTTTTTTGTTAGTTCTTTTTTGGGACAAATCTTAAAGAATCTTCTTCTCTGGAACCGCTCACCCAATTGCTTTCATATCACACAGGAACACTCCTAGAGACTCCTAGTTTTTAATTTCTCACCAGGTGGTACTGCAATTTTGTTATGTCTGTGTGCCAACACAGACATATTGTTAATCTAGGAATTCTGTCTTTCCTTTCTTTCCTTTCCTTCCTTCCTTCCTTCCTTCCTTCCTTCCTTCCTTCCTTCCTTCCTTCCTTCCTTCCTTCCTTCCTTCCTTCCTTCCTTCCTTCCTTCCTTCCTTCCTTCCTTCCTTCCTTCCTTCCTTCCTTCCTTCCTTCCTTCCTTCCTTCCTTCCTTCCTTCCTTCCTTCCTTCCTACCTACCTACCTACCTACCTACCTACCTACCTACCGACCTACCTACCTACCTAGGCAAATTTGTGTGACATCACATTTGAAAAGTATCACATGTAAAAACTCCAAACTGGGCATGATTGTACTTCCACACATGAAGTCTTGAGTTTTTGTAAAGAGGTTCAACAGTTTTGAACATTATGCAAATTAGGACCATTTGAAAATTCAAATCTTGAATATCTTCAAAACTATAATAGGTATTGGTAACCAATCCAACCTCAATTAAAATGTTTGTAACAGTGCACATTTTAGTAATTTACATGTGACCTCTAAAGGTCAAAGGTAAAGTTCATTTGGACCTTTGCAATTTGGATCATGTTGGGCTCAAATTGTAGCTATTGTAACACTGCACATTTTTGTAAGTTACACGTGACCTCTAAAGGTCAAAGATATAGGTCATTTGGACCTTTGAAATTTTCATCTAGTCATAACTGGGCCAATTTTTATCCAATTGTGATCATGTTGGGCTCAAATTGTAGCAATTGTAACACTGCATGTTTTTGTCATTTACATATGACCTCTTAAGGTCAAATGTCAATGTCATTTGGACCTTTGAAAGTTTCATCCAGTCATAACTCAGCCAATTTCCATCTAATTCTAATCATGTTAGACTCAAATTGTAGGTATTGCAACATTGGACATTTTTGTAACAATCTGTAACCTCTAAAGGGCAAAGGTCAAGGTCATCTGGCCCTTTGAAAGTTTCATCTTGCCATAACTTGGTCAATTTTCATCTGAGTTGGTTCATGTTGGGTTTAAATTGTGGGTATTGTAACACTGTACATTTTTGCAATTTACATATGACCTATAAAGGTCAAAGGTCAAGTTCATTTGGACTTTGAAATTTTCATCCAGCCATAAGCTTAATGGAATGGTAATTAAGACCTCTTACATTCAATGTCAATAGACAAATCAGATTTTGTCGTCATTGTCTAAATATACAGAAACAATGTACAACAAATAGCAAGGAAAAAAACAAAGATGTGCAATGTAAAGTCCTATACCACATTCATCACATGTTTTTAACTTTAGTAAAAACAGAAAGGTGCATAACAAAACGCAGGAAAAATTTTTCATGGATTGAAAACTGTAATTTAGATATAATTTTGCTACACGAGACCTATTGTACGGAAAAACTGAAACCATATTTTGATACTGGATGGAAGGGTCATGTAATTCATGCAACTACAGATTCAAGCCATTGCAGACGTGTCAGCATTCTTTTGTCACAAAAAATAGACGTTAAAATTTTGCCGTTCATAAGAGCGTTCATAAGAGCAATGATGGTAGGAGGCTACTTGTAAAGGTTGAACTGGGTGAAGAAACATTAACGTTGGTTAATGCCTATGCCCCAAATGATGAAAAAAATAGAAAGGAGTTCTTTAATCGGTTAACAAAATGGACTAGAGAATTTACAGCAAATGATGAAAATATTATAATAGCAGGTGATTTGAATTGTTGTTTAAGAGATATGGATCGTAGTCCTGATACAGGGTCAAGGGACAAAAGTAGAAAAAGCTTAAACGAGATGATGCAGAAACTGAGAGTACATGATACATGGTCCAAACTGTATCCAATAAAAGGAGGCTTCAATTTTTATGATAAAAAATATGGCACTAAAAGTAGGCTTGATTATATACTTGTGTCCAATAACTTTTTTGTATCAGAAAAAAATACTAAGGTCAAACATGCAGTGGGTGCAGATCATGAAGCAGTCATCATAACTTTTAAAATAGTAGGAAATGAAAGGGGCAAAGGCTACTGGAAGTTTAGTGCTGCCTTGCTTGATGATGAAAAATATGGCCAGGAAATGGAGAAGAAGATTATTGATATTATTGATATGTATCAAGATGTAGAATCAAAAAGACTACTTTGGGAAATAGTTAAAATTGAAGTGAAAGAGTTCACAATACGCTATTCCATATTAAAGGCTAAGGCCAAAAATAATGAAGTAGAGGCTTTACAGAAAGAGTTGGATGATGTACTTAATCATCTAAATGAAGAACCAGCCAGTGTGCCATTACTTGAAAAAAAGAATACTTTGAGTGAACAACTGGAAAACATATATGATGAAAAGGCAAATGGTATAAAGATGCGCGCAAGGGTAAAATGGGCAGAAGAAGGGGAAAAAAGCACAAAATACTTCTTGAGGTTAGAGAAAAAGCATCAATGTTTTAATGTAATAAAGAGATTGAAAGATGGTGATCTCATAGTGCATAAAGACAGTGAAATACTTGATGCTGCAGCAAACTTCTATGAAAAATTATATGCTAAAGATTGTGCACTAATTGATGTGGACAGATATTTACAGAAAGTAAATGTTAACAAAACTTTGTCTGAAAATGAGAAACAGTTGTGCGATACTGATATTTCTGAAGATGAAATATCAACAGTGATTCATGAACTTAAAAAGAATAAAGCACCAGGGTTAGATGGTCTGACACCAGACTTCTATAAGAAATACTGGTATGTGCTTAAATCTCTTTTTATGCATATGCTAAGGGAAGTTTTCATTGAAGGTGAACTGCCTGATTCCTCAAAAAAAGCTGTATTAGCTCTTATTTTCAAAAAAGGTGATAGAGTTCTATTAAAGAATTACAGACCAATAAGTCTAATGAACTATGATTATAAGATAATTGCCTTTGCTTTGTCTAGAAGGCTACAGAAACTTATACCAAATATCATCCATACTGACCAAACAGCATATATAAAAAAGTGATTCATTGGATGCAACGCAAGACTGATACAAGATGTTATGGATTACTCAGAGTTGTACAAAAAGAAAGGCGTCATGTTATGTTTAGATTTTCAAAAAGCATTTGACACAGTTAATTGGGAATTCATGACTAAAGTTTTAGAGAAGTTTAACTTTGGACAGGACTTTATAAAATGGATTAAGATCTTGTACAAGGATCCTAAATTAGTAATTAAGAACAATGGATGGTTATCTGGAGAAATCAATCTTAGTAGAGGTATTCGACAAGGATGCCCTATTTCAGCGCTCTTGTTTATTATGGTAGTAGAAATAATGGCAATAAATATAAGAAATGATGATAATGTAAAAGGCTATAAAATATACAAAAGAGAAATCAAGATCTCACAATATGCTGATGACTCTACAATTCTTTTAAATGATGTGGATGCTATTCCATATGTACTAGACATAATAAAAGAATTTGGTGATGTTGCTGGGACTAAACTAAACTTAGTAAAGACTGAAGGGATTCTATTAGGTTCTCTTAAAGATAATCTTACCGAGATGAATGGTATCCGTTTCACTAATAAAGCTATCAAATGCTTAGGTATATACATTGGGCATGACAAGAAAGAATGTCGTGAAAATAACTGGTTAAACAGAATAAATAAAATGGAACTACTGTTAAAAGACTGGAAAAACAGAAAGCTAACATTATCTGGGAAAATATTAATACTTAAGACATTAGCTTTATCACAGCTAACATATGTATTTAGTATTCTTTCAGTACCGGAAGAGGTGATTAAAAAGGTTAAACAATGTCTTTTTAACTTTATATGGAATAAAAGAGACAGAATAAAAAGGGACACCCTAATTGGATGTACCAGTGAAGGAGGACTAAATATGGTTGATATTGAAAGTAAAATTGCATCATTTAAATGTGCATGGATCCACAGAGTACTGTTTCAAGATGGAAATTGGAAAGCTATTTTTGAGGATCAGATGGAGTTAGCAGGTTTGGACATACATGTGTTGTTCCATAGCTACTACAGGAATGTTAGAAAGTTAAATGATAATCTTAAAATTAACCATTTCTATCTAGAGATCTTCCAAGAATTTAACAAATGTAAAAGTACAATAAATGTTCTTAAATTTACAGATGATCAACTGTTTTCACAAGTAATCTGGCTAAATGAATGTTTCATGAATAAGGGTAAATGCCTATATTTTAGTAATTGGATCAAAAGTGGTTTTGTGTATGTAAAAGATTTTTTTGATGATAAAGGTGAGTGGTTAACTCCACAAGTTATTGTAAACAAACTCACAACCAAACACAACTGGTTATGTGAGTTCCTACTTATTAAAAAGATCATTGGAAATGCTGTCAAAAACTTTGACACGAAGAAAGCTTGTTATATTAATATTCCACAGAGACATTTTTTGTTCTCTCATGATAATGTTCTTTGTAATATTAAAAAAAAAAATCTCGCTATTTTTATGACATATTAGTTCAGAGGAAATTTAAAAAGCCTTCATTTCAACATAAGTGGAAAGTAGAATATGAGTCAGCCAATCTTGAGATTAACTGGACAAATGTATATCAGCAGAAAATCATATTTTGAAAAAAATATTGTCAAAAACTAGCGCAATTTAATTACAAATTATTAAATGGCATGATCCTCAGTGGTAATATATTGTGTAAATGGAACACAAATATATCTAAGTTCTGTAGCTACTGTGATTATGAAGAATCAAGTGAACATCTTTTTTCATGTCAAAGAATACAAAGGGTATGGAGTTTGTTCTCTGAAACACTTTTATTTAATATTGAGTGGAAACATATTGTACTTGGGTCAGCATGGAACTGCAATACAACAAGGTTTAGAAATTACATTTTATCAGTTGTTGCAAGAAGTATCTTTGTTGAAACAATTAAATGTTATAACTCAGCTAATGACAATTTTAACCAAGTAAACCTTCTACTAGTAATTAAAGAATCTTTGTTAATGCACCGCAAAATTTGTGAACTGTCATTTCCAAATAGACAGTGGCTGAATAGGTTCGATATGGTAATAAGAAAAATTTCAGTTATTTAAGCTAACTGTGGTTCTCTCCACTGTATGAGCAATTCAAATCTATAACAAGTGGATTACTAATAAGTCTGACTGTGAGAATCTTTACCAAATATGTACTGAAATGAAGACTTATGCTTAGAAAACAGATTGCTGTCATTGTCTACTATCTGATATTTGATTTACTTTGTATGTAATTATGATTTATAATGTATTTATCTGTATTAATAAAAGAAAAAAAAATAAGCTTAATGGAATGTGAAGTACCAAAGGACAAAAGTTGTAGCCTGTAATATTTACAACTTTTGAAGGCACACAGACAGATTTGCTTTGAAGCAAATCTTCTTTTCCAGTTAGTATATATTCTGATTGTGGGAATATGTAACCTCACTGTTATAAATATTACCATAAAGTACCCGAAGTTGCAAAGTGTCAATTATGTCTATGACAATGTTGTATAAATGCGCTTATTTATGTCTGTGTGCCAACACAGACATATTGTTTTTCTAGGAATTCTTTATTATGTCTGTGTGCCAACACAGACATATTGTTTTCTAGGAATTCTTTCTTCCTTCCTTCCTTCCTCTCTCTCTCTCTCTCTCTCTCTCTCTCTCTCTCTCTCTCTCTCTCTCTCTCTCTCTCTCTCTCTCTCTCTCTTTCTTTCTTTACAGGCAAATTTGTCTGACATTTCATTTGAAAAGCATTATATGTAGAAACTCCAAACTTGGAACAATTATACTTTTATACATGAAGTCTGGCCTTTTTATAATGAGAGGTCATGCTTCTCAAAATTATGCAAATGAGGGCTAATTCAAGTTTTTAATCTTCAATATCTTATATACTATAGAAGATGTGGTTCCGAGTGTATAGGAATTCAATCATAGCAAGGTAAAGGTCATCTCAAATGTCAAGGTCATATCAAGGTCAAAGGTCATGTCAAGCTCAAAGGTCAATTTTAAGCCAAAATGTCATTTTTGAGGTCAAGGTTCACTTCAGGTAGAGGTCATCTCAAGGTCAAAGGTCATTTCAAGGTCAGAGACCACTTTCGGTGGTGGCTTTCTTCTAGCCATAACTTGGCCAATTTTTATCCAATTTTGATCATGTTGGGCTCAAACTGTAGCTATTGTACACTGCACATTTTTTAAACTTACATGTGACCTCTAGAGGTCAAAGGTCAAGGTCACTGGACCTTTGAAAGTTTCACCAGTCATAATCTGGCCAATTTCCATCCAATTCTAATCATGTTGGACTCAAATTGTAGGTATTACAACACTGTACGTTTTTATAAGAACATGTAACCTCAAAAGGGCAAAAATCAAGGTGATTTGGCCCTTTGACAGTTTTATCTTGTCATAACTTGGTCAATTTTCATCCGATCTGGTTCATGTTGAGCTTAAATTGTGGGTATATTGTAACACTGTGCGCTTACATGTGACCTGTAAAGGTCAAAGTCATTTGGACTTTGAAATTTGCATGCATCCATAAGCGTAATGTAATGTGAAGTACCAAAGGATAAAAGTTGTAGTATTAAATATTTACAACTTTTGAAGGCACACAGACAGATTTGCTTTGAAGCAAATCTTCTTTTCTAGTTCCTTTCTTTCTTTCTTTCTTTCTTTCTTTCTTTCTTTCTTTCTTTCTTTCTTTCTTTCTTTCTTTCTTTCTTTCTTTCTTTCTTTTTTCTTTCTTTCTTTCTTTCTTTCTTTACCGGCAAATTTGTCCGACATTTCATTTGAAAAGTATTATATGTAGAAACTCCAAACTTGGCACAATTATACTTCTATGGATAAAGTTTGGCCTTTTTATAATGAGAGGTCATGCTGTTCAAAATTATGCAAATGACGGCTAATTAAAATTTTAAATCTTCAATATCTTATATACTATAGTAGATGTGGTTCTGAGTGTATAGGAGTTTGACCACAGCAAGGTAAAGATCATCTCAAATGTCAAGGTCATGTTAAGGTCAAAGGTCATTTCAAGGTCAAAGGTCACTTATGATGGTGGCTTTCTTCTAGCCTTAACGTGGTCAATTATTATCCAATTTTGATCATGTTGGGCTCAAATTGTAGCTATTATAACACTGCACATTATTGAACTTACACGGGGCCTCCAAAGGTCAAAGGTCAAGGTCATTTAAAGCTTTGAAAGTTTCATCCAGTCATAACTTGGCCAATTTCTATCCAATTCTAATCATGTATGAATCAAATTGTAGGTCTTGCAACAGTGCACATTTTTATAAGAGCATGTAACCTCAAAACAGCAAAGGTCAAGGTCATTTGGCCCTCTGAAAGTTTCATCTCGCCATAACGTGGTCATTTTTCCTCCGAGTTCGTTCATGTTGGATTTAGATTGTGGGTATTGTAACACTGCACAATTTACATGTGACCTGTAAAGGTCAAAGGTCAATGGTCATGGTGATTTGGACTTTGAAATTTGCATCCAGCCATAAGCTTGACGTGAAGTACCAAAGGATGAAGTTGTAGCAATTTAAATTATGCTAATTAGCAGCATTTGAAATTTTAAAACTTGAATATCGTCAAAACAATTATAGATAGAGATGTCATTCGAACTTTTACTAGGGGGTTGTTGACCATTGCGCACCTTATGAATTAAAAATAAAACCTGTAGCAATATAAATTATGCTAAATAGCACCATTAGATATTTTAAATCTTGAAAAATTTAAAAGCTATAATAGAGTGAGATGCCATTGCAACTTTTACTCCTGTGTTATGGAATAGTTATGTCTGTGTGCCAACACAGACATACTGTTTTTCTAGGAATTCATTCTTTCTTTCTTTCTTTCTTTCTTTCTTTCTTTCTTTCTTTCTTTCTTTCTTTCTTTCTTTCTTTCTTTCTTTCTTTCTATCTTTCTTGTCCAACATTTCATTTGAAAAGTATAACATGTAGAAACTCCAAACTTGGCACAATAATACTTCTATTTATAAAGTCTGTTCTTTTTATAATAAGAGGTCATGCTTTTCAAAATTATGCAAATGAGGGCTAATTAAAGTTTTAAATCTACAATATCTTATATACTATAGTAGATGTGGTTCTGAGTGTATAGGAGTTCGATCATAGCAAGGTAAAGGTCATCTCAAATGTCAAGGTCATATCAAGGTCAAAGGTCAATTTGAAGCCAAAATGTCATTTTTGATGTCAAGGTTCACTTCAGGTAGAGGTCATCTCAAGGCAAAGGTCATTTCACGGTCAAAGGCCACTTTCGATGGTGGCTTTCTTCTAGCCATAACTTGGTAAATTTGTATCCAATTTCCATCATGTTGGGCTCAAATTGTAGCTATTGTAACTCTGCATATTTTTTAAATTTACATGTGACCTCTAAAGGTCAAAGGTCAAGGTCATTTGGACGTTTGAAAGTTTCATCCAGTCATAACTTGGCAAATTTCCATCCAATTCTAATCATGTTGGACACAAATTGTAGGTATTGCAATACTGCACATTTTTATAAGAAGATGTAACCTCAAAAGGGCAAAGGTCAAGGTCAGTTGGCCCTTTGAAAGTTCAATCTTTCCATAACTTGGTCACTTTTCATCCGATTTGTTGGCCTTAAATTGTGGGTATTGTAACACGGCGCAATTTACATCTGACCTGTAAAGGTTTAAGGTCAAGGTCATTTGTACTTTGAAATTTGCATGCAGCCAAAAGCTTAATGTAGTATGAAGTACCAAAGGAGAAAAGATGTAGCATTCAATATTTTTCAACTATTGAAGGCACACAGACAGATTTGCTTTGAAGCAAATCTTCTTTTCTAGTTTTACATTGCCATACCAATATGCTTTGAAGACACACACACTGATTTGCTATGCAGCAAATCATCTTTCCCTGTTCATTCTTTCTTTCTTTCTGTCTTTCTTTCTTTCTCTCTGTCTCTCTGTCTCTCTCTCTGTCTCTCTCTCTCTCTCTCTCTCTCTCTCTCTCTCTCTCTCTCTCTCTCTCTCTCTCTCTTTCTTTCTTTCTTTATAGGCAAATTTGTCCGACATTTCATTTGAAAAGTATTATATGTGGAAACTCCAAACTTGTTATAATTATACTTCTATGGATAAAGTCTGGCCTTTTTATAATGAGAGGTCATGCTGTTCAAAATTATGCAAATGAGGGCTAATTAAAATTTTAAATCTTCAATATCTTATATACTATAGTAGATGTGGTTCTGAGTGTATAGGAGTTCGATTATAGCAAGGTAAAGATCATCTCAAATATCAAGGTCATGTCATGGTCAAAGGTCAATCTTAAGCCAAAATGTCATTTTTGAGGTCAAAGTTCACTTCAGGTAGAGGTCATCTTAAGGTGAAAGGTCATTTCAAGGTCGAAGGCCACTTTCGATGGTAGCTCTCTTCTAGACATAAATTGGTCAATTTGTATCCAATTTTGATCATGTTGGGCTCAAATTGTAGGTATTGCAACACTGCACTTTTTGAAAATTACAAAGGTCAAAGGTCAATGTCATCTGGATGTTTGAAAGTGTCACCTAGCCATAACTCGGCCAATTTCCTTCCAATTCTAATCATGTTGGACTTAAATTGTGGGTATTGTAACACTGTACATTTTTGCAATTTACATGTATCCTGTAAAGTTTAAAGGTCAAAGGTCAAGGTCATTTGGACTTAGAAATTTTCATCGACCCTTAAGCTTAAAGGAATGTGAAGTACCAAATCACAAAAGTTGTACCATTCAATATTTACAACTTTGGAAGGCACACAGACAGATTTGCTTTGAAGCAAATCTTCTTTTCTAGTTCTTGAATTGTGTTTGCTGTCAACCGCAGGCATGTGGTGAGGCCAGTTTTGCAACATTTGAGATTTTAATTTTTTCATGTTCCATAATAATGATCTCACTGTAAGATGTCAACGGTAAATTTTGTTTTCTTTAACTAAGATTTCCCTTTTGTTCCCCCAGATTCACCATTTACCTATTTGTTATAATTATAATTTTGAGCTGGAGAACAAAAAACTTGTTTCCTGGTTTATGAGCAGACAGGAAGGATGATGCAGCAAGTTAACTTTTTTTTCTTCTTTTTATTCAGGCAGGGTGAGAGTGACAGATGCATGGGGAATATTAGTGTCAGTGGTTTGTAGGTCGCTGTGTTCTCACAGATGAGAGTTGTGTGGTTTCTGTGTACAACTTGCTGACCTGCTTCAGTCATCATATGGCCATCAGTTGACTGCGTGACAGGAAGCTGTTTGTAGGGCCAAGGCACTGAAGAGCCATGCAATAAAAATTTGTCTCATATATCACATGAATGGGGAAAAAAATCACTCCCCAAAATGGAAGTGAAGTGCTGTGACACTATGACAATTTCACACAAATCAGTTGATCATATTCCCCAGGTTTTCTTTACACAGGGAACATGTGTGAAATGTGATAGGTGGTGTCCTGTGACAAAGTGATAGCCCGACCAGCAGCTGACTGTGGCCAGCACTCCCTCTTACCAAATGATTGCAGATGATCAGCCTGTTGATGTGGTTGGTGACTGTTGCCATGGTAACATTCTGTTCTGGCTTTCCTACTTACAGCTTGCAGTGTGAGGGAGTCCAGTTGCTATAATAGCTGTTTCTGTTCCTTGCATGTGCCAGGACCAGCCACCACCAGCTGACTTCTGCACATCATACTCCTGGACAGTTACCAGCCAACAACCAGGCTTTATCACTGTAACTTTTGACAGGTAAGTGTTTTTTGTTTCATACACATAGTACATGGATCTGTATGTACATAGGTACATAGCTGTGTGCATGCATGGATGGAGTCAATTACTTTTGAATGAAAGTAGAGCTGGCACTTATTGAAGTGGGGGAGGAGTCCTATGGTCCCTGTTCATGAATTGTGGAGAAATAAAAGTGCTTTCACATTTCATGTTTAAAAGGTATAGTTTAAGGATCCTCATTAAAGCCCCACTCAGAGTTCAGGGAAAAAGGTGTTGCCTTCTTCCCCACTTGTGCTTATCACACACCCTGGTTCAAATCTGTGGTCAAGGGAATGGTTTGTATGACCTCACCACTGACAGGTGTCACTGGGTGGCAAATAATGGGAGCTTTTAAAATTGCTGATGCTCTGTTGTCTGCATACAGTTGGTTTCCTGCACTCAGTCTGTTCCCTTAATGCCCATTGTGGATGCACAGCAAGGGGTTAATGATGACATGGGCCCATCCCCAGCCTAGGGTTAATGATGACATCACCTACCCTACCATAAAGGGTTAATGATGACAGAGCTCCATCCCCACCCTAGGGTTCATGATGACATAACCCCATCCCCACCCTAGGGTTAATGATGACACGACCCCATCCCCACCCTAGGGTTAATGATGTGACCTATCCCACCCTAAAGGGTTAATGACATGACATATCTCACTCTAAAGGGTTAATGATGATGCGACATCATCCCCACCCTAGTGTTTATGATGACATGACCTATCCCCACACTAAAGGGTTAATGATGACACAGCCCCATCCCCACCCTAAAGTTAATGATGACACGGGCCCCATCCCCACCCTAGGGTTATCCCCACCTTCTGGTTAATGATGAAGACCTATCCCACCCTACAGGATTGATGATGACATAGACCCATCCTCACCCCCCACACACCCACTTAAATGGATGATAATAAAATAATTGGATGAGAACAAGACAAATGGCTGACAGAACAAGACTTGGGGTCCTTGTGTGCAGTATATGCATGTAACAAATTTAATTTACACATGGCTGCTCAGGAGCTGACTAATGTTATAAAGCTGAAACATTTCAATTTTGTTCAAAGTTTGCATGGATTATGAGCATAGAGGTGTGGCTTTGTGGATGTCAGGAGTAGGTCTTTATGTGCTGTATTTGTATGTAGCTGGCTGTAGTACCTTAGTTATGCCTTCTCTATTGATGGAACCTGCACCAAGATTGACATTTGGCTTGATGATGCCCAGATTATGGATTTGATAAGGTTAATGAGACCTCCCTGCAGTGCTGACAGGCTACAGTCTGTTTATTTTAGCCTCAAGATAAGTTAATCATCCTTAGAGAATTACAGCAATAATTATGTCTGGGTGCCAACCCAGACATTTTGTTCTTTCTTTCTTTCTTTCTTTCTTTCTTTCTTTCTTTCTTTCTTTCTTTCTTTCTTTCTTTCTTTCTTTCTTTCTTTCTTTCTTTCTTTCTTTCTTTCTTTCTTTCTTTCTTTTTTTCTTTCTTTCTTTCTTTCTCTCTTTCTTTCTCTCTCTCTCTCTCTCTCTCTCTCTCTCTCTCCCTCCCTCCCTACCAAATTTGTCCAGAGTTTTTCTTGGACACGATATTTCCAAAAACCACCAAACATGCCATGTTGACGGAGCTAGCAGTGAAATTATGCAGCTTGTTTGGAATAGTTATAGATAGAGGTGCCATTCCAACTTTTCATGAGAGGTTTGTGGCAAAGTTGCCTTCCATGAATCAAAGTTGTAGGATTTTGATTTATGCAAATTAGGTGAATACACAAAATTTAAATCTTGAATAGCTTCAAAACTATTATAGATAGAAGTGCCATTCCAACTTCACTTTATGAATTTGTGACATAGCCACATCCAGTAAACCATAATCAAAGCTGTAGGGTTTTAATACATGTAAATGAGATATATACACAAAACTTAAATCTTTTTGAATAACTTCAAAACTGTTATACATGGAGGTGCCATTCCAACTTCAATTTGTAGGTTTGTGACATAGCTGCATCCAGTGAACCATAAACCAAAGTTGTAGGATTTTAATTTATGCAAATTAAATGAATTCACAAAATTAAAATCTTTAAATAGCTTCAAAACAGATATAGATAGAGGTGCCATTTCGACTTTAATCTATATGTTTGTGACAAAAGTTCATCCAATGAACCATAAAGCAAAGAAGCAGGATTTTAATTTATGGGAATAAGGTTAATACACAAAATCTAAATATTGAAATTGAATAACTTCAAAATTATAAAACATAGAGGTACCATTTAAACTTCAATTTGTAAGTCTGTGACATAACCACATCCAATAAACCATTGTTGTAGGGAGATAGACCTCTACACCTCCAGTGTATCTCCTAGCATCATGTTGCAGCCACCCAAAATGTGGCATACCTTACACATTGTAACCCCTGCTACATGCAACTTTTGTTGCTCAACAAAAGTTACCCAGTATAACAAGGCCTTTAGTCCATTGTTTTATTGTATCCACAGTGGTCCACTAGGGAAATAAGCAATTGGTCAATACCTTCTACTTTTTAGTGCTTCTATTTCATGTTGCATGGTTTAATGATGGAGTTATCTGTCATTTTTATAACTATTTATGCATATTTATTGTCGTTCAAGAACTGTGCACTAATAAATGATCTACCAATCAAACAGCATGGCTATATGAAGGCAGTTGAAGTTAGTAGAAGCCTGGAGATACATTGCAGTATACCTGGTGGAACTCTACAGCTTTTTTATTAAGCCTTGTCAATTATGGTTGCGAAAGAAATATGAGGGAAAAACAAGTTGATTTTGCTACACTCTCAGATCTGAGGCCACCCCCCCCCCAAAAAAAAGACATGAAAAGAAAAGAAAAAAAGAAAAAACCCACTCTGCACAATCCAGCATAAATTGTAGTAAATGTTCTGATATTGGTGGAGATTAAGAGATTAGAAAAGATCAACGTCCAAAAACACATACACATATGGTTCTACTTAAGCCAAATAAATTATGCGATTGAAACATTCTTATGCTAGAAAATTATATTTAGAAAGAGGAAGATGCAGCTGGGAATGCAGCAAGTCCAGTCCTTAATGCTTCAAGAATTTTTGATTTGCCAGGAGAGCCTGCTGGGAAATGGTGCCTACCTGTGGGGCTTGCCCTCTGCTCACATGTACAACAATGATATTTATTTTAATGTATCAGGCTTTATATGGAATTCTTTTTCTCTTGTTTTTCATTACCAGCAAATTGTCCAACATTTCATTTGAACTCCATTATACCTAGAAACTCCAACTGCATGATTATACATGTACCTCCATATATAGTCTGACCTTTTTATTATAGCCTGCCTATGAAGTGGGGGAGGGGGACATGGTAATAGGCACCATCCATGTTTCCTTCCCTCCATCCGTCCATCAGTCTGTCCGGAACAAATTTTGTCCAGGTCATATTTTCTAAATTATAATTGCTAGCCCTTTGAAATTTATAGAGTTGGTAGATCAAAGGTAATAAGTGTGCATATGCACTGTTTTGTGTGCCTAATTATATCTCGGTGCCAACCCAGACTTATTATTTTCTCAAATTAAAGTGTGTGTGTCAGCACACACTTTTCTGTTTTTCTAGGAATTCTTTATTTCTTTCTTTCTTCTTTCTTTCTTTCTTTCTTTCTTTCTTTCTTTCTTTCTTTCTTTCTTTCTTTCTTTCTTTCTTTCTTTCTTTCTTTCTTTCTTTCGTTACAGGCAAATTTGTCCGACATTTCATTTGAAAAGTATAACACGTAGAAACTCCAAACTCGGTACAATTATACTTCTATAGATAAAGTCTGGCCTTTTTATAATGAGAGGTCATGCTTTTCAAAATTATGCAAATGAGGGCTAATTAAAGTTTTAAATCTTCAATATGTTATATAGCTGTGGAGCTGGCTCTGCTATGTGTCTGCCACCCCACCAAACACACATGACCAGTGACAGTGAATGATTGGTATCAAATGGCCAGCGTATTTCAAAGTCCTGGCAAGTGTAACCACATCAAAATAAACCCTACCCTTTCCTCCTGAAGTTGATGTGTATTTTATTACCCCCAATAGATTTCACTCATAATCCACAGCCTTTATCAACATTGTAAGACCTGTGGGACATTTTTACAGGGGTGTCACATCTCAATTAAACTGCTAACAAGCCATAATCCTGGTATATATTTTACAAGATGTGACATCAAAATGAACCTTTGAAAATGAGGCATCCCTTGACTCATTCAGGACAGAAGTCTTCATTTACTGTCAGTAAAATTAGTATCAAAGGGATATACTGAGTATTCTTATCTTTTAAATTAGGGGGCTCTGATTTAAAATTTCTGACAATCATAATAGAATATAATATCTGCTCATAATTTGTGATATTCTGACCTTTTTTATTTGTTTCACACATTGTATTAGCAATGCAAATTTGAAAGAATTAGCAAAGAGCATATCCTTTGGGTGTATCACTGAATGAGTTAATTTTGTCATATAAACATTGGCTGCATTGATTGAATGGCTATGTCTGTTTGGTAATTTAATCATAAGTTAATGTTTTCATTTTGGACACCAGTCAGTTCAGTGGCTCTTAAAGAAAGCATTTTGGACTACATTATTTATATACAATTACACAGTCCAGGAAATGCTCAAGATCCCTGCTCATGCATTCTATCATTAAAGTGTGTGTGTGTCAACACACACTTTTCTTTCTTTCTTTCTTTCTTTCTTTCTTTCATTCTTTCTTTCTTTCTTTCTTTCTGTCTGTCTGTGTGTCTGTCTGTCTGTCTGTCTGTCTTTCTTTCTTTCTTTCTTTCTTTCTTTCTGACTGAATTTGAAATTTTCAATCTTGAATATCTTCAACAGTATAATAGAGATGTCATTCCAACTTCTACTAGGGGGTTGTTGACCATTGGCATCTAATCACCTAATGAATTAAAAATAAAAGTTGTAGCAATTTAAATTATGTAAAAAAAAGCACCATTAGAAATTTTAAATCTTGAATAACTTCAAAACTATAATAGATAGAGATGCCATTCCAACTTCTACTCCTGTTTTATTGTATAGTTGTACATTGCCATACCAATATGCTTTGAAGACACACACACTGATTTGCTATGCAGCAAATCATCTTTCCTAGTTATTTCTTCTTCTTCTTCTTGTTTCTGCCACATGATTTGTCCGGAGCTTTTCTCAGATGCGGAGCAAGGTCCAATGATTACACTTGGCATGGTAAACAGAGCTAGTAGGCAAGTTGTCTTTCTCATTTGGAACAATCAACATATTTAATTTTAGGCAAATTAGGGCCGTTCAAATTTTTAAATCTTTGATATCTTGGTTACGGCCAAATTTTGTCAGGAGTTTTTCTCAGACACTATTATTCCGAAAAACCACCAAAGTTGCCATGATGACTGACCTGCCAGTGAAATTGTGAACCTGGTTGGAATAGTCATGGTGTTTAAAATTATGCAAGTTAGGCGCAATTTCTTCTGCTGATTACTTCTTTTGTTACTTAATTAATTAACAAAGACTAGTATGTTTTGGGTTTTTTGTCCCTGCCTTCATGGGCAAGGTTGTATCCGAACATTATCGTCCGTGCTAACACATTTGAATATGAACACCTTTGAACAAAATGGATGGCAGATGCGAAGACAGCTTCGCTGAAAGTTTGAGAATAAGGAGTTCAAAAACGGCTCTTAGACTGATCATTATGTGATAAATATGGATGTAAATAGTGGTTTTATGGCTCAGATGTCATTTATTTGTGAATCTGTTTGTTGTTTCCACAATATTAATGAGATTTTGTTTGGCATGAGTGTGTCAAGAAAGCTGACCTGATTTCAGTACATGGACCACATGTGCAACAACTTGTCATGTTCTTGGATGTTTTGAAGGATCACCAGGCATTTTAATGCTACGTGCTGTTAAAATATGAGTAATATAAATCAAATGCATGTATTTATGTCTGCGTGCCAACACAGACATATTGTTTTTCTAGGAATTCTTTCTTTCTTTCTTTCTTTCTTTCTTTCTTTCTTTCTTTCTTTCTTTCTTTCTTTCTTTCTTTCTTTCTTCCTTCCTTCCTTCCTTCCTTCCTTCCTTCCTTCCTTCCTTCCTTCCTTCCTTCCTTCTCTCTCTCTCTCTCTCTCTCTCTCTCTCTCTCTCTCTCTCTCTCTCTTCTTTCTTTCTTTCTTTCTTTCTTTCAACTATTGATTATATTCAAAAACCTGTAATAGGTAGAGGTGCTATTCCAATGTCAACTTAAAGGTTTGTGCAATAGGTGCATCCAATGAACCACAAGCAAAAGTTGTAGAATTTGAGTTTATGCAAATTAGGAGTACTTGAAAAATTGGAATATCTTCAAAACTATAACAGGTAGAAGTGCCATTTCATCTTCAATTCATAGGTTTGTGGTATAGGTGCATCCAGAGAATCACAGACAAAAGTTGTAGAATTATAATTTATGCTAATTAGGGCACTTGAAAAGTTTAAATGTTGGAACATTTTCAAAACTATTGCAGGTAGAAGTGCCATTCCAACTTCAATTCATAGGTTTTTGTTGAAGTCAGATCCAGTGAATGACAAGCAAAAGTTGTAGAATTATAATGTACATGTCTGCTAGCTAGGCACACGGGAACAGCTTCAATGTTAAAGATCCTCAAAATCATTAAAGCTAGATGAATCATTCACACTTTGATAACCATCACAAGTTTCTGCTATAGGCACATCCGATTGACCACAACCAAAAGTTCTAGAATTTCATTTTATGCAAATTAGGACAATACACATAATGTAAATTTTGAACAATTTGACAACTTTTACAGATAAAGTTCTCAATGCAATTTCAATTATTGAGCTCTGTCATAAACCTATAAATTGAAGTTGGAATTGTACCTCTACCTATAATAGTTCTGAATGTATTCAAGATTTAATTTTATGTATTTGCCTAATTTGCATAAATCAAAGAGCCACAATTTACATGCCAGGTTGACAGGGTACAGCTTGTCACCAACCCAGCAGGAGTAAAAAGGCAATCTTTAAAAGAATTAGACACACAGACTGATTTGCTGACAGGTAAATAAAATTTTTCTAAATGATTTATTTACTGGAAATTGCATTATTTTCACCTGTATAAATTTTCATGGTTTTTGTATTTTTGACATTTCACTGTAGTTTTAATTTCATTATTTTGGACATAGTTCCTATTCAAACAATGTTAAAATACTGTATCACTGTTTTTTATTTTCATGGTTTTGTGCCATCAGCGATATAGGCAAAAATTAGAGTACAGTGAAATTAAAGCAATTTACAGTATTTCAGTCTAAATTTTTGTCCTCAGTTTCTCGGACACTGTTGTGGCTAAAATTTAAGTACCAAACTTAGTATGGTGATTGACTTAGTAGTGAAATGAAGCACCTAGTTTGGAATGGTCACCATGTTGAAAATTATGCAAAGTATGGCCATTTGAAATTTAAAATGTTGAATATCTTAAAGCTATTAAAGGTAGAGGTACCATTCCAACTTTAATTTATAGGTTTGTGCTATAGGTGCATCCAATGAACACAAGCAGAGGTTATAGAATCGTAATTTGTACTAATTAGGGACACTTGAAAAGTTCAAATGTTGAATATTTTCACAGCTATTAAAAAGAGGTACAACTTCGACTTGAATATATAGTTTTGAGTTAAAGGCACATCCAGTGAACTACAAACAAAAGTTGTAGAATTATAATTTATGCTAGTTAGGGGCACTTGAAAAGTTTAAATGTTGAAAGCTATTGTAGGTAGAGGTGCCATTGCCAATTTAATTCATTGATTTGTGCTGAAGGCACATCTAATAAGCCACAAACGGAAGTTGTAGCGTTGAAATATATGCAAGTTTGGAGGCACAGATTTGCTTTTAAGCAAATCTTCTTTCGTAGTTTTACATCCTTTTGTCTCACTGCGCAGAGATTTTATCTGCAAACACTATTGGCGGACGGCAATTGCAGTCATGTAGACCTCTTGTATGAGCATTATCTTATCTCCAATCTGCTTCCCTTAGTCAACACAGTGTCTATATGTGGTACTGGATATTGTCAAATTTAAATACAATGGTCCCCATTATGGCTTCATGCATTTAGTTGCATCAGCTTTACTGCCAAATGGGTCATGTTTCAAAGCAAGCAACTTCATCTGGTTATTTTGGGATTCAAATAATTTGAAACAGGAACAAGAATGACATTTATCAGGATTGTCTAACAGTGTTCACAAGACAGAGGAGTGTCAAAGGGGAGAAAGTCCAAGAGAGAGGGCAGTAATTACATGTGCAGACATTAAGGCTTATAGGCCAAGCATGTTCTTCATTGTCTTAAACTTGCATGATTTGCCATGAGAGTTGTTTTATGCCAGGATTTTTTCTTCTGCAAGATTCATGTGAAGTTATATGAGTAAAGCACTTGATCAGCTTAGGTCTTCATATCTTTTTATTATGCCCCCTCCTCCTTCAGAGGGGGAGGGGATATGATAAATATAGCAAATACATCTGTGCTTTATCTGTGTGTTTGTGTTTTGTGTGTCTGGACGGACAGTTTTGAAGCGATAACTTGAAAACTTTTTTGCTTAGGGCTTTTGTATTACACATGCTTATAGTTCTGAATAAGGTCTTGGACAAGTTTGAAGATTGGTGACCTTGACCCAAATCCCAGGGTCAGCATCATTTTAGTGTTTTTGGTTTTCATGCAATAACTTGAAAAGCTTTTGACATAGGCCTGTCAAATAGCAGGTGCTTACAGTCCTACATACATGTAAGATCTCAAAAGAATTCGGAGAAAGGTGACCATGACCCAATTCCCAAGGTCAAAGAGCCATTTTAGTGAATATGCTTTTCACGTGATGACTTGTACATTTTTTGGCATAGTTTTGAAGTGATAACTCAAAAAGTTTTCTAAGTTTGATGAGTTATTAATACAGTACTAGTCATTAATAGTGATTGCATTGGCTGTGAAATTCAGCAAGTTTATAATAAATAGGCCTATTTTTATTACTGCAACAGAACAAGACCAGTTTTCAGGTGTGACGCAATTAATAAAGTGACTCTTTACATCACATCCTTATATTTGCGTTTTACTTGAAGTTGAAGAACTGGTTTAATCTATTTGATCTGATCACTCCGTCAGGTAGGCCTAGTCCGGTCTGTTGTAAGACCAAGCGCTGTAGGTAAGTGTGGGGTTTATTATTTTCTGATTCAATTTTGGTAGACCTAATCATGAATGTTAGGTGTAGTTTTATTATATGTATGTAATGTGGGCTACATTTTTAAGTAGGCCTGTTAACAAAGGAGCATCATATTCACTTTATTCCATAATACATCAGCTTGGGATGTTTGTATTGGAAATGCAAGCATGGTGCCGCCAGTTAGCAGAATGACTTGTCCAGGGATTTATGGCACCGAAATAAGTCTTGCGCTGGTTCCCCGCTGATAACCCGATTTCTTAAAGGCTAATAATGCCTAAAACTTTCTTCTAAATTTCAAATTTTTTTAATGTGATTTGTTCCTTTTATAAATTGATTTGCTATTATGATTTAGAACTATGCAGTTTTGCTGTGAATGGTACGGAATAGGACTTTGCTCGTAGAATATTGGACTTGATAGTGTTCAAATGGTACATGGGCTTATGGAATTAGATTTGTTAAGTTTCTCTTTGTATTAAACAGAGCTTTCATATTGTACATGCTTTTAGTCCTGAATAAGGTCTCTGACAATTTTGAAGATGAGTGACCTTGACGTAAATCCCAAGGTCACAGAACGATTTAAGTGACTTTGGTTTTGATGCAATAACTTGAAAAGTTTTTACATGGGGCTTTCATATTACACATGCTTATAGTCCTGTACAAGGTCTCAGACGGGTTAAAAGATGGTTGACCATGACCCATTCCCAATGTCACAGAGCCATTTTAGTGAATTTGGTTTTCATGCGACAACTTGAAAAGTTTTTGACATAGGCCTGTCAAGTTGCAGGTGATTGCAGTCCTACATAAGGTCTCAGACGAGTTCGAAGATGGGTGACCTTGACCCTATTCCCAAGGTTACAGAGCCATTTTAGTGAATTTAGTTTTCATGTGACAACTTGAAAATTTGTGTGTGTAGGGGTTTCATATTGCACATGCTTATAGTCCTGCATAGTCTCTGACGAGTTCAAAGATGGGTAACTTTGACCCAATTCTGAAGGCCACAGAGCCCTTTTAGTGAATTTCGGTTTTCTACAGGATAATTTGAAGAGTTTTTAACATAGACCTTTGTTATCGCACATGGTTTTAATCCTACATAAGGTCTGAGACAAGTTTAAAGATGGATCACCTAGACCAAAATTCCAAGGTCACAGTTGGGGGGGGGGGGCATAGATCTAGCAATCTCTGATTGCATTTTAATTTAATCTGTTTTCCTACAATATTTCAAAACCAGACTCCTGTGAAAGTGAACAAGAAGGAGTGAAAACGGAATTGATAGTGAAACTCCATGCACCAGAGGAAATGAGACAGAAGCCTGGGAAGTAAAATGGGGTGTGATACAAATGGTTACAGGAATATTACTCTGAAAAAATATTTTTACTTTTAATTTGATCAAAAAATGAAAAAAAGTACTGTGGAGTCAGTTTGTTTTGTTGTATTTTTATGTTTGTTTCACTGATGGCATAAAACTGTAAAAATAAGAACATGAAATAATATTTTGACAGGTTTAATAGTATCCGAAAAGGTGAAATTAAAACTTCAATTAAATGATCCAAATGAAACAAGAAAAAAAAATAATGTAAAACAAAACATGAAAATAAGTGCAATAAGTAGGTTATTTTGTGATTGATAGATTGGCATCAGCAGTTGATGTGCTTTGAGGGTGGACTGTTTGGGGAGATTGGTGAGGGTGATGTTTATTTATGTGTGATGCATCTGTTACTGTTTGACATGTTATCTGGAAATGACTATCAATACAGGGGCAGATATTGTCAACATGAAGCCACCCAAACACTCTTATCTCTGCATATTCCTACCAGGCTAATATTTCAACATTTACTGAAAATAAACTGGCTGTGAATGTGCAAAACATCAAGCTTGAACTTGTGCATCTTATCCTATTTAGATAGCTACAGCTGCTGTCTGGGTCCTTTCAGCTAGCTGTCAATGTAAATGGTGCAGGTTGCAGGCAGGTGGCATTTGACAAAGAAATTGGTGATTCTTTGAGGGCATCTGCAGGTGATAAGATTATCAGAGGTGTGGTTTTACATGTAAGAAATTCATACAAAGAATTCACAGGAAAGAGCCCCAATACTGTCTTGCTTTTCATTGCTCCAAAATTAAAACCAGATGTTTTAAAAAAAACATGATTTTTTCATGAAGCTAAACAGAAATAAAATTGATATATTGCAATCTAGAAAAATTTAGGGTGAGAATTTTTGCTGATTGCAACTTTCACAAAACCCCAGAGCAAATTATGAATTATCCTTTGATAATTAATTATTAATAAGTGTTGATTCGATGTTAGACTTGTCAGATTTGTGTTGCATGTATCCCAAAAAGTATTTGAGGTACACATATGAAACTTGGTGGGAACATTAATCAATATATGATGATGTGCGCCTGGGGATTTGTTTGTCTCTTGGATTAAAAATCTGATAATTGATCATTAATTAGTAAAAATGTTGATTCAACATTAGACTTGTCAGATTTTTGTCACATGTATCCAAAAAAGTATTTGAGGTACACCTACAGTGTATGAAACTTGATGGGAACGTTAATCAATATATGAAGATGTGCACCTGGGTTTTTTGTGTCTCTTGGGTTAAATTATACATGTACTCTGATCATTAATCATTAAGTGGTGAAAATGTTGACTCCACATTAGAGTTGTCAGATTTGTGTCACATGTACCCCCCCCCCCCCCCAAAAAAAAGGTACATCTATGAAAGTAGGTGGGAACATTAATCAGTGTATGAAAATGTGCACCTGGCATTTTGTTTGTCTCTTGGGTTAATTAACCTCTGTTTATTTGTCATTAAGTAACTTAATGAAATGTGTATTAAGTGAAAATGTTGGTTCATGTCAAACTTTTGTCATGTGTATTTCACAAATCATTTGAGTTACAGCTATGAAATTTGATAGCAACATTAATCAGTATGTGAAGATGTACCAGTAGTGTTTTGTTTGTCTCTTGGGTTAATTATCCTCTGTGGATAATTATTAATTAACTTAATGTAACTGACGATTCCTGGAAAATGAGTATTGAATTTGAATGGAAGGTTGAACATGCAGCAATATTAGCTTGTATCTTGGAAATGGTGGATCGTGGCCCCATAGTTAAAGTTACACACCAATAGAAAAGTACCTATACCTGTAGGCTTTCTTTTGAGTTTGCTCATTTTAACCTTGAATGCGTTTGAAAAGTCAAACCGACATTTTGCCTTTTAAGTCACTAATGGTGGACTCTTTGCTCTAGGTTACTATTGAATATTACTGAGAAAGCACCTACAGGTGTGTGTGGCTCCTTTGGTATTGTTAATTTTGACCTTGAGTGACTTTGAAAGGTGAAACAGAACATATTGGCTTATATCTTGGTAATACAATAAAACCTACCCATAGTGAACAGCCGTGGAACCAGACAATAGTATTCGATATAGAGAGGTATTCAGTATTGGTACGTTTGCTTATATAAAAAACAAGTGTTGGGTATAAGGAGGTGTTTTGGTCTATGAAGGTTTTTGGTAAGGGAGGTTTTTGGTAAGGGTGGTTTCACTGTGGTGGGTACGGCCTGTTTTCGTTTAAAAAACAATGAGACCTGAACTGTTTGAGTGACAGCTGATATTGTAAACAGCAATGATGGTTTTAAAGAAAAATGAACTTGATGTTATTCTGAAGATCAGAGGACCACTTCAGTGTGTGTGGTCAGCTGAGCACAGGGCTGACACGGTTTTGTTATTTGGCTTTACTTCATCATATTTTCCAGCCTGATCAGTATGTGTACATGTATGTCACATTTTTATGTTTCTGAAAACTGCTCATGTGCAAATGATTGATAATGCACGTACATGTACTATTCTAAATGTGACATATGTTGCCATCCCATCACATAAATGAATGAGTGAATAAAACAAAAGCAAACTAGAAAAGATGATTTGCTGCATAGCAAATCAGTGTGTGTGTCTTCAAAGCTTATAGCTGCGTACTAGTCCATAACATAGGAGTAGAGTGGCATCTCAATCTATTATAGCTATGAAGTTACTCAAAATTTAAAATTTCGAATGGTGCTTCTTAGCATAATCTTAAATTGCTACAACTTTTCTTTTGAATTCATTAGGTCCGCAATGGCCAACAACCCCCTAGTAGAAGTTGGAATAACATCTCTCTCTATAATCATTTGGAATATATTCAAGATTGAAAATTTCCAATACTGCTAGTTAGCATAATTTAAATTGCTACAACTTTTGTTTTAGATTAATTACATGCGCAGTGGTCAATAACCCCCAGTAGAAGTTGAAATGACATCTTTATCTATAGTGTTTTGAAGATATTCCAGATTTAAAATTTCAAATACTGCTAATTAGCATAATTTAAATTCCTACAACTTTTGTTGTAAATTCATTAGATATGCAATGGTCAATAACCATCTAGTGGAAGTTGGAATGACATCTCTATCTATTATACTTTTGAAGATATTCAAGATTTAAAATTTCAAATGCCCCTAATTTGCGTACTTTTAAACATTTTCATTCCTCTGCATAAAAAGACCAGACTCCTTGTATGGAGGTACAATCATGCCAAGTTTGGAGTTTCTGTGTATATTAGTGTCAGAGAAAAGTGTCGGATAAATTCACTGGGAAAGAAAGAAAGAAAGAAACTAGAAAAGAAGATTTGGTTCAAAGCAAATCTGTGCCTTCAAAATTAGAACAGTTTGAAATGCTACACTATGCCATTGTTCAACATAACCTAAATTTTGTGTATCAGCCTAATTTGTATAAATTAAAATGCTACAACTTTGCTGGGCTCGCGCTAGCCATTCGCCAATTCACCACTGGCGAAAAAATAGTTGATTTGGCGAAGATAAAATTTTCCAGGACAGGTTTTGTTCTGGGATATTCTGGTAAAAAAAAACGGACCTGCATTATCGAAATAACGGAAAGAAACTTTATTCAACTTCAAAGTGGACTTCAGAGAATAAGAAAATACATTCAGAGACATATAATATTTGCTTTGCTCAAGCATAAATGAATGGATGTTCTTCTCTGTCAATCTCAAAATGGCTTTTTGACTCGGCACCCATAAACAAGCTGTCCAAAATACATACTTGATCAAGGTCATATCGTGACTTCCAGCTCCCAGTTTAGGTCTTCATATTATAGGATTCCTTGTCAAAACATTGTATCTATCCACTAATGACCACAGACAGAGTTGTCATGATTCATAAATGCCTTGTAGTGAAGAAATTATTGAAATATACAAGTGAAAAATTCACGGGCTGCCATGCTCTTTTTGATTGACCTTGACATTGGCACATGTGTTGTAGTCCTGCCATCTATTGACGAAAATGAACAACGCTTGTGTTCCTTCAGATATGGGCAGCAAATTTGGTACATGTATTTTTATCTTTTACAGATTTTAATGAACAAGCATTTGTTTGTTTTGGGTTGTTGTTTTTTTTTTAATCAGAAGTTTGATACTTGAAGTTTATTTCTGTTAACATTGACGTAAAGGAAGTAATAATATTGATTCAAGCAGCCAAGATTTTTAAAACTGTATGATATCTACAGATTCTCAATAGATATAAGGCCTACATATTGACAGGCCTGTTTAATGGTTTAGTACACCTACACAGTATTTTGTCTGTTGTCATGGTGAACATAATGCAATATACACATATTTTCTTACGTTTTTATATCTAGTGTTTTAACTTTGTTCATATTTTAATAACTCCTTACTACAAGCATTATTACCACTGTCAACTCCAGTTATTTAAAAAAAGGAAGAAAAAAGGAAAGAAAAAGAAAAGAAAAAACTATTCTGGAATGAGCTGATATGGTTCTTCCAAAAGAAAATTATTAAAAGTTATCATGAAAATTAATGTTTCCTTTTAATATTTTATCCCTAAATTTAGCTATGATAAATATACCAGCAGTGATTTAAATATCTTTCTGTTGATTTAATTACTGAAGATAATCAAAGTATCATAACCATTATCTGAACAAATTTTCATAAAATTGGCTCAAAAGGTGCAATTTTTTCAAAACTAGGATTATAAATTAAAATCATGACATAATTAAGTTCTCACATGTCTTGGTCACTAACCTTATCATATGTCCAAGTTTCATAACTTCAAACTTTATTTTAGAAAAAAAAAATGTAAATGAAGAAAAGGAAAGAAAATTTACTTATTTTAATAACAATGTAAGTATGTATGGTTGTGTGTTTGACAAAATATTTTTAAGGTCTGTCTGGAGGGCAGGCTGGGGGGGGGGGTGTTTTGACTTTATATGTGTCAGATTTATTGGACTGAAATTTGGCTACAGAAGATTCCATTTGGCTAAAAGAAATTTGTAGTTTTAGCCAAATTGGCTAAGGGGTAAAAATTCCTAGCGCTAGCCCAGCTTTGGTTCTTGGTTTATTGGATGTGGCTATGTCACAAACTTACAAATTGAAGTTGCAATGGTACTTTTATGTATAGTAGTGTTGAAGTTATTCAAGATTTACATTTTGTGTATTAAATTTGTACAACATTGGCTCATGTTTCAATAGATGTACCTATTTCACAAACATAAAGAGTGAAGTAACAATGTCTATGATAGTTTTTAAGCTATGCAAGATTCATTGGATGCAGCTTTTATACAACCTTTAAATTGAAATTGTAATGACACCTCTATCTATAATAGTTTTCAAGCTATATGATATTTAAATTTTGCGTATTCATCTAATTTGTATAAATTGAAATCCTACAACTTTGGTTCATGGTTCATTGGATGCGGCTTTGCCACAAGCCTATAATTTGAAGTTGGAATAGCATCCGTATCAATGATATTTTTGGAGATATTCAACTTTTAAATCTTTCATATCATTTATGATCTTTCATCATTCAAATAAAAAAGTTAATAAACCATACTTAAAAATAAATAATATCCCAATAACCCAAGTCTCATTTTTTAACTTTCTAGGGCTTACAATTGATGATAAGTTGTCATGGAAGGAGCATGTTACCAAAATTTCAAGTAAAATATCAAGAGTTATCGCAATTTTAAAGAAACTTAAACATCAACTTCCGCTGAAAGTTAAAATAACTATGTATAACTCATTAATACTTCCACATATAAATTTTGGAATACTTCTATGGGGATTTAGACTTTCAAAAATTGAAAAACTTCAGAAAGAAGCTTGCCTCCTAAGCAGACTTTCTTGGGGCGATACACTATGTTGGCCCCCAGCGAAAGTCTGCCCGGCCGTGTCGCAATACCATTTCAAAAGGCAATTAGCAGATCTGGCGATAACGTTGTCAGGCGCCGCTGGGCCAATGAATTGTACTTCGCTTATCGTGAAAGTTGCCTACTGCATTATTAATGAGCTGTGCGTCATCCAATCATATGCGAGCAACACGTCACTTCCCACACAGCAGTTAAAATAACTCCACAAGGTCGAGGACCCAAGGGAGTCATCCAATTGACACCTTCTCAAACGTGGTTTACCTACTTGTGTATCTGTGACTTACTGGAGTAAAAGATGTCAGAATGGAACAGGGTGCTGTGTATTGCGATTGGGAAATGTTCCCGTCGTCACCTTCACCCAGAATACAAGACGACACCCCTAACTTGCTCAGTTCTTGCTGATGAGATTTTATTAGACTTACGAGCGGGCAAACTAAGATTACTACAGGTTTGGCTGGAATAGGCGTTTTCCGTTTCACCAGGTCAGGTATTAGTTGGACTATTCGCTTTTTCCACTGCCTGTTGGTAAAATTACAAAATTGTCTTTCTTCTCAACAATAACATTAAATAATGCTTGCTCCTGGTGTTTGGTCGCCTGATAATTTACTCCCATCTCTTGCCAACAATCCTCAAGAACTTCCCGGAATTTTTTCTCATCTATTTTTTTCTTTTTTTTCCGTGACACTGACGCACTTCGTAGGCAGCTAATTTAGTAATTACAACTGGGCTGAGTGCGTAACACAGTTGCTGTACATGGCAGAACAGTAGCTGGATCAGGGGTCACGTCCTGCGTCATAGACGCAAAAAATAAAGAAATGACGCCTGGAAATTAATAAAACATTGTCATTTTGCGTCTCTGTGGACGCACGCACAAAAACGCGATGCATTTTTGAAAGATACAACTGCAAAAATTACCCCAAGCGGTCACGGTGTTTTGTATCGACCATTATCAATCTTGTGATTATTTATTATACTGATGGAATCCTCTGATGTTCGTCTTTCTATGTAGCAAGCCCTCTTATTTGCTAAGAAAAAATATTCGTGGGGTATCACTCCAAAAATTTGCCAGAATGGGAATGGATGGACGTCACTTCACCTCATTATAAATGCTGAGAGCACTTCCAGGCTCCTCATTGTGTGGATTTGATCACGTGCCGCTCACTGTCCAATCAAATTCGTTGTTCCCCATGTGCTTGTCTCATGTCCGCAATGTTGGGAAGGTACAAGTCGTATCACGCAAAGATTATTAGACTAAGATGTTAAATTTTCAAATCACATTTTCACCAAGAAGAGTTCCATCGAAAAAATCTAGACCCAGATAAAGGCACGAGTGAAAATTTATTACGGACGGCAAGGAAAATACGCAGATTAGTCATCGCAAGGTTACACGTGGACGAAGCGAAATTTTGTATTAGCCGGCCTAACAGCGTAACACGATGTTGTTCATCACTGTCTCCTTTGGTTCACGTGGTTATTGGTGTTTTTGAAACAAAATTTGGTTGTTTTGATTTCATTGAAATGTTTGAATGGAACAAATCTGTAGGAATTTTAAAAATTTATGATCGATCGAAGGCCGGAAAAATGTGTAGCGGAAAACCATGCCTGGGTGCATGCCCGTGACAGGCTGTGTACACTCGCTTGTGTGTTGCACGGCTTGTGGTCCTGCCGTGTTGCTTGGTGAATTAATTGACCGCAATTAAGATCAGACTCTTAACACCGCCTACGGTATCAAATTTTTCAGGTATATTGAAATACAAAGTGCACAGAAATATAAATCATATAATTTCTGACAATTTCGTCACGTGGAATCAATCGCAAAAATAACAGAGCCCAGGCATGTTCAATCACGCATGCCGCTTGTTGTGCAAGCGAGTTAAAAAAACTGTCCGGTGGCACACGGTGTACAACACCAGATACTGGCACAGTGGCAGCGTGCTAGGGCTTAAGCCCCATTCACAACCAATTTTTTGGTAGACCAGGGATGTGCTATACAGACTTAGTCGTAATAGCAGGTTCCTGGGTAGATTGAATCCATCCTTGGTGCCATCAACAACTTTTAGACCCTTTTACATCAAGTTGGCATATTGATAACTTTTTATTCAATCTTAAATTTTATAATAATGAGTTACCCACGTGAGCATACAGACCCTATGTTATGTTCGTTTTTAGGGTTAAGTTACATGCATGTTTTATATCTTTATCATTGTGATATATGTTAATTATACCAAATAAAATCAATTAATCAAATTACATCAAATGAAGTCCAGTTTGCACAATTTCAGACTGGACGCATAGATTCAGTTCATGGACCCACTATTTTTCCTGAAAATGGAGAAAGATGGGTCCAACGGACCCACACTGAAAAATCCTTAATGTGACCCCTGCTGGATATCGCACAGCATCGGTGTTAATCCCGTTACCCCCATTATGTTGTTTGCACCTTCCCAGCAGGTGAACCCAAACAGTTAATTGAGCGGCATGTGGTCAATACCCACTGGGCCGTGTAATAGCCTAGAAACAAAATGGCGCTCACAGAGTCACTATCCCACAATCCACTGCGCGCATCCCCACACCTGGCCACTCGCTGGCTGCGATGCCAGGACGGCGCTGCCTGCTTCCAGACAGTGACGCTGCCAAAGAAAGGCAGACGTTCGCTGGGGGGTAGTAGACCGCCAAGAACGGATGTTTAGCAGGCAAGAAAGAAGCAGTACGCTGTATAAATTGTAGTAAATAGAATGCCCATTCAGAACCAATTTTGAAAGCTCTCAAACTTTTAAAAATTCAAGACATTTTTACATCAGCTAAATTAAAATTCTATTATAAATTTATCCATAATGATCTACCCATAAGATTACTCTCTTTTCAATTCATCCCAATAAATGAAATAAACAACTAGAAAAGATGATTTGCTGCATAGCAAATCAGTGTGTGTGTCTTCAAAGCATATTGGTATGGCAATGTACAACTATTCCATAACACAGGAGTAGAAGTTGGAATGGCATTTCTATCTATTACAGCTTTGAAGTTATTCAAGATTTAAAATTTCTAATGGTGCTGTTTAGCATAATTCCAATTGCTACAACTTTTGTTTTACATTCATTACATGCGCAATGGTCAGTAACCCCATAGTAGAAGTTAAACTGACATGAACATGAACCAAATCGGATGAAAATTTACCAAGTTATGGCAAGATCAAACTTTCAAAGTGCATGGCCTTGACCTTTGCCCTTTCGAGGTCACGTGTTCTTATAAAAATGTGCAGTGTTGCAATACCTACAATTTGAGTCTAACGTGATTAGAATCGGATGGAAAATAGCCAAGTTGTGACTGGATGAAACTTTCAAAGGTTCAAATGACCTTGACCTTTGACCTTTAGAGGTCACACATAAGTTTTGAAATATGCAGGGTTACAATAGCTACAATTTGAGCCCAACATGATCAAAATTGGATAAAAATTGACCAAGTTATGGCTAGAAGAAGGCCACCAAGGAAAGTGGCCTTTAACCTTGAAAGGACCTTTGACCTTGAGATGACCTCTACCTGAAGTGAACCTTGACCTCAAAAATGACATTTTGGCTTAAAATTGAACTTTGACCTTGACATGACCTTTGACCTTGACATGACCTTGACATTTGAGATGACCTTTACCTTGCTATGATCGAACTCCTATACACTCAGGACCACATCTACTATAGTATATGAGATATTGAAGATTTAAAACTTTAATTAGCCCTCATTTGCATAATTTTCAAAAGCATGACCTCTCATTATAAAAAGGCCAGACTTTATTCATAGAAGTATAATTGTGCCAAGTTTGGAGTTTCCACATGTAATACTTTTCAAATGAAATGTCGGACAAATTTGCCGGTAAAGAAAGAAAGAAAGAAAGAAAGAAACAAAGAAGAAAGAAAGAAAGAAAGAAAGAAAGAAAGAAAGAATTCCTAGAAAAACAGAAAAGTGTGCGTTGACACACACACTTTAACTATAACAACAGACATTGAACTATGATATTCCAGTCACAGTGAATCAAACAGATAAGAATGTTATAAAGTTTACAAGGGTTTTCCTTGTATATTAAAAATATTTTTTTGAATAATTATGAACAGAGTTGTAATATGTATAACTGCTTTGTTTGTCAAAATAATTAACAATTGTATTTTCCCACCCATGTTGTGTGTGTAAACTGTATTATATCTTGAAGTTTATTTCGACATTTATTGTTTTAAGTAGCTGCCATCTATATTGTTTCAAATGTTTAAGACTTAAAGGTGGCTCCTATGAGAGCGACATGTATTTGTCTTAATAGGAGTCCCCCTAGCCACATCAGTTTTTAGCTCAGCTGACTTGTCAGTCAGCTGAGCTTATCTTATGGTCCTCCGTCCGTCGTCCGTCAACAATTTACATTTTCGACTTCTTCTCCGAAACCGTCAGCCAGATCCACTTCAAACTTGGTGGGGATGTGCCTTGGGTGGGTCTCTACCAAGTTTGTTCAAATGGTCACGGTCCATTGATTTTTGGATTTTTAATGATTTTTTTGGTTCTTTTTTGGGCAAATCTTAAAAAATCTTCTTCTCTGAAACCGCTTACCCAATTACTGTGATATCACACAGAAACACTCCCTGGGACACCTAGTTCTTAATTTGTTCACCAGGTGGCGCTGCAATTTTTTTCTATTTTTTTATGAATTTTTGTGTGTTATAGCTATTTTTGACTTCTTCTCCAGAACCGTCACTCAGATTAAGCTGAAACATGGTGGATATGTTCCTTGTAGAAGGGTCAAGTAAAGTTGTTCACTATGTGAGAATGCTGGAGATTCCTGATTTTTAACGATTTTTTCCATTCGGGTACTTATCGGTCAATGCAGCTTTCCTATTGATTACTATGGAAGTCAATGAGCATTCTAATGCTAATTCACATTTTCGACTTCTTCTCCAAAACCGTCATGCAGATTAACTTCAAACTTGGTGGGGATGTACCTTGGGTGGGTGTCTACCAGGTTTGTTCAAATGGTCATGCTCCAGTGATTTTTGGATTTTTAATGAATTTTTTTGTTCTTTTTTTGGACAAATCTTAAAAAATCTTTTTCTCCAAAACCGCATACTCAATCACTCTGATATCACACGATAAGACACCTAGGGACTCCTTGTTGTTAATTTGTTCACCAGGTGGCGCTGTAATTTTTTACTAATTTTTTTTATGAATTTTTGTGTGTTATAGCTATTTTGGACTTCTTCTCCAGAGCCGTTACTCAGATTAAGCTTACACGTGGTGGATATGTTCCTTGTAGAAGGGTCAAACAAAGTTGTTCACTATGTGGGAATGCTGCAGATTCCTGATTTTTAACGATTTTTTCCATTCGGGTACTTATCGGTTAATGCAGCTTTCCTATTGATTACTATGGAAGTCAATGAGTATTCTAATGCTAATTCACATTTGCGACTTCTTCTCCAAAACCGTCATGCAGATTAACTTCAAACTTGATGGGGATGTACCTTGGGTGGGTGTCTACCAATTTTGTTCCAATGGTCATGTTCCAATGAATTTTGGTTTTTTTATGATTTTTTTTCCAAAAATCTTTACAAAAGTTTTAACATGGGAATTTCTTGTAATGGTTATAACTTAAATACTTTTGGCCAGATTTACTTCAAACTAGGTGGGGATGTGCCTTGGGTGGATCTCTACCAAGTTTGTTCAAATGGTCACGCTCTATTGATTTTTGGAATTTTATGATTTTTTTTCGTTTTTTGGGGGCAAACCTTAAAAACTCTTCACCTGTGAAACTGCTCACCCAGTTGTTTTGATATCGTTCATAGACACTCCCAGGGACACATAGTTCCCAATTTGTTCACCAGGTGGCACTGCAATTTTTTCTAATTTTTTTTAATGAATCTTGTATATGGTTTTGTTATTTTTCACTTGTTCTCAGAACTGTCACTCAGATTAAAGTGAAATGTGATGGATATGTTCTTGTGGAAGGGTCAAACAAAGTTGTTTACTAGGTGGCACTGCTTTAGATTCCTGATTTTTAAGTATTTTCAACTCGGGTACTTATCGATCAATGCAGCTTTCCTATTGATTACTATGGAAGTCAATGGGTATTCTAGTGCTAATTCACAGGACAACTGACACAAAATTTACTGTTTAGTTGATAACTTGAGATCTGTTTTGAGTTAGTACTGTGATGTTGCACATGTTAATGTTTTTGTATGAAGGTCATGCTCAGACAGTACATGAATGACTTTGACCTCATTTCTGGGGTCACAGTGCAACATACATGAATTTTACTCTTCATTATAACTTGAGAACTACTTGAACCTTGATGTTGCACATGTTAGTGTTCTTTTATAATGGTCAGACTTACTCAGAACATGGGTGACCTTGATCCTTTCCCAAAGTAAAACTAAGTTCATAGATCTGCAAGTGTGATGAATGTCAAGATCAGCTGAGCATGGGCTGTTCACACAGCCCTCTTGTTTATCATTATGTACATATATCTCAATATTGAAATCGTCATTGTATCGATTGGCTAAAATAAATGAGTTTTGAGTTTGAGTTTGAGTTTCAATGCCCCTAATTAGCATAGTTTGAAATTCTATAACTTTCATTTACTGTCCATTTGATCGGCAGGTGTCACAGACCTGTACATGAACATTGAAATTTTGAGTCTATCTGCAATAGTTGAGAAGATATGGAGCTTTTAAAATTCTAATTGCCCCTCATTTGCATAATTTTAAACATCTTGACTATTTCAAAGCAGGTGCACAATTTCACTGGTAGGTCAGTCACCAAGGCAAGTTTGGTGGTTTGCGAAATAATAGTGTCCAAGAAAAACTCATGACAAATTTGGGTGCCATGGAAAGAAAGAAAATAGAAAAGAAAATTTGCTTCACAGCAAATCGGTCTGGGTGCCTTCAAAATGAGAACAGTTTGAAATGCTACACTTTGCCATTGTTCAACATAATCTAAAATTTGTACATTTGGCTTATTTGTATATGTGTAAATTAAAATGCTATAACATCGGTTCTTGGTTCAGTGGATATGGCAATACCACAACCTTATAAACTGAATGACACCACTATCTACAGTAGTTTTGAAGCTATTCAAGATTTCAATTTTGCATTTGCCAAATTTGCATAAATTAAAAGCTTTCAACTTTGGTGCATGGTTCATTGGATGTGGTTATGTCGTAAACCTACAAATTGAAGTCGCAATAGTGCTCTATGTATAATACTAGTTTTTAAATTATTCAAGATTTAGAATTTGTGTATTCACCTTTCTCGCATAACTTAAAATCCTACAGCTTTGGATCATGGTTCATTGGATGCACCTATGTCACAAACATATTGAGTAAAGTTGAAAGAGCACCTCTATCTATAATAGTTTTGAAGCTATTCAAGATTTTAATTATGTGTATTCATCTAATTTGCATATATTAAAATCTTACAACTTAGGTTTATGTTTCACTGGATGTAGCTATGTCACAAGCCTATAAATTGAAGTTGGAATGGCACATCCATGTATTATAGTTTTGAAGTTATAAAAAAAGGTGAAGTTTTGTGTATTCATCTTATTTGCATAAATTAAAACTGTAGAACTTTGTTTATGGTTCATTGGGTGTGGCTATGACTCAATCCATATATTGAAGTTGGAATGGCACTTCTATCTATAATAGTTTTGAAGCTATTCAAGATTTAAATTTTGTGCATTCATCTAATTTGCCTAAATTGAAATAATGCAATTTTTGTTTATGGCTCATTGAATGCGGCTTTGCCACAAACCTCCAACTTGAAATTGGAGTGGCATCTCTATCTATAATAGTTTTGAAGCTATTCAAGATATAAATTTTGCATATTCACCTAATTTCCAAAAATTAAAATCCGACAACTTTGGTTCATGGTTTATCAGTTGTGGCCTATGAATTGAAGTTGGAATAGCATTTCTATCTATAACAGCTTGAATATATTCAACTTTAAAATTTTCAGTTGCCCCTAATTAACATAATTTTTAATTCTACAACTTCCATTTACTGTCCATTATGTTGGCAGGTGTCACAAACCTTTACATGCACATTGAAATTTTGTGTATATCTGCAATAGTTTGTAAGATATGGATCATTAAAAATTTTAATTGCCCCCAATTTGCATAATTTTAAAGGTCAGGACTATTCCAAACCAGGTGCACTGGTAGGTCAGTCACCATGGCAAGTTTGGTGGTTTTTGGAATTATAGTGTCCAAAAAAACTCCGCACAAATTTGGTTGAAAAGAAGAAGGAAAGAAAAAAGAGTTCTTGGAAAAACAAAATGTTTGGGTTGGCACCTAGACATAACAAAGAACCCAAGGAAAAACAAAATGTCTGGGTTGGCACTCAGACAACTTCAGGAAAAACAGAGTAGTGTGTGTTGACACACACACTTGAACTAAACTAAAAGTAAGACTTAAAACTTAAAACTGAAACTAGGCTAAAAAAAAATTATGTTACATTGTCTTAAAATTTTACTTTCAATGTATTAAAGGTGTCTTTATGCAACATGTAAATATTAAAGTGAAATCTGCCGACACATGCACAATGAAAAATCAATAAAATAACAATGATATAAGCAGATGGATTGTTGACACTTCATACCACAATATTAGTGATGTCAAGCGGGTGGAATTTCACCATCAATTATTGGATGAAATCAATCAATGGTGGATTTAGGACCGAAGATAGCAGCATTTGAGGATGTTCATTTCCATAAATGATTCCTTTCATGTGATAAAAGCTTCAAAGGGGTTTGGTTGTTATGCAAATGAGCATATCATATGCAAATAGCCCTGTCAAGCGCTGCCCTATAGGGTTCTAAAAGTGCCTGTAGATGATTGATTAAAGTCAGTGGAATAACTGTGTAGTGTTGCCAGAAATAAAGTGTTTTGACTTTTATTAAAAGAGTGCCTGTGCAGTATGCACATATTATATATAAATTGCTAAGAGAACCAGGTGACTTGCAGCTGTATTTTAAAGATAAATTGTGAATGTGTTGTTTTCTATTAACCCTTTTCCGCTTACACTGGTCAAAACCAGCTGCAAGTCAAATATCATGTGGTTCATGTTTTTGACTAATTTCAAAATAGGAATGAAAAACCAAATAAATGAGAATTGCAGGTGAGATTTATCAAGATAACAATCCCCAGGTGAGCGTCTACACCAAGAAAGCTGTGAACTTAGGCTGAAAACATTAAAGAAACAACAAATTGTCATGAACAATGCATGTACTTTCATCTTTGTGCCAGTTGTACAGATTTTCTTACAATTAAGCTGGTAACTAATTTTTTGTGCCATAAATTCAAACTGGAAATTCATTTACATAATTTTGAAGCAAAATAGTGTGTTACTGTCAGACAAAAAGACAAAAGTTGCTCATTGTAGAAAAAAAAACAAGCCACAAGGTAACCATCATAATATGTCTTTTGGATTTGAGAGTATCCTTCTACTTTCTTTGAAAAAAAGCTTTAACCGTTATAACCAGCAAAAGATATGGATTTAAAGGTTGTAGGTAACCCAATTGGTGTTTTCTGCGTATTTTGACCTCAGGTAACCTGTGAGTCAGCTGAGGTTATGTTGTGAGTCTTTGTCCCTGCCCTCTGTCTTCAGTTCATTCATTCTCCACAATTGATATTTTCCTCTTCTCCAAAATGGTTACGTAGATTTGCATCAAATTTGCTGGAATATACCATTGGTATGTCTCTGCTAGGTTTGTTCAAATGGTCATGCTCCATGTTTTCTTAAGGGACCGCCCCATAGGAGGTACCCTTTCTGTTTTCAGGTTGTCTGTCCAGATGTGCACATTCGCGTTACCGCGAAATCTACAGAATACCTCCATATATTTTGCTCAAATTTGGCAATATGCCTATCTTACCTGACAAAATGAACTGTTTAGATTTTGGTGTCACAATGACTTAATTTGAGCAAATGACAGCCGAATTACATGCTTATTAGGTCTTGTTACTGCAATATCTCAACAATGATTTAATGTATTTTGCTCCAATTTGGCAGTATGCTTATCTAGCATGCCAAGATGAAACTGGTTAGATTTTGGTGTCACCATGACCTAATTTGAGCAAACGGTGGACTATTCAATCAACGTTTGCATAAAAGGTATTGTCTAGTTTTTTTTAGCTCAGCTAACTTGTCAGTCAGCTAAGCTTATGTGGTAGTTAGGCATCTGTTGTCTCTCCGTCTGTCCCTCCGTCGTCCGTCGGCATTCACAATTCACATTTTCAAATTCTTCTCCAAAACCACCAGCCAGATTCACCTCAAACTTGGTTGGAATGTACCTTGGGTGGTTGTCTATGAGAGTTTTTCAAATGGTCATGCTTCTGTGATTTTTAGCTCAGCTGACTCATCAGTCAGCTGAGCTTATAAGGTGGTCCTTCCTCTGTGGTCTGTCCATCCATCCATCCACAATTCACATTTTCGACTTCTCCAAACTCTTCAGCCAGATTTACTTCAAAATTGGTGGGAATGTACCTTAGGTGGGTCTCTACAAAGTTAGTTCAAATGGTCATGCCCCAATTATTCACACAGCCCTCTTTTGATTTTTTACATTTTTTTTTTTTGTTTGTTTTTTTAAGGGGGGCAAATCTTGTAAAATCTTCTCCAAAACCGCTCACCCAATTGCTTTGATATCACACAACAACACTCCCAGGGACTCCTAGTTCTTAATTTGATCACCAGATGGCACTGAATTTTTAATGATTTTTTTGTGTGTTATTGCTATTTTCGACATCTTCTCCATAACTGTCACTCAGATTAAGGTGAAACTTGTTTGATATTGTCCTTGTCCAGGGGTCAAACAAAGCTGTTCACTAAGCGGTATTGCTGAGGATTTCTAATTTTTAGCTAAGCTGACTTGTCAGTCAGCTGAGCTTATCTTATGGTCCTCCGTCCATCTGTCCTCCATCTGTCGTCCGTCAACAATTTGCATTTTCGACTTCTTCTCCCAAACCGTAAGCCAGATCGGCTTCAAACTTGGTGGGGATGTCCCTTGGGTGGGTGTCTACCAAGTTTGTTCAAGTGGTCACGGTCTAATGATTTTTGGATTTTTAATGAATTTTTTTATTCTTTTTTTTGGGCAAATCTTAAAAAATATCGTCTTCTCTGAAACCGCTTACCCAATTGCTTTGGTATCACACAGGAACAGTCCCTAGGACTCCTAGTTCTGAATTTGTTCACCAGGTGGCGCTGCAATTTTTTTCTAATTTTTTATGAATTTTTGTGTGTTATAGCTATTTTCGACTTCTTCTCCAGAACCGTCTCTCAGATTAAGCTTACACGTGGTGGATATGTTCCTAATGGAAGGGCCAAACAAAGTCGTTCACTATGTGGGAATGCTGCGGATTACTGATTTTTAATGATTTTTTTCAATTCGGCTGCCTTGGGGTAAATGCAGCTTTCCTATTGATTACCATGTAAGTCAGTGGGCATTCCAATGCTAAATTACATTTTCGACTTCTTCTCCAAAACCATCATCTAGATTTACTTCAAACTTGGTGGCAATGTACCTTGAGTGGGTGTCTACCAGGTTTGTTCCAATGGTCATGTTCCAATGAATTTGGATTTTTTTATGATTTTTTTTCAAAAGTCTCTACAAAAGTTTTAATAGGAAAGTTTAACATGGGAATTTCTTGTAATGGTCATAAGTTTAATAATATTGACCAGATTTACTGAAAACTTGGTGGGGATGTGCCTTGGGTGGATCTTTACTAAGTGTGGTCAAATGGTCATGCTCTATTGATTTTTGGATTTTTTATGAATTTTTTTGTTCTTTTTGGGGGGGGCAAACCTTCAAAATTCTTCTCCTCTGAAACCGCTCACCCAATCGCTTTGATATCGTACATAGACACTCCCAGGTACACGTACTTCCCAATTTGTTCACCAGGTGGCGCTGCAATTTTTTTTGTGAATTTTTTTTATGGTTTTGCTATTTTTCACTTGTTCTCAGAACCGTCCCTGAGATTAAGCTGAAATGTGATGGATATGTTGTTGTGGAAGGGTCAAACAGTTGTTTACTAGGTGGCACTACTTTAGATTCCTGATTTTTAAGGATTTTCAATTTTGGTACTTATCATTCAATGCAGCTGTCCTATTGATTACTATGTAAGTCAATGGGCATTTTAATGCTAATTCACAGGACAACTGACACGAAATTTACTGTTTACTTTATAAGTTGAGGTTAGCTACACATGTTAATTATTCTGTATGAAGGTCATGCTGAGACAGTACATGAATGACCTTGACCTGGTTTGTGGGGTCACAGTGCAACATACATGAATTTTACTCTTCATTATAACTTGAGAACTACTTGAACTTTGATGTTGCACATGTAAGTCACTAAGTGTTCTTCTATAAAGGTCAGACTTACTCAGAACATGGTGTCCTTGATCCTTTCCCAAGTTGATAGAGCTGCAAGTGTGATGAATGTCAAGATCAGCTGAGGCACGGGCTGTTCACACAGCCCTCTTGTTTTATATGGAGCCCCATATCTGTGGAACAAACTGAACCTCGAAACCAAAACAGCTAACACATTGCAATCGTTCAAAAGGCTTTACCGATCTCCTAAAAAACTCAACTATGAACAATGGCAATTTTACGATAATCTACTGTCATTGTTCTCATCTTTTAATTGGGTTTTTTATTTATGCATTTATATATTGAACTTACATGTCTTTTATATGATTTAATTTGTATCAGGACTGTATTTGATGTATTTATTGTGGAGGGCCACTGGGTAGATTAGCTGTGCTTACAGTGTTACCCTCCTTAAATAAAGTTACTATCTATCTATGTATCTATCAGGTTAAATGTACAATAGTTAATATGTTTCAAGAATGGATATTTATATTCAATCTAACTTTTAACATTGGGAGTATAGGAGAAAGCCTGGTGTGTTATGAGACCATAATACATGAGCGTTGTGTGCTATTTGACCATAACATGTGTCCCACCCACATTCCAATAAGCCGCGCCCACTATAGTTTCCGGAACTTAACACTTGAACATGCCGGGCAAATCAGTTTCAAGTCATTTCTCTTAATTTTATGTGATAAATATCTAAATTTTGTGTTACTAAGCAGAAAAATTAAGAGGGAAATGTACATATATAAGCAATGAGGGTCACTTTTTTGTGTGTAATGGTATAATGACGCGGGTGATTGAAGCTGGCATCGGGCGAGCCACACTGCTGTGGGCCATGCCCACGACGCTAGCGTGTAATTACTCGTGCCATTATGCCATAACACACACAAAATCGACCCTCATCTCAAAAATGTTTTTTATTATACAGTTTCTAAGATATATATGTGTAATTTCTGTATCAAATTATCCCAAAACTTTGAAACCCAAGAGGAAGTAATCTAGTCTTGATCAAGGTCACAAATCGCCCAATACGCACTGCACGACAGAACTTAGCACGTAAGCATATGCAATGATAATGAATGAATCAAGTCAAGATTTAGGCCTACTGCAAGGTCCACATATTTTCCCAGCCCTTCATTACGAATTTCACTCAGTGGTAATTTATCTGTGACAGATTTGTTCTATTCAAACATTTGAGTGTAACTGCAGTGAAAAAATTTTGTTGCATGCTTCATATCATTGTGTCCTGTCTGATCTATATTTTGGACACGGATCAACAAGTGACCAGTGCATTTGTAAAGAAATTAACTTGTCAACATGCACTGCTTATTCCTTTGCCCTTCATCCTTTATTTTTAATCCTGCCTTATTTACTGCTCAGGATTTGTTCCTTCTTAGTATTTTCATGGGATCACAATGTTAAAATTTGGCATGTTGGTCCGATGATTTAATGTAGAATGTGCTATGTTTATGTGCTATGTTTGTTGTCTGGCTGGGACACCAAACAAACCTACTGCATGGAGCACATGGAATTTGCCCCATTTGATTTGACATTGAGTGACAGGATCAAATAGCCACCAATGACAAACATCAATACTTGCAAAGGCCCTTGTAATGATATTTCATCAGATTGCAGGCTTTTCTTGGTGGGGTTTCCCTGAGATTTTTTTTTGTTAACCAATAAGACAGCTTGTTATATAAAGACGTGACTGTGCTAGAGGGCTTACTGACAAATTTTTCTTTGCTAAACCATCAAAACTAGGCGAGGTGTTAGAACATATGATGATAAAAATATTCATTTACTTGACCTTTTTATTCACAAGGACTTTTTCTACAAGGTAGCAGGCAAAAAATAGATAAAAAGTTGTCAGTATAATTTATTTTTAGCTCTGCTGATGAAAGGTGGCAGAGCTTATGCGACAACACATGTCTGTCCATCCATCCGTAAACTTTTGCTCGTTAGTGCGATACTTTCCACAGTTTTCAAGTTAGGCCAAAATAACTTTCAGAACTTATAGGTTGTATGAAAATCTAGGCCCCTTTCTATATTGGTGGTGCCACCTACATTATTATGTAATATAGGGGTTAAAATATGAAAATCTTGTGAACACTTTAGCATCTTTAATTTTTGGCGGATCTTCACCAAATTTGGTGGGATTATGGGGGAGGTCAAAGTCTAAGTTGCTGATGATATTAGTGGTGCCACCTATAATTTGACAGAAATTATGAGCGAAAATGTGTTTTCACATGTAAAATTCCATATTTGGGAAAAGTAATTTGGATTAGACTTGCCAAATTTATATGACATATAGACCATGGCTGAAGGGAGAATGTTATATAATATCAGTGACCTTGACTTATTTTTGTGAGGTCACCATGCCTCAAAAGTTGAAAAGGTGATTTTGTAATGGCTGGGTGTGGCTTGGACATCAATAGCAATGTCAGCACAGCACCAGGCCTATTGGCCTCTTGTATTACATAATCTGGGTGACCTTGATCTCCTGTCCCAAGATCACTGAGGACATAAAGTTAAGGACTCGCTCGTTGTCTTGGCACATGCAATGTTCAATATCCATCACAGGAATTGTACAAATAAGCTATGATTGCATGTGGAGCAAAGTGCCATCTGGTGGACAATTTATACACTAAATTTACATAAGCTTTATAATTTTGTTCAGAGGCCACTTGAGGACTCGCGACTTTGAAATGAAGAGGAGCAAGGTAGCCATGGTGCCAGCAGAGCATTAGGCCTATGTACCTCTTATTTCACTTGAAGAGTTGGGTTTTGATCAGCAGATCTGAGTAACAACAAATCAGATAACCATCACCTTAGTGATCTTGAAAGATTACACTTAAGATCAAGCCGACATGTTCGCTTACATTTTGGTAATGAAGGATCTTTGACCCATGGTTATTATCCAATAATAGCAAAAACACCTATGTGTATTGTGTATTGTGTATCTTGTGGTGTTGTTAATTTTGACCTTGAATGACCTTGAAAAGTTAAACTGGCACATTGACTTGTATCTTTTCATGTTAGATCCTAGATCCATGGTTAATATTAATCCATTCCTGGTCACAGGACAAGAAAAACAGCTTTTCCCTTTCCTTGGTTTAAAGCATAGATCAATATTTTGTGTCAAGCATTGACTGCCAAATCCATTCTTCATGGTTGAAATATGGCTGTGTTTGTCTTTGGGAAATCTAAGAAGGCAAGTGGTTTGGAGTTGAATGGTGTTTTTCCTCTGACAGAAGATATCCTGTATGGTTAACAGTTGGGGTGTGCTGCCATGGTTCCCACAAGTACTGGGTGCACTTCAGCTGTTTGTCATTACATGCCATGCACAACCACAGCCACTGAACACAACAGCCACATAACATGCTGTGACCAGCACTCACTACAGCTCAGCCAGCCCCGGCCTGTCCAAAATGCTGACAGGAGGAGCTTCACATTGCACTAAATTACCATACTCCTGAGGACCCTATTAACACACAGGGCACTAACAAAAATTACAAGATAATAAGCCTTCAATATAGAACCCTACTTCGAACAATGCACAGGTAAAATACTGTGCAAAAGATTAGTGTATGTAGAATTTTTGGTCTGAGTTTTAATCATTCAGATTTCTATGCAGTGGGGGCTCGGATTAGAGCAGATATCCTTGTTGGGAGAAATATGATACTTGTAAAGATATGTTGACAACCTCTTTAGCAGACCAGCTACAGGTCAGGATTCTTTTTATCCACTTTTTATTTTATTGCTAACAAAATGTTCTTATTTCTCTGACATGAGAATACTTGTACTTGTAGGAGCAGTGTGAACATGCACTGTCCAGTTGAGCAATCCCCAAATAGAGGGCTGCCCCTTTCAGACCTACATGAACTGCATCCAGTGACTGCTGCCCTGGGCAAAAAAGAAACAAAACAAGGATTTTTGCCAGGTCTCATGAGAATAAATGCCATCTACTGACCACATGAGGAATTTCCTTGAGAAGAAGCACAGCAGGGTTGTAGTTTTGCAGTCAAATTGTAAATTAAGTAAATTCTATGACCAAGCCAGGTCTATCTTTTCAGTTTCACAACTAGGGTTTAGAGGGAACATCAGGCTTGTTCCAGCTAGACCATTATGTTAGTATTTTCCTGCATTGCATGAAATGTGAAGGAGAGCCACACAGATTTTACTTGTTTTTCATTGGAGACCCTCAATCCTCCATACATGTGGAGCAAGGGTGGCATGTTTGTATCATGACTGGCCAGTTGGTACCAGGACAAGTCACAAAGATGGAGCCTTCTAAGGCAGTAGTTAACATGACAGTCATTTAATCAATTCATTTTGACTTTTGGGAGTGGAGTTTATTATTTCTTGTGACTCCATTTTAGAGTGTCCAAAATTTTAGTAACAAAAATTTAGTTATTTTGGACACTTAATCCTTTCGCAATGCAATGCTGTATGTCAGAGCTGTCAGAGCTGTCAGAGGGTAAAATGGAAAAAAAAATTGTACCCTAAATTTTTCAGAAGGTATGCATTTATACCCTAATTTTGTTGCTTCACATCTCCCAAACTTCAAAATTTGCACAAGAGGATCTATGATCATCCTCTCAACAGCTCTGATTTTCTTTTTTTTTTTCCTTTATAAACTTTTGCCTGCAATGTAAGTGTGGCAGAGAGGCTGATAGTGGTGGAGAGATGAGGACAGCAGTGAGGGTCAGTGCTGATAGTGGTGGAGAGATGAGGGAAGCAGTGAGGGTCAGTGCTGATAGTGGTGGAGAGATGAGGGCAGCAGTGAGGGTCTGTGCTGATAGTGGTAATAGATGAGGACAGCGGTGAGGGTCAGTGCTGATAGTGGTGGAGAGATGAGGGCAGCAGTGAGGGTCAGTGCTGATAGTGGTGGAGAGATGAGGGCAGCAGTGAGGGTCATTGCTGATAGTGGTGGAGAGATGAGGACAGCAGTGAGGGTCAGTGCTGATAGTGGTGGAGAGATGAGGGCAGCAGTGAGGGTCAGTGCTGATAGTGGTGGATAGATGAGGACAGCAGTGAGGGTCAGTCTGATAGTGGTGGAGAGATGAGGGAAGCAGTGTGAGTCAGTGTTGGTAGTGGTGGAGAGATGAGGGAAGCAGTGAGGGTCAGTGTTGATAGTGGTGGAGAGATGAGGGAAGCAGTGAGGGTCAGTGTTGATAGTGGTGGAGAGATGAGGGAAGCAGTGAGGGTCAGTGTTGATAGTGGTGGAGAGATGAGGGAAGCAGTGAGGGTCCTTGCTGATAGTGGTAATAGATGAGGACAGCAGTGAGGGTCAGTGCTGATAGTGGTGGAGAGATGAGGGAAGCAGTGAGGGTCAGTGTTGATAGTGGTGGAGAGATGAGGGAAGCAGTGAGGGTCAGTGCTGATAGTGGTGGAGAGATGAGGGCAGCAGTGAGGGTCAGTGCTGATAGTGGTGGAGAGATGAGGGAAGCAGTGAGGGTCAGTGCTGATAGTGGTGGAGAGGTGAGGGTCAGTGCTGATAGTGGCGGAGAGATGAGGGCAGCAGTGAGGGTCAGTGCTGCCACACCATACACCACAGGCTGCAAGTGTAGCATAGTTGTATACATGCAAAAAGATAAAACTCTATTTTAGGGATACAACTCCTAATAAGGAAGAGTTCCTGTGACAACTGCAACATTCCTACTTTCATCAAGATTTTTGTGCTGCAGGCATATAATAAAATCCACAGTGGCCTGGAAGAACCAAGTATGTTGCACTGTGGGCCCACTCTGCCAGAAAAGGGATTGATTTTTTCAAAAAATTTGGAAGATATAAGCAGGAAGTTTCTGTGTCAACATGACACTGTTTACAATGCATGCTGCATCTTCTCAATTGGCCCGGGTGAAAAGGAAATGTATAAATGCCTCTTTGGCTGTGACTGGTTGTTTATATGTATGTATGTATGTATGTATGTATGTATATATATATATATGTGTATATATATATATATATATATATATATATATATATATATATATATATATATATATATATATATATATATATATATATGTGTGTGTGTGTATGTATGTATTATTGTTTCTCATTGGATGAGGATATCTTGGCCATCTTGATGTAAATCTTGAGCAATCCACAGGGCAAGGCCAAAAATGACTTAAAACCCTCCAACCACTGACTCAAAAAGCCTGACCGGTTTCACCAGTCTGGCTCATCAGAGGCTAGTTTAACGGCTGTGCATGCATGCTTTATATAGTGGGTGTAACGTACTCGCGACTTACGTCCAGGTGTAAATCTTGATATAAATCTTGGCGCCCATATTTTGAGCATTTTAGGTGCTGGGAATTGTACCCCGTAAGCTAGGATTCCATATGTAGGTATGCGTATGCATACCCGATGTACGAATGCGCATGCAACATGCGTTAATTTGATTCCATATTTACGCAGTAACTTTGGTTGTATAGCCTTTCTAGCAGGAAATTTGGATAGTGAAGATAGCTCCAAAGTGGTCAATGCTTCAGAAGTATATACAGCAACAAGATGAAATACCCATGATAATTCTGACAATGTACAAATATTTACAACGCAAGAAACACAGAAAGCGTTGACACAGGTGGTGGGTACATAGCATCAACCAAAGACGATATCCGCAAGGGGCATATCATGATCTTTTCCACCTCCTGTGTTGTCAAAGTAAACTTTGAACGCCCCATCCTTTTTTCCTTGCCAAAGTGATGCTGCTAATGGGAGCAGAACACATGGTGATCAGGTAATACCACAGAGTCGAAATCTAATGACATCATTTAATTGGAATTCCCTATCCATCTTGTATGCAAATATGTTTTGAATTGCTGCATGTGGCGATTACTGAAGTCAGAAACGGATACGTATCTGTAAACACTGACATAATATATGTACAGATGGAATCACATAATGTAGATATCGTTTCCATTTATGTCGTGTGGGATATGCATATTTATCCCATTTTTATGTAGTTTCTAGGCTTCTGATTGGTTAATAGCCATGAAATGCCTGCCGCACCTAATTGAAATTATGATATTACCCACATGGGGTTGGTATTACTGTAGTAATACCATGCGACACCTAGCGGCTAAAGTGAAAACTGCTCTGACAGGTTAACGCAGACGACAAAATGGCAGAACCGGAGGCCCTAATGGTCCCAATTTATGATTGGAAAGATCCCTGGTAAGTTAGAAACTACATAAAAATGGGATAAATTCGTTACACACTGGAAGACTGGGTAATACAGCGTGCATCTCCCACTCAGGGAACTGGTATTACCCTCAGCTGGCGCCTCGGGTAATACCAGTTACCTTTTTGGGAGATGCTCGCCCAGTCTAACAGTGTGTAACTAATAGCATATGTACATATGGAATCCTAGCTTAAAATGGAGGTTTACCAGATAACTGACTTACTGCAGGCACATAATACAGGTGGACTAAACCAGGAATACACCTGTAAAACTACAGTGCTACCTTGGTTGAAAGACACCCCTGTTGATGACCAGATTATGGTCTCCCAAGACAGGTGGTATAAATAACATAAAAAGTACTCGGCAAAGAATCATACAAAGATGGCATTACAAGACACGTGGTCTGTCAAAACAGGGACCACTGTACAGACCCTTTGGCTCATGACTCACCATTGTTTCTTTCTGACCCATTTCAAGATACACATGGAACCACCTCCACTTCATTTTCGATGTTACGTAGGTGCTCAGAAACATTTATCAAGTACACAGTACAACACCATTAGTCACATCAGCTGGTCTCCTTGCACTTCAGGTGCTCTGCAAGAGCCCCCATAACAATTCAACAGGTCCAGTGCCATCTCTATGCTGCTCGTTCCCTGCCATCCAAGCCTAGTGGCCTTGCACAAATCTCCTGATGGCCATAATGCATAATAGCATGCACATTTTAGTTTCCTGCTCTGCCATCCATTTTTAGTGGGCGTGTCTTGTTGGAAGCTCCCGCTTTTTCATACCTTTTCTGTACTCTTGTTATGTCTGTGTGCCAACACAGACATACTGTTTTTCTGGGAATTCATTCTTTCTTTCTTTTTAAAGTGTGTGTCAACGCACACTTTTCTGTTTTTTTTAGGAATTATGTCTGTGTGCCAACACAGACATATTGTTTTTCTAGGAATTCTTTCTTTCTTTCTTTCTTTCTTTCTTTCTTTCTTTCTTTCTTTCTTTCTTTCTTTCTTTCTTTCTTTCTTTCTTTCTTTCTTTCTTTACAGGCAAATTTGTCCGACATTTCATGTGAAAAGATTGCATGTAGAAACTCCAAACTTGGCACAATTATACTTCTATGGATAAAGTCTGGCCTTTTTATCATGAGAGGTCACGCTTTTCAAAATTATGTAAATGAGGGCTAATTAAAGTTTTAAATCGACAATATCTTATATACTGTAGTAGATATGGTTCCAAGTATATAGGAGTTCATTCATAGAAAGATAAAGGTCATCTCAAATGTCAAGGCCATGTCAATGTCAAAGGTCATGTCAAGGTGAAAGGTCAATTTTAAGCCAAAATGTAATTTTTGAGGTCAAGGTTCACTTCAGGTATCGGTCATCTCAAGGTCAAAGGTCTTTCCATGGTCGCTTTCTTCTGGCCATAACTTGGACAATTTTTATCCAATTTTGATCCTGTTTGGCTCAAATTGTAGCTATGGTAACACTACACATTTTTGTAATTTACATGTGAGCTCTTAAGGTCAAAGGTCAAGGTCATTTGGACCTTTGAAAGTTTCATCCAGTCATAGCTTGGCCAATTTCCATCCAATTCTAATCATGTTGGACTCAAGTTGTAGGTATTGCAACACTGCACATTTTTATTAGAACATATAACCTCAACAGGGCAAAGGTCAAGGTCATTTGGCCCTTCGACATTTTCATCTTGCCATAACTTGGTTAATTTGCATCAGATTTCTTTCATGTTGGGCCTGATTAGTGGGTATTGTAAAACTGTGCATTTTACATGTTTCTTGTAAAGGTCAAGGGTCAAGGTCATCTGAACTTTAAAATTTGCATCCAGGAGTAAACTTTATGGAATGTGAAGTGCCAAAAGGACAAAAGTTGTAGCATTTAATATTCACAACTTTCGAAGACACACAGACAGATTTGCTTTGAAGCAAATCTTCTTTTCTAGTTATGTCTCCTCTGCAACGGGGGAACATATTATTTTTGCGCCCGTTTCTTCCACTTCTTGTTGTTGCTCTTCTTATTCTTCTTCAACACATTGTTGTGAGCGTTGCGGACGCGATAACTCGAAAAAGATTTGACTTGGGAATTGAGGGGGACACAATAACTCTGCAAGGGATTGACTTAGGAGGTTGAAATTTTGCGTGATTATGTACCATAATATGAACTAGGTTGGGATCGTAGATGGGTGACCTTGACCTATTTTCAAGGTCACATGGCCACTTTTAAAAATCGTTGCAGATGCACTCATGAAAGATTTGCCTTAAAGAGGTTGATATTTTGTGTGATTATGTTTCTTTGTAAGATTTTTGGAAGACTTTGATTGTAACTGCAGATGTATGACCTTGACATATTTTTCAAGGTCAAGAGGGCATGTCAAGTAAAATTGACGCGGATGCAATAACTCCGCAAGGATTTGATTTAAGATGTTGAAATATTGCATGATTATGTACCTTAGTATGAACTAGGTTAGGATTGTAGATGGGTGACCTTGACCTATTTTTCAAGGTCACATGAGTATGTCATGTAAAATGGACGCGAAGGCAATAACCCCGCAAGGATTTGACGAAAGAGGTTGAAATTTTGCATAATTATGTACCATTATATGAACTAAGTTGGGATTGTAGATGGGTGACTGTGACTCATTTTCAAGGTCATGTTGCCACTTTTTAAAAATCATTGCAGATGCACTCATGAAAGATTTGACTTAAAGAAGTTGATATTTTGTGTGATTATGTTTCTATGTAAGACTTTTGTAAGACTTTGCTTGTAACTGCAGAAGCATGACCTAGACCTGTTTTTCAAGTTCACGTGAGCATTTCATCTAAAATCAATGTGAACGTGATAACTCAAGGAGGATTTGACTTGGAAAGTTGAAATTTTATGTGGAGATGTTCCTATATATGGTTTTGCTTAGGGTTGCAGATGGGTGACCTTGACATATTTTTCAAGGTCACGTGGGCATGTCATGTAAAATTGACGTGGATGCAATAACTGCGCAAGGATTTGATTTGCTTGTAATTGCAGATGTATGACCTAGACCTGTTTTTCAAGGTCACGTGAGCATTTCATCTAAAATCAATGTGAATGTGATAACTCGAGGAGGATCTGACTTGGAAAGTTGAAATTTTATGTGGAGATGTTCCTTTATATGATTTTGCTTTGGGTTGCAGATGGGTGACCTTGTTAATTTTTTAAGGTCACGTGGGCATGTCATGTAAAATTGACACGGATGCAACAACTCGGCAAGGATTTGACTTAGGAGGTTGGAATTTTGCATGTTTATGTACCATAATATTAACTAGGTTGGGATTGTAGATGGGTGACCTTGACATATTTTCAAGGTCACATGGCCACTTTTTAAAAATCATTGCAGATGCACTCCAGAAAGATTTGTCTTAAAGAGGTTGATATTTTGTGTGATTATGTTTCTATGTAAGACTTTTGTAAGACCTTGCTTGTAACTACAAATGTATGACCTTGACCTATTTTTCAAGGTCACATAGGCATTTCGTCAAAAATCAACGTTTTGAAATGTCAATTAAGAGTGTACCTTCACAATATCTGTAGATCATTGGAATGGGTATGCCTATTTACAAAAATAAGGGTGACAGTAGTGAGGGCGGCACACGGGGAGATATTTGATTTTCTGTTGGAAAATCAGCCTGTTCTAGTTAATGATTGCATTCCTGTTGATTACCATGTAAGTGAATGGGGTCTGCAATGGTAGTTCACATTTTGACTTCTTCAAAATGATAATCCAGATTCACTTGGAACTTTTGGAACAGATACTCCATAGATATTGGGAATTTTTTCATGTGATTGTGATGACCTTCAGGTCAAGGTCATAATGCCTTGCAAAACAAAATGGTTTCCGTGACACATCTTCAAATGGGTATGACTGAAGTCCATCAAACGTGGCCATTATTTACCCAGGTGAAACTTTCCTCAAATCTGCTTAGAGGTTAGAGGTGACCTTGAAGTCATCACTTAACTCATTCCAAAATTTAGCAGTTGATTCACCTTTAAAGATCACTGATGCCATGCTCATGGGATACATAGTGTTTTAGGCATGGAAAAGTTGCTTCTAATTAACTTTAGTGTAATGCATAACTAAAAGGATCTGATTGCAAAAATTTTCTTGAAAATATCAATTTGTCACATCCATAACTGAGTAAGCCTTCACTCGTTTATAGCAAACCATCATATCAACAGTGATGTGATTGTCAAACCATCCCATCAGCAGAGATACAATTATCAAACCTTCCTACTGTTGTATCAGCAGTGATATAATTATCAAACCATCCTACCATTGTATCAGCAGTGATATGATTATCAAACCATCCTACCGTTGTATCAGCAGTGATATGATTATCAAACCATCCTACCATTGTATCAGCAGTGATATGATTATCAAACCATCCTACCATTGTATCAGCAGTGATATGATTATTGAACCATCCTACTATTGTATCAGCAGTGATATGATTATCAAACCATCCTACTGTTGTATCAGCAGTGATATGATTATCAAACCATCCTACCATTGTATCAGCAGTGATATGATTATCAAACCATCGTACTGTTGTATCAGCAGTGATATGATTATCAAACCATCCTACCATTGTGTCAGCAGTGATATGATTATCAAACCATCCTACCATTGTATCAGCAGTGATATGATTATCAAACCATCCTACCATTGTATCAGCAGTGATATGATTATCAGACCATCCTACCGTTGTATCAGCAGTGATATGATTATCAAACCATCCTACCATTGTATCAGCAGTGATATGATTATCAGACCATCCTACCATTGTATCAGCAGTGATATGATTATCAAACCATCCTACCGTTGTATCAGCAGTGATATGATTATCAAACCATCCTACCATTGTATCAGCAGTGATATGATTATCAAACCATCCTACCATTGTATCAGCAGTGATATGATTATCAAACCATTTTACCATTGTATCAGCAGTGATATGATTATCAAACCATCCTACCATTGTATCAGCAGTGATATGATTATCAAACCTTCCTACCCAGATTTTGGTTTCATTTCTGTGTTGAGGCAGTGAGTGTGTGACTGTTTTCAAATTGTGCCCAAACACATTTAAGGATCAGGCCTGGCTGTGACCCAAATATAAAGCACTTTCTATTGTTACTATCACACATTAGCTGTTGGAGTGCAATAAGTGATGGTATGTAATTTACAATTTGTCGTGTGCTTCTGGATTTTTTTAACAGAATAGTCTCACAACCGTAGCCTTGACTTCTTCATGCAGCACTTTTTTAATGTAAAAAGTATAGTCAGTATTTAAGGTGCCTTCATTGAATCCTCCAATTTCTTTATAAATAGCCCCTTGTGTGTCTTTTTTTCATAAAATTATGGATATCAACTTTGGAATCATGTATCAATGGTTTATAGTAGCATTACAGTGCACGTGTGGAGATATTGTCAAAACTGTTGTGTGGAATACATTACTTTCACACATAGATGTTGCCCAGGTGGACCATCACAAAAATTGTTTGGGGATGGTTCAACATTTTCATCATTTTGAATTGATACTTACAGTACGTGTGTGTGTGGGGGGGGGTGCCGGATAGGTATTGTCGTCACCTACATGTCCGTCCATGCCTTGTTAACACCATATCTCCAAAAAATACTCACTTTACAGAGACCAAATTTTTATCACGGGGGGTTATTGAGGTGCTTCAGGTGCCTATTGAAAAGTAGGTGACTAGGTCTCATTTTTAGGTCACAGTACTACATTGCCATAAAAAAAAAAGCGCTATAACACAATACCTAAAAATATTGAATGTAGCTTCATCAATTATTTATGACAGTTGGACCTATGAATGCCCCAGATGCCTATTGAAACTAGGTCACTGGGTCACATATTTAGGTCACAGTGCTGCATTGAAAAATGGCCATACCATGATATCTTCAAATATTTAATTACTCATTGTATTATTTATGACAGTTGGTTCTAATGATACCTTAGACACCTAGTAAAAAGTAGGTCACTAGGTCACATATTTAGGTCATAGTGCTGCATTTAAAAAAAAATGGCCTTGCCACGCTCTATCTCCAGAAATACTCCCTTTACAGAGACCAAATTTTTATCACTGATGGCATTATGATAAGTACATGCTAGCAACAGTGATCATGGTCTGAAACAGAGGTGATATTGATATCATTGTTCACAGACCACTTCAGTCTGTGCATGTAAGGTCAGCTGAGCACTGTACTGTCACAGTTCTCTTGTTTTTTTAATTTTGTTATGTTTTTATTATTTACACCTTCTCCAAAATTGTCATTCAGATTTGCAGAAAGGTTGCAGGAATGTTGCTTGTTAAAAGATCAAACAAGTATATTCACTAGGTGGTTTGTTTTTAGGGGACTGCCAAAGGCGAGACCCCTATAGTGATGGCAGGTTCCATCCGTGTGTGCATCTGTCCATCCAGACCTTTTCTGCATGATAACTTGAGAGTTGTTTTTTTTAGCTAGGTTTTTCATATTGTACAGGATTTTAGTCCTCTATGAGAGCTACCTTAAGTTCAAAGATGAGTGACATTGACCCAATTCCCAAGGTCACAGAGCCACATTAGTAAATTTAGTGTCTGCATGATAGCTTGAGAAGTTTTCGAGCTAAGGGCTTTCATGCTGCACAGGATTTTAGTCCTGTATAAGGGCCACCCCAAGTTGTAAGATGAGTGACCTTGACCCCAAGGTTGCATTGCTACATTAGTGAATTTGGTGTCGGCATGATAACTTAAGAAGTTTTTGAGCTAGAGCTTTTATATTACAGTGGTTTATTGTCCTCTGTAAGAGCTAGGTCAAGGTGAAAGATGGGTGACCTTGACCTAATTCACAAGGTTGCAGAGCTACATTAGTTCATTTGGTGTCCCCATGATAATTTGAGAAACTTTTGGCTTTTATATTGCACAAGATTATATCCCCCTGTGAAGGCTAGGTCAAGTTCGAAGATGGGTGAACTTGACACAATTCTGAAGGTCACAGAGCCACATTAGTGAATTTGGTATGGGGCATGATAACTTGATAAATTTTCAAGGTATAAGGATTTCATGTTGCACATCCTCATAGTTTTCTATCAGGCCAAGTTGAAGTTTGAACATGAGTGACCTTGACCCACTTTCCAATGTCACAAAGCCGCTTTAGTGAAATTCAGTGTCTGCACAATAATTTACAAACTTAAACATTTATGGGTTTTAGATTGTTTATGAGTATAGTCCTCTATAGGGCCAAGGTTAAGTTGGAATGTGAGTGACCTTGACCCACTTTTCAAGGTCACACAGCCACTTATTTGCTTATGGGTTCTGGATTTTATGTTCAACAATTTATTACTGTATGTAGCTGACTTTGAACCTGTATCCAAGGTCAGTTTACCCAATACCCAAGGTGATATATATTAGAGGGGTAAGCTTCTAGCATGCAGCAATAGTAGCTGCCCTAAACTGTGCCATGTTTGTTTATGGCGGTCCCCTCAGTGGTGCAAGCATGGCTATTATGTCCAGTCTTCTATTATTTTTTGCTGAATCAGACTTCGCATGGTGATTGACCTAGTACTGAAAAGAATCCTCTGTTTTGGAATAATCAACATGTTGAAAATTATGCCAGTTAGAGCCGTTTGAAATTTTAAATGATTAATTTATTCAAAAATATTAATTATAGTGGCCCAATCCAGCTTAAATTTAGAGATTTGTGTTATATGTGCATCCAACGAATCACAAGCAAAAGTTGTAGAATTTTAAATTTTTTGCTAATTAAAGGTACTTAAAAAAGCTTAAACGTTGAGTATCTTCCAACCTATTAAAGGTATAGGTACTCCCAAGGGACAACAAAAAATAGTGGTAAAATTTCAATTTATGCTAATTATGGGCACTTCAAAATTTTAATATTTTATATCTTCAAAACTATTACAGGTGCAGGTGCACTTCAAAGTTTAATGTAAGAGTTTGTGCAATAGGTACATCCAATGGATCACAAATGAAAGTTGTAGAATTTTAATTTATGCTGATTAGGGACATTTAAACAATTTAAATGATGGACAGGTGTCTGTCATTCTTTCAATTCAGTACTTACTGTCAGGGTAGATAACATGACTGAGCTTTATGTTTGTGCAACAGTTTTAGTCGTACTTGTATTTTGAATGCCTGCTAGGGGCTTATTTTGCATTAATTTATTCAGCAATATACAGGTAATTCTTGATTTCAAGTGGAGTTGTGGGCTGGATTTCAGCATTCAAAGACCACTGGTGTCACTCTCATCTGTTTTAATTGTGTGTGCAGCCTATGCACACAAAAGTTAAGATTGTATGATTTTAATTTGTGCCAGCTTTGGATGCACACAGACAGATTTGATTTTGAAGCAAATCTTCTTTTCTAGTTCTGCTTGTCCTGCGATGAATTTAACCAGCCAAAGTACTTTGGACTGTTCTACTTTGCAGATCCTAGCTACAAGTAGCTCATATATACAATTTTTCATGTTATAAGAGAACACCTGCTTTTTGGTGACCACTTCTTGGATGACCATAAGATTGTTCTCTCAAACGAGGGACTACTATATTTGATGAAATGTTTGTCGAGTACTGAAATAGTAAATCAAATTTAGACAAATGAAAGATGATAGGTATCATATCATGAGGCGACTTGTAATGTATTGAAAAAGCAAACTATTTCATAAAAAAAGATAATTTGCAATAAGTTAGAAAGAATAAACAATTATTTGCTTCTGCTAGTGTTTAAAATCGCTCCTCCTTATACTTTGCCAAGCCTATTGTCATGGTAGATAAAATGACTGAGCTTTGATTAGACTGTGTATTGTCATGGTAGATAAGATGACTGAGCTTTAATTAGACTGTGTATTGTCAGGGTAGATAAGATGACTGAGCTTTGATTCGACTGTGTATTGTCATGGTAGATAAGATGACTGAGCTTTGATTCGACTGTGTATTGTCATGGTAGATAAGATGACTGAGCTTTGATTAGACTGTGTATTGTCATGGTAGATAAGATGACAGCTTTAATTAGACTGTGTATTGTCAGGGTAGATAAGATGACTGAGCTTTAATTAGACTGTGTATTGTCAGGGTAGATAAGATGACTGAGCTTTGATTAGACTGTGTATTGTCATGGTAGATAAGATGACTGAGCTTTGATTAGACTGTGTATTGTCATGGTAGATAAGATGACTGAGCTTTGATTAGACTGTGTATTGTCATGGTAGATAAGATGACTGAGCTTTGATTAGACTGTGTATTGTCATGGTAGATAAGATGACAGCTTTAATTAGACTGTGTATTGTCATGGTAGATAAGATGACTGAGCTTTGATTAGACTGTGTATTGTTAGGGTAGATAAGACGACTATGCTTTAATTAGACTGTGTATTGTTAGGGTAGATAAGACGACTGAGCTTTGATTAGACTGTGTATTGTCATGGTAGATAAGATGACTGAGCTTTAATTAGACTGTGTATTGTTAGGGTAGATAAGACGACTAAGCTTTGATAGACTGTGTAATTTCAGCATAGATTAGATGACTGAGCTTTGATCAGACTGTATTGTCACGATAGATTACAAGACTGACATTGATTAGACTGTGCATTGTTTGAGGTAATTTTTTCAGACTTTGACCTTGGAAAGTGGTACACAATACGTGGACTAGAAAGGGAACACCCAACAGAGGTCCATTCGATCAAGAAACGTTAATTAGCATTTTTGGCAACTGACTTTTGGTCAAGGGAAATTCCTGCAATTAGACTCCAAGAAATTGTCTGAGACATGGAAACGGTGAAGCCAGCGGCTCTTTTGGGCTTACATAGAATCCACAGTTACCAACAGTTGATTATGGGTGGACATTAGGCCACGCTCATGGCATATCATATTGAAGTGATGAGCCTAAATTCAATTTGTAGTGACTTCTGCCATCAGATATTGAGTATACAAAAAGGGCATTATAGACTAATGTATTTAGCCCCAACAAAGAGATTAGCATGTCTGGCCAGACTGTGAATGGCACCATTCCAGCACAGATCAACCAATGGCATGGAGGGTGCACAAGAAAAACAGAGAAGGGGAAAAAACACAGACAGACCCCCGAGCTAGAACATGGTGGAACTAGAAAAGATGATTTGCTGCATAGCAAATCAGTGTGTGTCTTCAAAGCATATTGATATGGAAATTCATTCTTTCTTTCTTTCTTTCTTTCTTTCTTTCTTTCTTTCTTTCTTTCTTTCTTTCTTTTTGTCTTTCTTTCTTTCTTTCTTTCTTTCTTACCAAAGGAAAAAAGTTGTAGCATTAAATACCAACTTTTGAAGACAGACAGACAAATTTGCTTTGAAGCCGATCTTCTTTACAAGTTTTTATTTTACATTTTTTTCTAGCTCATCTGACATGTTTGTCTGTCCATCCTCGTCATCTGTTTATATTTTACATTGTCAACTTCTCCAAAATCATTGGCCAGATTTTCTTCCAACTTGGTAAAGATTTACCTTTGGTGAGTTTTTACCACCAAGTGTATTCAAGTGATGCTGCTCCAGTGATTTTAGCTGGGCTTATGTTTTGACTAGGAGTTTGTCATCCTTCAGACCGTCCATCATCCACAATTCACATTTTTGACTTCTCCAGAAACACTGCCCAGATTCACTTCAAACTTGGTGGGAATATACCTTGCGTGGGTCTCTACCCAGCACATGTATGTTCAAGTGATCACGCTCTAGTGATTCTTGGATTTTTAATTAATTATTTTGTTCATTTTTTGACCAAATCTTAAAAAATCTTCTCACAAAATGCCGAGCCAATAGCAGGACTTAATTTGTTCTAGAGGTAGCGCTGCAGTTTTTTTCTGTCTTTTGTATATTTTGTGTGTGAAAATTGTTTTTAATTCTTACTCTAGCACTGTGTCTGAGATTATGCTGATTGTGGTGGAAATGTTGCTTGTGGAAAGGACGAACAAAGTTGTTCACTGGGTGGTGATACATTGGATTCCTGATTTTCAATGAATTTTTCAATTTGGGTGTGTGTCAGTTAATGCATGCATATGTATTGATTACTATGTAAGTCAATGGGGATTGCAATGGAAATTCAGTATTTTTAGCTCTGCTGACCTAAGGTCACATAGTTTATAGCATCACTCATGTCCGTCCGTTTGTGGTCTTAACAACAAGGTTGAGATCAAGAAACATGAAAGGGAATTGACCCAAAAGAAGTCATTTTTAGTAAAGAAAATGAGAGTGACAATAAGGCAACTTTCCTTGATCTTGAAATAGGGATTGACAACAAACAGTATGTGAAAAAGGTTTTTGACAAACGAGAACAATTCAAATTTGACACAGTTTCATATCCTGATATCACTGTGACCTTGACGTATTTTGGTGAGGTCACCATGCCTGTAAAGTTGAAAGAGGTGATTTTGTAATGGCAGGCGTGTAGCTACATCAATGGCAATGTCAGGACAGCACCAGGCCCATGGGTCTCTTGTATTACATAATGTGGGTGACCTTGATCTTCTGTCCCACTGATGTCCCTGAGGACATAAAATGAAGGATTCACTGATTGTTGTCTTGGCACATGCAACTGTATCCATCACTGGAAAAGATATGATTATATGTGGAGCAAGGTACCATCTGGTGAACAGTTTATATACTAAATGCACATAAGCTTCATATATTCAGAAGCCACTTGAGGACTTGCAACTTTGAAATGAAGATGCAGGAACAGTATAGCCACGATGCCAATAGAGCATTAAGCCCATGGGCCTCTTGTTTACTTCTCCAAAACCATCAACCAGACTTTTCAAACATGGTGGGGATGTACCTTAGGTGGCTCTGTACCAAGCTTGTTCAAATGGTCATGCTCCAGTGGTTTATGAATATTTTTTTATTGTATTTATGTCTTTTTTGGCCAGAGCAACTTCGTAGTAGTCATTACCCTATTCCATAGTCCGAACTCTTTACTCCTCATAAGCTAATATAACCTGTCACTGTCTAACCTATACACATATGGAAGTACTGTGGTCCATATTGCACACATTCTTCTGTAGAATTTTGACATAGGCTGTATTAGCCCAAATAAATTGAAGGGTCTTCAGCGGGAAACTACTCAGAACATGTTTCGGAGCCTATTACCTGTACATGTCTGAGCAGTGGCTCCGTGTCTAAGCTAAATATTCAGCAAAGACAGCCCACATAATAATGAATAAATATGAACATGGCAATTGAGGAATTAGCAAAATACATTAAGTTTTACCTATAAATGCAGAGCTTCATTATGAATGAAGAACACCTGACAAACCAAACATAATTACTAAATTTGTACAATACAAGTTCAGATAAGAACTAGAAAAGATTTGCTTCAAGCAAATCTGTCTGTGTGCCTTCAAAAGTTGTAAAGATTAAATGCAACAACTTTTATCCTTTGGTACTTCACATTACATTAAGCTTATGGCTGCATGCAAATTTTAAAGTCCAACTGACCTTGACCTTTGACCTTTACAGGTCACATGTAAATTGCACAGTGTTGCAATACCCACAATTTAAGCCCAACATGAACCAAATCGGATAAAAATTATGAAGTTATGGCAAGATGAAACTTTCAAAGGGCCAAATGACCTTGACCTTTGCCCTTTTGAGGTTGCATGTTCTTCCAAAAAATGTGCAGTGTTGTAATACCTACAATTTGAGTCCAACATGATTAGAATTGGATGGAAATTGGCCAAGCTTTGACCGGATGAAACTTTCAAAGGTCCAAATGACCTTGATCTTTGACCTTTAGAGGTCACAAGTAAGTTTTAAAAATGTGCAGTGTACAATAGCTACAGTTTGAGCCCAACATGATCAAAGTTGGATAAAAATTGACCAAGTTATGGCCAGAAGAAAGCCACCTTCGAAAGTGGCCTTTGACCTTGAGATGACCTCTACCTGAAGTGAACCTTGACCTCAAAAATGACATTTTGGCTTAAAATTGACCTTTGACCTTGACATGACCTTGACATTTGAGATGACCTTTACCTTGCTATGATGGAACTCCTATACACTCGGAACCACATCTGCCATAGTATATGAAATATTGAAGATTTAAAACTTTAATTAGCCCTCATTTGCATAATTTTGAAAAGCATGAACTGTCATTATAAAAAGGCCAGACTTTATCTTAAGAAGTATAATTTTGCCAAGTTTGGAGTTTTTACATGTAATACTTTTCAAATGATATATCGGACAAATTTGCCGAGAGAGAGAGAGAGAGAGAGAGAGAGAGAGAGAGAGAGAGAGAGAGAGAGAGAGAGAGAGAGAGAGAGAGAGAGACGAGAGAGGAGAGAGAGAGAGAGAGAGGAGAGAGAGAGAGAGAGAGAGAGAGAGAGAGAGAGAGAGAGAGAGAGAGAGAGAGAGAGAGAGAGAGAGAGAGAGAGAGAGAGAGAGAGAGAGAGAGAGAGAGAGAGAGAGACCAGTATGTACCCTTTCTAGCTGGATAGCTTATCTTAGTTAAACACCTGCCAGTGTATAAATGAAGTAGAAACAAACTGGGGCATTATATTCAGTCCCAGTGATTGTAAAATAAACATTTGGAGCTGGACCACCTGTACAATCAAGGGAAATCCTAACAAGTACTGCAACAATGGACATCCTGCACCAGAAATGTGAAACAAACCTCATGGTGACCCCTACTCCTCACTTTGAAAGTCTCCAGACAAGCACAATTTCGCTGCCAACCCTGAGTCAATGTTTCAATATAATGTGTCAGCTCAATTTTGCTGCCAACCCTGAGTCAATGTTTCAATATAATGGGTCAGGTTTGTGACATTTGAGTACATATTGTCAAATTGGAGTTGTTTTAAGCTCAGTTGACTTGTCAGTCAGCTGAGCTTATAGGATGGTCCTTCATCCGTTGTCTATCATCTGTCGTCCGTCTCGGGTAGTGGTTGGTAAATGCACGTTTCCTATTGATTACTGTATGCAAGTCAATGGGCATTATAATGCTAATTAACTTTTTTACCTCAGCTGACTTGTCAGTCAGCTGACGTTTTTTGAGGGTCCGTCGTCCGTCCGTCTGTCCGTCCATCTTACGTCCGTCGTCCACAATTCACAATTTCGACTTCTTCTCAAAAACCGTCAGCCAGATTCACTTCAAACTTGGTGGAGATGTGCTTTGGGTGGGTCCCTACCAAGTTTGTTCAAGTGGTCACGGTCCAGTGATTTTTTGATTTTTAATGAATTTTAACCTCAGCTGACTTGTGAGTCAGCTGAGGTTTTTTGAGGGTCCGTCGTCCCTCCGTCGTCTGTCGTCCACAATTCACATTTTCGACTTCTTCTCAAAAACCGTCTGCCAGATTCACTTCAAACTTGGTGGAAATGTGCTTTGGGTGGGTCTCTACCAAGTTTGTTCAAATGGTCGCGGTCCAGTGATTTTTGGATTTTTAATGAATTTTTTTGTTCTTTTTTGGGTAAATCTTAAAAAATCTTCCCTTTCCGAAACCGCTCACCCAATTGCTTTCATATCACACAGGAACACTCCCTGGGACTCTTAGTTCTTAATTTGTTCACCAGGTGGCGCTGCAATTTTTTCCTAATATTTTATGAATTTTTGTGTGTTATAGCTATTTTCGACTTCTTGTCCAGAACCATCACTCAGAGTAACCTGAAACATGGTGGATATGTTCCTTGTAGAAGGGTCAAACAAAGTTGTTCACTATGTGGGAATGCTGCAGATTTCTGATTTTAAACGATTTTTTCAATAAAACTTGTCGGTCAATGCAGCTTTCCTATTGATTACTATGGAAGTCAATGGGCATTCTAATGCTAATTCACATTTTTGACTTCTTCTCCAAAACCGTCATCCAGATTAACTTCAAACTTGGTGGCAATGTACCTTGGATGGGTTTCTACCAATTTTGTTCACGTGGTCATGCTCCAGTGATTTTGGATTTTTAATGAATTTTGTTGTTGTTTTTTTTTTGACAAATTTTAAAAAATCTTCTTCGCCGAAACTGCTTACCCAAATGCTTTGATATCACACAGGAAGACATCTCGGGACTCTTTGTCGTTAATTTGTTCACCAGGTGGCGCTGCAGTTTTTTTTTCTAATTTTTTTATGAATTTTTGTGTGTTATAGCTATTTTCGACTTCTTCTCCAGAACCGTCCCTCAGATTAAGCTTACACTTGGTGGATATGTTCCTAATGGAAGGGCCAAATAAAGTTGTTCACTGGGTGGGAATGCTGCGGATTCCTGATTTTTAGAAAAATTTTCAAGTCGGCTCCTTTGGGGTAAATGCACCTTTCCTATTGATTACCATGTAAGTCAATGGGCATTCTAATGCTAATTTACATTTTTGACTTCTTCTCCAAATCCATCATCCAGATTTACTTCAAACTTGGTGGCAATGTACCTTGGGTGGGTGTCTACCAGGTTTGTTCCAATGGTCACGTTCCAATGAATTTGGATTTTTTTATGATTTTTTTCCCAAAAATCTCTACAAAAGTTTTAATAGGAAAACTTAACATGGGAATTTCTTGTAATGGTCATAAGTTTAATAATATTGACCAGATTTACTTCAAACTTGGTGGGAATGTGCCTTGGGGGGATCTCTACCAAGTTTGTACTAATGGTTACGCTCTATTGAGTTTTGGATTTTTCATAATTTTTTTTGGTTTTTTTTGCGGGGGGAGGGGGGGGGGGCAAACCTTCAAAATTTTTCTCCTCTGAAACCACTCATCCAATTGCTTTGATATCGTACATAGACAATCCCGGGGACTCCTAGTTCCCAATTTGCTCACCAGGTGGCGCTGCAATTTTTTTTGTGAATTTTTTGTATGGTTTTACTATTTTTCACTTGTTCTCAGAACCATCCCTCAGATTAAGCTGAAATGTGATGGATATATTGTTGTGGAAGGGTCAAACAGTTGTTTACTAGGTGGCACTGCTTTGGATTCCTGATTTTTAAGGATTTTCAATTCGGGTACTTATCGTTCAATGCAGCTTTCCTATTGATTACTATGTAAGTCGATGGGCATTCTAATGCTAATTCACAGGACAACTGACCCGAAATTTACTGTTTACTTGATAACTTGAGATCTGTTTTGAGTTAGCTACACATGATAATTATTCTGTATGAAGGTCATGCTGAGACAGTGCATGAATGACCTTGACCTCGTTTGTGGGATCACAGTGCAACATACATGAATTTTACTCTTCATTATAACTTGAGAATTACTTGAACTTTGATGTTGCACATGTAAGTGTTCTTCTATAAAGGTCAGACTTACTCAGAACATGGTGTCCTTGATCCTTTCCCAAGTTCATGGAGCTGCAAGTGTGATGAATGTCAAGATCAGCTGAGGCACCGGCTGTTCACACAGCCCTCCTGTTTTGTTCTTTTTTTTGGACAAATCTTTAAAAATCTTCTCCGAAACCGCTTACCCAATTGCTTTGATATCACACAGGAAGACACCTAGAGACTACTTGTTGGTAATTTGTTCACCAGGTGGGGATGCATTTTTTTTTCTAATTTTTTTTATAAATTTTTGTGTGTTACAGCTATTTTCGACTTCTTCTCCAGAACCGTCTCTCAGATTAAGCTTACACGTGGTGGATATGTTCCTTATGGAAGGGCCAAACAAAGTTGTTCACTATGTGGGACTGCTGCGGATTGCTGATTTTTAATGATTTTTTCAATTCGGCTTCTTTGCGGTAAATGCACCTTTCTTATTGATTACCATGTAAGTCAATGGGCATTCTAATGCTTCTTTACATTTTCGACTTCTTCTCCAAAACCATCATCCAGATTTACCTTAAACTTGGTGGCAATGTACCTTGGGTGGGTGTCTACCAGGTTTGTTCCAATGGTCATGTTCCAATGAATTTTGGATTTTTTTATGATTTTACTATTTTCAAAAATCTTTACAAAAGTCTTAATAGGAAAGTTTAACATGGGAATTTCTTGTAATGGTCATAACTTAAATTATATTGACCAGATTTACTTCAAACTTGGTGGGGATGTGCCTTGGGTGGATCTCTACCAAGTTTGTTCAAATGGTCACGATCTATTGAACTTTGGATTTTTTTATGCATTTTTTTGTTCTTTTTCGGGGCAAACCTTCAAAATTCTTCTCCTCTGAAACCGCTCACCCAATTGCTTTGATATCTTACGTACATTGACACTCCCGGGGACACCTAGTTCCCAATTTTTTCACCAGGTGGCACTGCAATTTTTTAAATTAATTTTTGTATGGTTTTGCTATTTTTCACTTGATTTTCAGAACCGTCCCTCAGATTAAGCTGAAAGGTGATGGATATGTTGTGGGAGGGTCAAACAGTTGTTTACTAGGTGGCACTGCTTTGGATTCCTGATTTTTAAGGATTTTCAATTTGGGTACTTATCGTTCAAATGCAGCTTTCCTATTGATTACTATGTAGATCAATGGGCATTCTAGTGCAAATTCACAGGACGACTGACTCAGAATTTTCTGTTCACTTGATAACTTGAGATCTGTTTTGAGTTAGCTACACATGTTAATTATTCTGTATGAAGGTCAGGCTTAGACAGTACATGAATGACCTTGACCTCGTGTGTGGGGTCACAGTGCAACATACATGAATTTTACCCTTCATTATAACTTGAGAACTACTTGAACTTTGATGTTGCACATGTAAGTGTTCTTCTATAAAGGTCAGACTTACTCAGAACATGGTGTCCTTGATCCTTTGCCAAGTTCATAGAGCTGCAAGTGTGATGAATGTCAAGATCAGCTGAGGCACGGGCTGTTCACACAGCCCTCTTGTTTGTTTGTTTGTTTTTTTTGGGGGGGGGGGGGTTAAATCTTAAAAAATCACAAGTGTATATTTACATGTCAGCTGGACACAGGACTGTTAGAATCCTCTTGTTAATGAATTTTTTCAATTCTGATATATTTCGGTTAATGCATGCAATTCTAGTGATAACTGTATAAGTCATTGGGAATATGAGGCATACATTTTAGAGTTCTCCCTCGCCAAGTGCTTTATTTTTTATGAAAAGTGAAGGAGTTGAATTATTATAGCACTTTGTGAAGAAATTTTGCCTTTGCAATGACGCAATATACACTTGATTCACTATTTTATCATGTAGGATTGCATCTCATTTGGTCACTGCTCTCGTCAAACATCGCTACTTTCGGTAGTAGTTTGACCACGGGGGTCTGTGACGTCACGGAAGGGAGCTTCTACTCCAACTCAGATTATAAATATTGACTCACAGCAGTGAATGTCAGTGTGCTCATGGCTTACTTGATTAAAATGGGGATGCAAACAAGACACTTCCCGCTTGTTCAGTCTGAACTCATCCACCATGGTGAACTGATGTTGGAAGGAGCCACGGGCTACGACAAAGCCTGTCTTTGCTGGTGTAACTAGGACTGATCGAGTCTGTGCCCTTGCTGATCATTTCACAGTTCTAGTGCCATGGAAGAGGACCAGAGCTGGTGCTTGGGAAGTTTAGTCTGGTAAGGGATGCTTTGCAAAAGTCGGTGTACTTAAATTACTATATAAGTGACTGGTTGAAGTTTAGGTTTCTGAGTACTACCAGATTATAGCCTATTATAAGAAGGCAGACCATTTATTCTATCGGTGATTTGCTGTCTTGTATGCAATTCAGAACTTTCCCCCACAAGTGGAGCCACTGTGCACAACTGCTTTCTTTCCTCCGTTCACAAGAGAATCCCCTTTTGGGGGGGCAAGCCTGCTTGATTGTATATTTTTAACATGGGCACCTATCCAGGAACAAACCTCGGGTGATGGGAAAATATGAATACATGTTCAGATAGCTGTGCATATGAGAAGAGTGTGGCAACTCAGCTGGAACAATGTTTACACAACAATGAGAGAAGGGAAACTTATTACAGTATATGAGGGCAATTTTGGGAAAACAAACTGCATTTCCTCAGTGAAATGTTAGCAAGTACCTTGTTCTGAGTTGATCTTTTCAAAGTGTGCACATACATAAATGACTGGTGAGTAGCCACTGTTGACTATGCTGCTGCATGGTAGTGATCAGACATTCCTCAATGTCAAAATGTACTCAGTGCGTAGGTGTCAAAAACTATGCAGGTAATTGACTCAAAGGTGTCAGAATCACCTCTCCCCACACATGAAATAAAGACAGCCACACCTTGAAGATGTTAGTTTTATTCCCCTCTCTTTACAGTAGAACATTTAGCACATAATGTCACAGGAGAATGCAAGTAATTCAGGACTTTCCCCCACAGGTGGACCACTTTGCCCAGTGATTTTCTCTCCTCCAATGCCTACAGAAAACCCCTTTGCTGGGGTAAGAGTAAGACTACTTGATTGGATAGTTTTAACATAGGCACTTTCCACAGAGCAAGGTTTACATGGTAAAATAACATGAATATATCTCAGCTGAACAAGTTTAAGTATGGAAGGAAAATGGCCTCTAAACTATTGATGAAACCTTTCATAAAATGTTGAACTTAAGTTGAGACTATTTTAGGGCAGTGAAGCTTGCCTCATTAATGAAGTGTCCAGGGCCAGAATTTCGGCGAGAATCTGAGAATCCATTCTCGTACAGATTCTCCTAAACTTGTCTTTTTTAAAAAAGAAAACTAATTGACAAAAATCCAAATAGATTCTCGCAAAATTCTCGAAACCTTTCATAAAATGTTGAACTTCTAACAATAGGTTAAGACTACTTTAGGGCAGTAAAGCTTGCCTAATCAGTGACGTGTCTGTCATAACTGAAACAATGGTGTTTTGCCCTTTAAACACCACACTTGTATGAATGGTAATATCCCACAGAGCCATATGCTGTGGCATCATGAGCACAGATTGCCAAAATGTATTCAGTTTAAAGTTTTCACAAACTACTCAGGTGATTAACCCCACAGGTGTCAGAAACTAACTGACACCTATGCAAGTGTGGGTGGTCAGTACACAGATATGCACTACCGTATTAGGGTCTCAATAATTTTGCCTGTAAAAAGTTTTTAACATCTTCAAATTAAAAATTCCTGGTACATTACTGATGTTGACAGGCATACTAATCAAAAAGTTTTTACAATTTATGTTAACATTTCTATTGTTGACCTCAAATTTACTTTAGAGATTGGTACTTTTAACATGCGTTACCCTATGCCCACAATTGTTCACCCCCGCAATGCCCTCTCCAGTCTGCTGGAGGCGAGAAAAGTCTATGCTTTGCTGGTTCTGTGAAAGGAGTCAATTGTTTTAGCTAAATGATGTTGACCCTCTTTTTGCTGTACAGTGCTTTACTTTCTCCTATTTTTGATGCAAAAGGGATTCATATAGGGCTACACCCTTATTCCCGATCATTTTACCTGCAGTATATGCTGCACGATGAGACAGGGAAAACAGTAGCACCTCTCGCTGCGTGGCTTATGTGTATTCAAGCTGTGGTCAAGTGCTTGTTTATTCTCCCCTTTTGAAGTTTGTGGCATGCTACAGTGGTCACTATTAATCCATTCAGGCATACATTGGACTCACAGATGCTTTTCAATGCAACTCTTTACCTTCACGTATCCCAAGCTTGTTATATATAAATCACTAAATAGAATAAAACAAAAATCCTTCTGCACACAGGCCTATCATTTCAAATTCAACTGGTTTTGAGTTTACATTTACACTGTCTTAGCATGCAGCATGCACTGCCAGTATTGGCGATTGGCAACTGCACAAGATGGCCTGCCATAAACTTCAACCAGTCACTTATACGGGAATTTTCGCACTTTTGAAAAGCATCCCTAATCAATACCAGCCTAAACGTACCAAGCGCCAGTTTTGTTAGTCTTCCGTAGCAGCTACAGCAAGGCATGGTCAGTGCTGGGCACAGACTCAGCACCAGTTACACAGGCAAACTTCACCGGCTTTGTCGTCGCTCGTGCCTCCTTCCAGTAAGGCTGAATTTCTCTGCCCTTCTCCCTTCCTGACCCTATATCTTCCCCCTCATGCTCAGGGAGATCCTCTTTGGAAAAGGAACAGCTAAAATTGAGATGCAGCTTATTTTCTATGTAGCTACTGCTAATGGTTTTTGTCGCTATCCACCATGGTATCACATTTACTCCTTTAATTCCATGACATCACGACCCAGAGCCCGCTTGATAGCCAAAAAGGTGTGAACTTGTCAACTTTGGGCCCATCAAGGGCAACAAAATTCTTTTGCAAATAAAGTAATTTTCCTGTGTGAATATGGCAAATTATCTTCACAAAGGTGCTATACCACTCCAAGTCCTCCATGTTGAACAAAAGTAAATCTTTTTGGCTTTTGAGACCTCTAACTTCCCGCCACACCAGCATACCTGATTGTCTTAGTAACCGTAGTCTTGCCTGATGAGTTACGGGCCGCTGCCTGTGTGGTGAAGTGAAATATTACTAATATTTTAAAGAAGGAATACTTAGTACAGGCAGGTGGAAATTTATATTTGTTACCAATGTAGGAAGCACTAAATGAATACAAGTTTAGTATTTGTAAACTTGAATTTCTCTAAAAGACACTAATTTGGTGAGAAAGGGGTATCTAGACCTGTCTGTGACATTGATATGCCCATGTGTCATTGGTGATTGACAGGAGTGAACCCTGTACTTTGTGGTGGGAAATTAATACACGTCTTGTATTGTTCCAATCTCATTTTCAATCACAATGGGCCTCCTTCATTTGAGCGGAGCCCTGTTGTTCAATTTGGGTACTGTAGTTCTAGAAATTTTCATGCTCAACGTAGTTTTGCGCTGTACTTGATGTGCGAAAATAAGATGCGCCAAAATTAATTGACATAATGACAGATTATATAGAAAAGCCATTGATGTGCAGAATTAAAATGCGGAAATATTTTCTAATTTAGAAAACCAAGTTTGCGCAAAATTAACCACATGTTTAAATTTCTAGATCTACCGTATCTGTTGTTGAATGCATACAGTCCTGTTGATTACTGTGCAAGTCAATATATATATTGCAATGGAAATTCACATTTTCAACTTCTCAAAAACTGTCAACCAAATTCACTTCAAACGTGGTGGGGATGTACCTTGAGTGTATTCTTACCAATTTTGTTCAAATGGTCATGCTACAGTGATTCTTACGAAGGTTTTTACCTCAGCTTATCAGTTAGCTGAGGTTAAATGGTGATTATGCATTTATCGTCCATCTGTCATCTACAAGTGACATTTTTGACTTCACCAAAACTGTCATTAAGAGGCACTTCAAATGTGGTGGGAGTGTACTTTGCATGGTTCTGTACCAAGTTTGCCAAAATGGTCATGTTCCAGCTATTTATGGATTTTTTATTAAATTGTTTGTTTAATTTTGGTAAGGTCTTTAAAAATCATCCCCACAACTGCCAATCAAATAACTTTGAAATGCACAGGGACACTTCTGATGATTTACAGATCTTAATTGTTCAACAGGTGGGCTGTGATTTTTTACCTGGGCTGACTTGTCTGTCAGCTGAGGTTATAGAATAGGACCCTCCTGGCACTTCCCTACCTCCACACCCCACCATAGAATAGAATCCACTCTGAGCACCTTTTCTGATAATTCCTGGATATGCAACTGGGGATGTAACCTTATATGTTTAGAAAAGATGATGCATGTATTGACCTTTGTAGTCATATCTTCCTGGACAAACAAGTTCACCTGTATCGATTTATCATTTTCTCTTTTTCACTTTGTCCTCTAGTCCCCCCACTGACAGAAAGTCAATTAAAAGCACTTTTTCTCTTTGGTTTTCACAGAAATGCAACTGAATTCATGTCATTGACTTTTGGTGTGGTGTGGAAGTTGTGATGAATTATATCTAGTCCATATGGTCCATGTCATAGTCACATAAAAATGAGTACATTATTGCAAGGTACTGCAGAACAGTTGATATAAATGTGCAATGAAGAGGAAATACTTGGCCATCTTGCTGAGTAGTCTCCTATGCTTTAAAGAGCCTTCGTTGTGACTGGTCTATTTCTGCTATGGCAGCATCCACTATGGAGGACTTTGTGTTTACTATAACCTACGTCCCTCTGTGGAATGCTACACCTGTACATTTGGACGAATTGATTGGCATGCATGAGCTCCTAACGAGTGCAGGCTTCTTGAGATCACATGCTGCATGCTTACCCTGGGTGTACCGCAGGCTGGACCTCCAGCTGGAAGGGTTCTGACTTTCCTTGTTTACCAGGTGCATAATTAATCTATCTAGCAAGTCCAATTGCTAGGCTTCACAGGTGGGTTTTGATATGTTAAATATTGATGAGGTGGGAGACTTGTTAATTAGGGACTTGCAGTGAGAAGTGTCAATCCAGTGTGCACACAGTGATGATGACCAGACTGAAGTATCAAAGCAGACAGGCCCTGTAAACCAGCCCCTTTCCCATACATTGGCTTTTTGATAGGATTTTGATGGGTGATGATTTTCCCATGAAATAGAACTGGGCACAGTGATGATTAATGTATCTAGTGAATTGGAGGTTGATTTAATGTGCCAAGGGGTCAATGTGGTTGTGGAGAATTACAGGCTGTCCTGGTCTCCAGCCTGGTCCCCGGCCTGGTCCACTGTGCATGCTCTATGGCTCTTGGCTCTTGCACACAACACCATTTATAGCTTGCAATTGGCAGAATTAAGTAGGAAATCAACTGTCAGAATTACTGCTGGTGCTGGGTCACAGTCAGCATTATTGACGAGCTGTGTCCATGAATGCTGACTTGTCTGTAGTGGCCGGTAGCTCAGCTTGAACTTCAAGGCTGGTGTGGTTGTTGGGACGTGGATTTAGGCTGTGTATTGTGTCTGTTTGTGTTTGGTGGCCAGCCAGGGGATCACTGCATGCCTAGTTTCTGTATTTGGTCCTGTTACCAAGCAATTGATGCACAAAGCTTGCCAAGTACCAAGCTTTTGTCAGCAGTGTCTGTAGCAGATCAAAGCCTGGATGAAATTCAGTGCTGATAACATAATAGCCATTGTGACCTACAACAAAGGAGCTGGGAAGTGACAGAACAAGGCATCCACTGGTCTCCATGTGCCAGAACAGGTAGGTTTGTGGCAAAGTGACAAATGGACTTTCAATCAATAAACATAAACATATGTATATAGGGATTTGAAAGTTGCACCACTTTAATAATGTTCTATCTGCCATGTGTTTGCATCCAGTTTGCTCAGACAGTTTCTCTGATGTGTGGTTTTGTGTCCACAGAAAATCAGTTTGGTGTAAAATTGGTGCAGCAAGTATACAATGTACGCACATAGAAGACTTTACAGAAGCTGGGCCATGTCCACAAATTGGGACATGTTTTATCAACAAAACTATGAAATGATAAAATTTAAGTATATACTGTACTTAACTTCTTTGTGGGGGGGGGGGAAATCATGTATTGATTTGCAAACATATTGGTGTGAACATCCGCATGGCTTTTAGCTTATGAATGGCTCAAACTCGATTGTTTTGATGGCTTTCACAGTTGTTTTTTTTTTTTTTTTTTTTTTTTTTTCACTGACATGGAAATGTCGAGTATTGATGGAGGAAGCCTTACAGTTAAGAATGAGCCTAAGCACACAGGATGTAAGTATTATGGTCTTGGCTGCCAGGGACCAAGAGATTAGGTCTGCTATGAAAAACTACTATCAGAACAGTTCTGTACCTCTCCTTAATATGCAAATCAAATTCAAACCTCTGACTGTACTTACATGCTTTCATGTTTGTATATGTATATACATGTACTTTGAGCTTACATTGAAAATGGTGTGCAAATCATGAGCAAAGAACACAGAGACAGCTAGTCACAGCAACAGTAGGGTTAACATTAAGGCATAGGATTATGTGTACTTTACACAGAGACAGCTAGTCACAGCACTAGTAGGGTTAATACGAAGGCATAGGATTATGTGTGCTTTACACAGAGACAGCCAGTCACAGCATCAGTAGTGTCAATGTGCACGTGAAGTGTTTTGTAAATACTTTTCTTCTAGGTGTTCAGTGATGGTACTTGAACCTTTTGTGTGATTTATGGCCAGCCAACAGTACTATTGTTGTTATTAGTATTACCATTACAAGAAAGAAGCAAATTGGGAAAGATGATTTGCTGCATAGCAAATCAATGTGTGTGTCTTCAAAGCATATTGGTATGGCAATGTACAACTATTCCATAACACAGGCGTAGAAGTTGGAATGGCATCTCTATCTATTATAGCTTTGCAGTTATTCAAGATTTAAAATTTCTAATGGTATTATAAATTTAGCATAATTTAAATTGCTACAACTTTTATTTTTGATTCATTTGGTGTGCAATGGTCAACAACCCCCTAGTAGAAGTTGGAATGATATCTCTATCTATTATAGTGTTGAAGATACTCAAGATTGAAAATTTCGAAATACTGCTAATTAGCATGATTTAAATTGCTAGAACTTTTGTTTTAGATTCATTTCATGCGCACTGGTCAATAGACCCCTAGTACAAGTTGGAATGACGTCTCTATCTATAATAGTTTTGAAGATAAGAAAGAAAGAAAGAAAGAAAGGAAGGAAGGAAGGAAGGAAGGAAGGAGGGAGGGAGGGAGGGAAGAAAGAGAGAGAGAGAGAGAGAGAGAGAGAGAGAGAAAGAAAGAAAGAAAGAAAGAAAGAAAGAAAGAAAGAAAGAAAGGAAAGAAGAAAAACAATATGTCTGTGCTGGCACACAGACATAATACATAATTTCTAGAAAAACAATATGTCTGTGTTGGCACACAGACATAACCAGGCAGACGCTGCTGAACACTACATGATATGTAAATACATATCAGACTCGAGCACTGTCAGTCTGGTTGGAGATTGTAAAATCGTCATCCATTTTTATGATAAGAATGTGGGAGATTTTTTGCCCAAGTGTGTGTGTGTGTGTGTGTGTGTGTGTGTGTGTGTGTGTGTGTGTGTGTGGCGGGGGGGGGGGGGTAGGCTGTATGACTTTTTAAAAAATTTGCTATTTGTTCTCCATGTACATTGAGTGTTTACAAAACAGAATAACACATAATTACAGACATCATGTTAACTTAACAGAAACGAAGATATTGAACCCAGCTGCTGAATAAACAGATTTTGCTTAAAATGATTGTACTGTACTTTGCCTTTCAACTGGATGTGTTCAATGAGGTAAACAGTTGTTAAACTATATATTCATTTTTACCCTTGGCACATAAAGTGGCAGAAGGTATTGTAGTCTGTCCGTCTTGTTGACGTCACCTAGATATGTAAAAAAATATTTACCATAGCTATACCAAATTTTATCACAGAAGAATCTTATGATGGACCAGGTTCCTATTGCAAACCAGCTTCCTTTGATTATTTTTCAACTTCTTATGAAACTTTTAATGTATTTATTTGAAGGCTGTCAGAGTGGCATCGACCTTGTCGACATTACTGCGATATCTCAAAAAATATTGACCACAGCTTTACCAAATTTTTGTCACAGATCTATCTTATGATGGACCAGGTTCCTCTTAAAAACCAGTTTCCTCTTTGTATTTATAAACGTCTTATTAAACTTGAAAGTATTTATCTTCAAGGCCATCTGAGTGATTCACAAGGGGACGATGCTACCATAATATCTCAACAATGATCCAATGCAGCTTCACCAATTTTTTTCAGAGATGCACATTGTGGTGGACCACATTCTTTTTGAAAACCAGCTTCCTCTTACTGTTTTTAAACTTGTTATGAAACTTTTGAAGTATTTATTTTATGGCCATCTGAGTGATGCACAGTACAGTAGTCTCTGTCACCAGAACTTGCCCTAAGAATACATCCAAAAGTGCTCTTTCATTTCATGGGCAACAGTATGAAAATTGTATGTTAAGTTTTCTACTGCGAAGTCTCAACAATAAAAAAATGCAGAATTGAGGAAAAAAGATTGTGGGTGCTGAGGGGAATGCATTCTCTGAACGCTATTTTCAGACATGCTCTAAGATGAATGTAATATTTCCATTGTAAAATGCAATTGTTCAAAACATACATGCTCTTTGATTCATGTAAACCAAAAATAATATATCAGAAGGAGACAGTACAATAGTTTCTCCATTGTTAATATTATTCCACCAGTCTTGGAAACTAGTCCAAAATATTTGAATCTGGTCACAATCTACAAATCTGTGAATAATAGAATCCATTGATGGACAGTAAGAACATAGTTCAGACTCTGTTATCCCCATTTTTTTCAGCCTGGAATTACGGAGTAAAGAAAATTGAAATGCTTGTAACCTTTTTTCTATGGTGCGTAAATAAGGAAGGCTACAAATATTCACCAAATCGGGAACGGTAGTACCAAATGTTTCAGACCACCGAATTTGACCAGCTGCCACATCTTTAAATTTAGAATCAATTAGGTACCAATATATTTGTTTGCAAGACAGATGTAATATACGGTGAGACATATCATTAATATATACTACTGGAAACTCCTTGGGAATTTTGATAATGTCCAAACCAATTTGTTGTTTCCAGTGTGCTGGTATTGCAGACCATAAAAAGTGATATTCTAAAAAGTGTGGGTTGATACCATGTTTGTTTCTCAAGTCTTCTCTTGACAAGAAAATGCTACCATTGTCAACAACCTACCCTATGAATTTGACTCCTTTACGATACCAGTGTTTGAAAAGTATAGGTTTTCTCTCAACTGTAATGAAATTAGTATGCCACAACATTTCATTCATAAGGTCAGTTCCAGAGTTGGGGATATTCATCAGCTGAATTTCTTTCTATGTATTGATTAAATCTCGATAAAACAAAGGAAGATGAGACAGATTGAATTTCAAAACACATCTGCTGAAAAACACAGCTGATACTTTCATATGTGAAATATATTGCTGAAAAGGGAATATCCATTGTTGAATAAACATTTAATCCAGTTAAAATTTCAATGCGTTGATCTGGGATTTGAAATGTAGGAGTTTCATACCACCATTAGTTATGCTCTTATACATAACTGCGGCCTTTACTTTTTTTTGGTGTACCATTGCTCCACACAAAATTTCCAATGCAAGTTTGTATTTCCTTAATTACAGTTTCATCAGTATGGATGAGTGAGCACAAAAAGTACTTTTGAGATTACCAGTGACTTTAATACTATATTTCTTCCAATTAGCAATAAGTTTCTGGCCCTCCAAACTTTCAAGAATTTTTTAAATGAAGTAAGTTCAGGATCAAAACTGAGCTTAGTCATGTGCTTTTCATCTTCATGGAAGGCTATGCCTAATACAGCAAAATGATTTTACACCAGAGAACAGGTAAATCACCATCACGCGAAAATTTACTTGCCCCTGTCCATCTTGCAATAGTCTTGTCATTGTTACACTTTAAACTGGAGAGAATTTCAAAATTTTGAAGAACATTGAGCAACTGCTTTGCAGATTTTATGTCTGATAGGAAACATGTAGTGTCACCTGCCAGCTGAGATATTTTTATTTCTTCTCCTCCTAGAGTGATCCCTTTAAATAGTACAGAAAAACATGATATTATATTGAAGTTGCTTCTAATAGAGATAGCTAGGAGTTCGACAGCTAAAATGAACAAAAAGGGTGAAACAGGACACCCCTGCCTTACTCCTCTAGATAGGGTAAAAAATTCAGAAGCATAGCTGATGTTAATATCACAAGATGGATCATTAAACATGACAGAGATCCACCTTCGGAAATATTCTCCAAAGTTAAAGGCATCTAGCACTTTATTGATATAAAGCCATTCTATGGTGTCAAATGCCTTTTCAAAGTCAATGAATAAAATCAATCCAGGAATGTTCTGTATTCCAGTTAATCTTAAGACATATCAATCACTCTCATATTTTTACCAATAAATCTATTTTTTATTCAGGTAACCTGTTTGGTCACAGTGTCTTAGGTAAGAAACTTACTTCTTGCCCTAGATTTGGGCAGAAGTTTATAGTGGGTATTCAAGAGGGAGATAGGCTGCCAGTTTTTCAGCAAAGTGTGTTGTTTATACTTTTTAGGGATTAAAAGTATGATACTTCTGTGTTGGTTAATAGAAAGCTTGCCTGTATTGAAAGCATAATTTAATGCATCAACAACCAACTCTTTCATTTATATAAGTAGAACTTTATTTTGGGAGGATGACTCAGTTAGTGTGTGAGACACACTAATCTTCTCTGAGTCCCTCTAAATTTTACAGTATATACAGTCAAATATCAGATGTAAGCAAAATCTCACATGTACATAAGATGAGTACTGTGTTAAATACACCGATAATAGCATTCAGTTTTGTTTTTTATGCAGTTCAAGTAAATGTTTGGTGCAGTGCCTCATGAACGTGTGTAAGGAAGGAGAGCTTAGGATTTCCATTGGTATTCCACATGGCTGTCCCACTGTAACCTATTGTTCTTTTCAAAAAGTCTGTCGTAGGTCGGTTAAGGTATAGCTGGTTATCAGTGGCTGGCCGTAAATTCACAGCATGGAAATCGTTCACATGAACAAATATATTCTTCATATATTTTTTCTTCTCCCAGTTTAGAGGCCTTTTGTAGATCTGTTAAACATGAAGTGGTCAAATTCAAACCTGAAATTTCTTGCACAGACAATCTGTTGAGAGATAAACATCATGGCCTTAATGAACTTAAAGCCAACCCTCACATAGTGATCAAAAAAGCTGACAAAGGCTCAGCTATAGTCATACAGAGTACTGCTGACTATATCGCAGAAGCCAACAAACAGTTGTCAAACACTAATCATTATACCAAAGTTGGGATCAATTTGACCAACATCCACAATGACAAAATTTGCGAGGTATTCTCGGATATGCTATCAAACAATAGCATTAGTCCCAAATTACATGATTATTTGTATATTAAGGAACCAAGAGTACCCAGCCTCTATCTCCTGCCAAAAATACACAAGGGCACCCTTCCACCACCAGGGCACCCAATTATGAGTGCCCTACAGAAAGAAGATCAGCTTTTGTTGATTTCTCTCTTAAACCGCTGGTGAAGAAAATTTCCAGCCACATCAGAGATACCACCGACTTCATTAACAAAATTGAAGCCTTGGATCCACTCACTGAAAATACGCTTCTGGTTACATCAGATGTAAATTCACTTTACACTAATATCCCTATTACAGAGGGTTTACACAGTGCTGCCAGAGCCCTATTACACATTAGGGACCCCTCTGAGAAGCCAAGCACTCCAGAACTTATACAGCTACTTAGATTGGTTCTCACCTGCAACAATTTTCAGTTTAATGGCTTCCACTACTTATAAATAAGTGGTACCACCATGGGAACAAAAGTAGCTCCCTCATTTGCCAATACTTTTATGGCAGATCTAGAAGAAAACATGCTCTTACATTTCCAACTGCAACCCAAAGTTTGGTGGTGTTACATAGATGACATCTATTGTATATGGACTCGTGGTGACACACAACTTGAACAGTTTGTATCACATCTGAATTACTGTCATGAGACTATTCAAGTTCTCTTTTCAGTCCTCTCCCACAGAAATCAATTTTCTTGACACCACTGTGCGGATTGACTCAGATCATAGGGCTTACACGACCCTTTATGTGAAGCCCACAGATACACACACTTACCTGCATTTCAGATCAGCCCATCCTAAACATTCCAAGGTGGGATTGTTGAAAAAATCATAGACCAATTAAAGCCAAAATCTAGCTGTGGCCATGATGGTCTTTCTATCAAGCTACTTAAGAAATTTAAAACTGCCTTAATAAGTCCTATTACTTCTGTTATCAATCAAAGTATTAATACTGGAATCTTCCCAGATAAACTTAAAATTGCCAAAGTGATACCGCTGTTTAAGAAAGATGATAAAACTGTGTTCACAAATTATCGACCAATTTCCTTACTACCTTCAATCTCAAAGGTCTTTGAAAGGGTGATCTTCTTTCAACTGTATGACTATTTCATTAAATTTGATTTATTTTATGACAGTCAGTATGGATTTAGGAAAGGTCACTCGACTGAAAATTGCCGCAACGGAATTAATTAGTACAATAATTGAAGAAATGGATAATGGAAACAACCCCCTTTGTATATTCTTAGACCTATCAAAAGCCTTCGAAACCCTGAATCGTGACATTTTGATAGAAAAACTTGAATATTATGGTGTCAATAGTAACTCCCTAAACCTACTGAGAAGCTATCTATCAAACAGAAAACAATATGTTGACCTTGATGGAACCAAATCTGGACTTTTGGACATTAAAACTTGGGTTCCACAAGGATCCATTCTAGGTCCTCTGTTATTTATTATCTACATGAATGATTTTTCATATGCAAGCCAAATTTCAAATTTATTCTATATGCTGACGACACCACTCTATTAACAAATCTTAACATGTTGAATCGCAATATTCTTATCAATGATGAATTGAGAAATATAAATGACTGGCTGAAAGTAAATGAACTGTCTCTAAATATTAAGAAGTGAAAATTTATGGTATTCCACCATATTGGAAAGAAAATAGACTTACCTGATGTTTTCATGGATGGCATCCATATTGAAGCAGAAAACAGTTTTAATTTCTTAGGTCTAACTCTTGACCATCATATTAATTGGACTGATCATCTTACCAAAATCTCAAACAAAATTTCCCAGGCAGTTGGAATTTTGAACAGACTTAAATATTTTTTGCCCACTCATTCAAAGCTCATGATTTACAATTCATTAATACTGCCACACATTAACTTTGGAATTTTAAACTGGGGGTTCAAACTAAATAGAATAGAAAAATTGCAAAAGAAAGCTCTAAGATGGATAACATGTAGCAAATATAATGCCCACACCGATCCACTGTTTAAAGAGTTAAAATTACTGAAAGTAAATGACATCTTTACTCAAATGAAGCTAAAATTTTATCATAAATTCACAAATAAAAACCTTCCAAGCAAACTTTTATCACTTCCCTGTAAATCAAGGCAAGACGCCCACAGTCATAGTACAAGAGGAAGTGGTAAATTATTTTTAAATAGAGTCAATACTACTCTAGCTAAACAAAGCTTGAAATATGATATCCCTGTGGTAGTAAATAGTACTGCAAAAACTATCATGGATAAATTCCACACTCACAGCTTACAGGGTTTTGTTATCTATGTTAAAAATGAATTTTTAAGGAGCTACCAATTTGTATGCTCAAGATTAAACTGTTATGTGTGTCAGAGAAATATTTAGTAATTGCAAATTTATCTCATAGTATGTACCACATCCTTTATTACAGCCACATATGTATGTAATTACTAATTTCAATGGAATCGACACAGAAGCTTTTATCTCTATTCTTTCTCTTTTTACTTTCTCAGATGTTCAGCCTGCCATATACCTATATTTTTGTACATAAATGATTATTATCAAATCTTGTTACATGTATATTAAACTATACATTCTTACCTTAGGGTGGCTCATGTGTGAGCGACATCTTTTTGTCATAATGTGGGTCTCCCTGACCTCTTGTATCATGTATTCATATTTTGTAATATAAATTTTATTGGTTGAATAAAGGCAATCTGAATCTGAATCTCACAGCCAGCTGCTCAGAACCAACAATGCCATAAATGATATGTCGCCCAGACTCTGCATCCACTTAAGGACCGGCTACATGAGCATTTTTCTGATACATCAACAACAGAGTGCTTGCCCAACCATTGGGCAGACATTTTGCCCAACAAGACCACACTGGACTTGATCTTAAAATCCAGGTTTTAGAGTACATCCCTACTCCCCCTCATCTAGAGTGCACTATACAGCTGCGACTGGACAGAGAGAGACATTGGATGCACCAATCGCGCTCCATAGAGCCCTTCAGTCTCAACATCATAGGAAAATGAGCTCCTTTGCCCAGTCTTATGCTAGATTTTTAAGTTCAGAGCTCATCTTCCCATAATGGTACTGCTTGAGAAACACTTTAAGTGTTATTCTCCCTTGGCCAATGCACACTTATCACACTGTGTAGTCACACAATCTCAGGTCCCTATTCAGGACTTGGTGATACATCAGTATCTCCCACATTTACCGTTATACACACACCAATATTGGTAGTGTACAAGCAGTAGTTCAAAGTCTTTTTCCTACTGCTATCCAAACGTTGGTTTGGATCACATTTTACTATGACAACCTTAGTCATAGTGGAACCCGGCTTCCGTGTTACTTAATCACATCTCTGTGTTTTACTTGACACCGGCAAAGCGCATTCTGGGGGTTGAACGGTCTAGCGTCATTTGCCATCTTGTCCTTGACGAGTCAATGTATTTGACGAAACCGGTCAGACACTTTCCAAAATTTCTGTTATCCCTTGCGGCCTTTGCACAGTCTTATTTGCTTATTCTTCATGTATGGTGACGCCATATCATTCAATGACTTATATACAAGCACTGCCTTTTTAAATGTAATCCGTACTTCCAATGCCATCCAGTTAAGTTTGTGAATTAAGTCCTTGTAACTAACAAAGCAGGTTGTGTCTGTAACCAGGTATGCAGCTGCTTTATGCAGTCATTACACTTTCTTTAGCAAAGCCCTATTACAGTTGCCCCATATGGTGCAACGATAATCAAAGTGTGGGAGTATTTAAGCATTCACATACAGTTTCCTCACATGAAACAGCAAAAAGTAGCATATTTTCCTCAAAATGTTAAGATTTATAGCTATTTTCTTACATAGGTGGGCAACCTGTGCATCCCACGTCAAAAATCTGTCAACATAGAGCCCTTAAACTTTTTGTTCACTTACAGTCTCTAGTAAATGTCCATCCAAGTAAATACTTAAAATATCCTCTCCTAACTCACTAGCCTTCCTTTTTGAAGACAATAACATTGTTTTTTATTTCTTTTGGTTGGCTAATAACCTATTGTCCTTGCACCATTGATCTGCCATTTTAGCCTTCTCATTCAACCGTTCTTCTATTTTGTTTATACATTTCTCAGTTGCATAGATGGTAGTGTCATCGGCATACATGTTCATGTTCATGTCGTTCAAGTAGACGGGCAGATCATTGATGAACAAAATGAAGATTAGTGGTCCCAATATAGACCCCTGTGGAAATCCATACACTATTTTGAGGGGTTCAGACATTACTTTGTGCCCACATACTGCCTGAAATCTATCACTGAGATATGACTTGAACCACTGGTATGCACTGTCAGAACAATGGTGTAGTTTGGGTTTCTCCAGCAGCAGTTCATGCTCAACTAAGTCAAATGCTTTTTGTAGATCCAACTTGACTGATCCTACCAGCTGACCATCATCAAGAACATTTAAGCCATGTTTCCAGTAATTTATGGAGGCCTGTTTCACAGGAATGACATTTCCTGGATCCTGACTGACATGAACACAGAAGGTTGTACTTTGTAAGAAACAGGTAAAAACAGGAGTGAATGTGTCTTTCAAGTACTTTTGACAGTGCCCACAGAACAGATATAGGCCTGTAGTTGCTAACTTCCATAGTTGTTCCATCTTTGTGAATTGGCCTAACCTTGGCGATCTTCCATGAAATTGGAAATATATTACTGTCAATACTCAGGTTGAATAAGTAAGTTAGTGGTTTGAAGAAACAGACAGATGCCATTTGCAGAAGTTTTAAGTCAAGTTCATCAGTACGTCTTGATTCCTTTGGATTAAGGTTGCAGAGTACTTTCACCACATCATCCTCTTTCATTCTTGGAATGCTGAAATACACATCTTGAGGGATGTTGTCCTTGATATATTCCTTCACCTTCTGTAGTCAAGTGTTAGATCTGTCACTAGTACCTTTCGGTAGCAAATTTTTTGCAACTCATGTGAAATATTTATTGAATTGGTCTACTATAACTTTCCTATCTGTGATTATGTCATATCCAATGTTTAGAGTGGATGGAACTGTGTCACTATTCTTCCCAGCAAGACTTTTCAGACATTTCCATAGCATACTGGGATTTTTCACATTTTCTTTGACAATCTTACTGTTAAACCACTTCTTTGTCTGGCATACTAATTTGATAACCTTGTTTCTCCACATTTTGTACATTTCGGTATTGCCCAATGATTTGAACTGGTCATGCATTTATATTGCACCAATTACTTCCTCATTAATCCATTCTGGTTGTTGTAGGTGCTTGACCCCATGTGTTTTAAGAGGGGCGTGTCAGTTTAATACTGCTGTATAGTTTGACAGGAAAAAGTCCACTGCCTCATGTGGGTTACGCAAATTATATAGTTGTTGGCTGTGAATATTCAGTATATCTTGTATAAATTGTTCAGGTTGAAAGTTTTTCATGCTGCCGTACTTAACTGCTGTGTGACCAGGGTCATTATTGATAATACTTCTGCTTTTCAAATCCAAGCATATGGGGAAGTGATCACTGATGCCTAGTTTTGGTACTGTCATTTGCTGCACAGATGTAACATTGGAGACATAAATGTGGTCTATGAGTGTAGCTGACTTCTTGGTTATCCTGTTCGGTTCCTTGATAATTTGTGGTATGATGAGATGAGGTCAATCCATGTGTTTTTCTCAGCAATATTTATCCAGTCCATATTGAAATCACCAAGTATATAAAATTCCTTATTTAGAGTATACACCTGCTCAAGCTGTTTATCAAAACTGTCAACCCAGCACACTTTTGCATTTTGCATTTGGTGGTCTGTATACAAAACATATTCACAGGTTTACTTACAGGTAATTGAATTTCCAGCCACACAGACTCAACTTCATCACTTTCAAGGTCTTTCCAGTTAAGGAAAGGAATCTTTGACGAAATGTATGTTAAAATTCCGCCACCTTTCTTGTGCTTCCTGTCACGTCAGACCATATTGAAACCATCTATTTTTAACTGGCAATCTGTGATAAGTTCATTTAAGAAGGTTTTAGTGGTACCCATAATGTCTACTTCACCCGTACGAAAAATATATTACAGAATCATGCAAGAAAACAGTATAAGAGATCTACAATAAATTTCTTTAATATTTGTGCAAGATCTGTAATATAACGTAACAACATGACAGATTCAGAATCTATTATAGAAATATACTAGAAATAGAGCAAATTACTTAAATGAGCTTTAAAATCTGTAATGGGATGGCATTTTTCTGCCATATGCAAGATCTTGCATATATAACTGATCTGCCATATTAAAAATCTGCAGTGCATGCGAGATCTCGTATATATGCAAGAAATATACGAGAAAAGAACGAATTATGTAAATGAGCTTCAAAATCTGTAATGGATGGTATTTTTTTTTCATATGCAAGATCTTGCATATATAGCAGATCTGCTATATTGAAAATCTGCCATATATGAGAGAAAACTGACCAGATTATGCAAATGAGCCTCAAAATCTGTAATCCATAGCCATTTTCTTTCATAATATGGGTACCTTTCTGCAGCCATACTACAAATAAAATAATGGGGCATATTGAAAATACAGGAGGTATATGGCTAACCTGAAAATTCAATGGTTGAGAATTCTCTTGCCCATGGTCCAAGTAGTCATGTAGGTTTGGAAGAACTGTAATATTAACCTGTACCTTTGACTACAAAATTTCAGACAGTATCACACAGTTTGATCCTGACAAGAACAAGAAAAATGAAAAGAGTGCGACAATGAATTCATTCTTAACATTTATTTCCACTATATTCATAACTACATGTATTTACAAATCATACATGCTATTAAAAGTGTCCATTTTTCTTCAGTCCAGAGGCTCTTTGTGGGTTGGTCTACCACGCTTGCCAGGCTGCTGATTAGGTCTTTGGTTAATAGCTTCTTGGACCGTATTCTAGTTATTTTGCTAGCCATCACCTGCTGCTTGTCAGCTGTGCGTCTGTCCTGCACAGAATCCCGAAAATATATAGATATACATTGGTTGGTGACTCTAGAAGTTGGTTGGATGAGCTTTATTTTTCAACTATGGCTAGCCTTGAATGCAATGCAAAAAAACTGGAAAATCCAACACACAAAGCCTCAACCTGTAAAATAACAATAAAATATTTTAAAAAGCCTCAAGTCTAAATATGAAATATGATCACTACTTATTGATTTACTAAGTTTCCATAGGGATACTTTCACTGTACAGGTTTCATGATTGTAGTAAAATATGTGCAAAAGTTACCATGTTTGCAATTAAGCCATTTTATGAATTTTTATTTTTGCGAGATAAGATAATTTTTATTTCAGATCAAACTCCATATTTATTGCACACAAATAAAAGTGTTTTCATGCACATTGTATAATTGAAGGGGTGGGAGCAAGAATGTACTAAGTGACTTTGAACCCCAATGCTACAAAGTACCAAAGCTATATGAAAATGTATAGAAATTTGTACTTTCTAGCATTAGCCTTCGAAGTTACTTGGAACCTTCGTGTTCCCATCCCTTCAATTATTGTCAAAGTGGTCCCTCATGAGAGACCCTGTGTATGTGTGGACCTTAATCCTTATAGGACCAATAAGACATGTTATACAAGTATAGAGTGTAATTAGCCATTGGTCTTGGTGTGCAACATGTGAACTTTCAGTGGTTTCTCATCAATCCTGCCATATGTACCACTACCTCAATGATGTTTATACACTAAGGCATTCTGAAACAAGCCACAAAAGACAAAAACACTGTAAATTACATTTACATGTAATTGTGAAAGTGGTTTGGACAAAAATATTAAATTACACATCTTAAAAAAAACTGCAAATTTATCTTTGCAGGTTTTGAAATATTAATCCTCAAATTTTACTAATATCATACATAAAATGGAAAACCAATTAACATTTTACAAGTAAAATACATGTACTTAATTTCTCATGTCAGGGTGAAAATATGGTAATTTTTAAAATTTCTTTTCTGAGTTAATTAACATCAATGCAAGAATATCTTAAATTACATGTCCTTCTAACCACATATGAAATAGAGTGCCATATAAAAATATAAAATGGACAGAAAACTACGTGTAGGACTATCAATAAAGTGTAAACAGATATCTTTGCAATTATGGTTTACAAAAATTTGAAAATTTAGCACACATTTGCACATGTCAACTCTAATTAATATATAGAGCCACTGACTCATTTGTTACTGATTGTAGCACTGGATGAATATTGAGCATTGCCACTGTTTGTGTCACAGTAATAGTGACCTGAAGAAAAATCATGGACATAACAGGAAAATAAAGTGTGCCATGCCTAAAAAAATAATTTCAAAATGTTTTTGTGCAAATTTTCAAATCTGTGGCATAGATGATTAAGTAGAAAAAAATCCAGCATTGAGTTGAATTATTTTAAACTTCTTCCACCCGAGAAATACTGTAACATCAAATTCAAAACAGTATTTTGCACATATTTATATTTTTTAAGCAGTCAGGGTCTTTGATTATAATTAGCTGGGTAGGAAACAATCTTGATTGCAATTTGTACACACAGGATTTTGGAAATGTTTATCAAGATTCAAGGGAGTTTTGCAACCTGAAGCACCATGCATGGCCCATGGCCAGTAGTCCATGGAATATTGGCTGACTGCATGGACATGGTGCAATATGTTTGTGACCCACACATTGCATTCCATGCTAAACTACTGAAATAAATTGAGGAACAATTACATTCCATACCAACCAGCTAAATAAACTCACTCCCTGGGCACTGACTTGAAACTATCTAAAGTTACCGTTTCAAGCCAAGCTGTTAAATTTGGGGTAAAATTTCAGACTCAGCCAGCAAAGACAGTTGTGGACCACAAACTCAATACACGTGTTTACTCGGTCCCACTGACTGCAAGTTACATGCTCTAAACACATGCAAAGTGTAAGATTCTGCAGAAAATTGACTCTGCGTGTACATACCTATTCAAAAGCCTGTATGGAAGTCTCAGCCAGCTTCCCCGCCATCTCATGCTCACATCTTGCCTCTCCCATGTGTTCAAAATTCAAACTGGTCAACTTCCGGTTTGGCGGTAAGAAAATACGAACTGGCAGATGGAACTAGGAATGGCTGAAGGTGTGTGGAAAATATGAAATTACCTTCTGGAATGCCAATACCGCTACATTTTTTTCCATTAGATATATTGTTGCAGCTTTGTGGCAAAATGTATTTTTATCTGTAGCGAAGCCACAGATATTACAACCAGTTTTGGCGGCCATCTTTGTTTACCTGTTGCTTGGCAATGCCAAAAAAAATTGGGGATATCCAAGTTTCTGAACGGAAATTTGAGGATTAAGGCCCAATTGTTGAGGTTGCGGGTCTGAAGAGCTTGAAAAGAACCATTTGTAAGTCCTCAATTAATTCAATTTAGTTGAAAACTTGATGCGAAGTTGATATATGGGTCAAGGGCCGATCTCAGAAGTCTGAAAATATCCACTTGTTGCTCATTAGGGAATCGTTTCACCCGAAAAAACGCGCCTCTGTGTCGTGAAGAAAATTTTGCTGCAGGTCGTTTGTTAATTTTTGGGGTACACCTTTTAATAAGAGGCTTTTTCTTATCTGTGTGTACACAAGTGTTCTAATATAAGTGCGTAATTGTTCAACCTTGATGCCAGTACAACCCTGCCACCGGAGACAAAGGAACTTTCCCAAGACCAAGCGATCACCCGTGGTCATGGCGTATGCAGTCAGAATTACATGTGTGCGCACATCGCTGCACGTGTTGGTCGACGTTCGGCTTGTGTTTACATCGGCCGTAACGAAAGAAAGTGCGTATTAATATTGACTTTTGGTTAAATTTTTGGGTACATCTTTTTATGAGAAGCCATTTCGTAAGGCAGACTTTGTTCGAAAACTCCGGCACATGTTACCACAATACGGAATGGGAAGATGGGCTTGTGCTTCCCTGCTGAAGACTGAATGAATTAACCCAAATTCTTGAGTTTGCACATCCGGGTATACAAATGGAGATGTACGGTCATCTGTTTGAACGAGGACGAATCTGGTGATTGTTGTGTCGAACTCTTTGGATTGCATAGACAATAAAGAAAGACCAAAGTTTAATATAGAAGGCATATCAGAGCACTGTCCGCATAGAATGACTGAATCTGTTGCATTCTAGCAACGGATAGAGTGTTCAAACGATTGCAATTTCATCGCAACCCAAATGAGGCCCCAGCATACGCGATGCAAAGCGAGAGCCGATCAATATTTCTGCGTGTCGTGGGGCTCCCTTTGGGATGTAGGATATCAAATCAATATAATGGAATTGAAATAAAAAGTCATGTACACAAGAATACTTGAGGCCCCCCCCCCCCCCCACCCCCCACCCCCCCATGTCAAAATATTGTGAAATTAACCGTTGAATTATAGCATTGCAGGCTTTAGATATTATAATGAATTTGTAAAGAAAATTAACATATTTCTTTATTTACTACTCTGGCAGATTGTCATATTGACACGCACAAGTTCCAACATGTATCATTTTTCATCTTTCACTGTCTTTTACCCACCGCACGTCATCCAACGAGGAAAGGATGCCAGACAAAATATATTGAAGCGATTCTGTAATATACTTGAAATGTGAAAGTTTAGTTTTATTTCATTAAAATGCAAGGGAGGCCGACACTCGAACATATACTTTTAAATCAATCAACCAATACAATAAACAAATTACGATATATATTTAAATGGATTGAAAACTAATTGCCTCTGTGAAAATTTTGTTTGCATCATCAAAAAGATGCAGTGCCAGTGTAATGTTTGTCAAGAATAATTTTTGTTTACAATTTTCAAGAATTTGTGAGAAAAACATTAAATAATTTTTGGAATTCAATAGAATGTTGATATCAGATAACTCAACTTAAGTACATCAAATCACATTGTGATTCAGAGATTCACAGTTTATAAAAATTGAAAAAAAAAGAATCCCTACCTACCTACCTACTCTACTTTTGTGCTTCACTGCAACAGGAAACACGACATTTGTTTGAGGCTTCACCAACGCTATTTGCCTGTCCAGGACTCCGCAGAATAGAAGTGCTAATATGTTATAACATTACAGTCTTCTATTGAAGTTCCTGAGTAAAGTTACCACCTGTAACATGGCGTTTTGACTCACAGTCGCTTTTTGGCTCAGCTGACCTACCAATCAGGTTGAGATATTAGAAGACTCAATCATCCATGGCTTCTCTCTGTCCATTCTCAATACACCTTTTTTGACTTCTCCAAAACAGCCAGCCAGATTCACTTCAAACTTGGTGGCTATGTACCTTGGGTGGGTTTCTACTTAGTTTGTTCAAATGGCCACGTTCCAGTGATTTTTAGCTCAGCAGACTTGTCAGTCAGTTGAGCTTATCTTATGGTCCACTGTCCGTCGTCCTCCCTCTGTCAACAATTCACATTTTCGACTTCTCCGAAACTGCCAGATGCACTTCAAACTTGGGGGGGGGGGGGGTGCCTTGGGTGGGTGTCTACCAAATTTGTTCAAATTGTCACAGTCCAGTGATTTTGGATTTTTTTATAAAATATTTTGTTTTTTGGGGGGCAAATCTTAAAAAAATATTCTCCGAAATAGCACACCTAATTGCTTTGATATCACACAGGAACACTCCCCAGGACTCCTAGTTCTTAATTTGTTCACCAGGTGGCGCTGCAATTTTTTTCTTATTTTTTTATGAATTGTTTGTGTTATAGCTATTTTTGACTTCTTCTCTAGAACTGTCACTCAGATTAAGCTGATACATGGTGGATATGTTCCTTGTAGAAGGGTCAAACAATGTTGGTTACTATGTGGGGCTGCTGCGGATTCCTGATGTTTAACAATTTTTTTCAATTTGGCTCTTTTTCAGTAAATGCACCTTTCCTATTGATTACTCTGTAAGTCAATGGGCATTCTAATGCCAATTTACATTTTCAACTTCTCCAAAGGCGTCATCCAGATTTACTTCAAATTTGGTGGGGATGTACCTTGGGTGGGTGTCTACCAGGTTTGTTCCAATGATTTTTGGATTTTTTTATGATTTTCTTTTTTCAAAAATCTTTACAAAAGTTTTAATAGGAAAGTTTAACATGGGAATATCTTGTAATGCTTATAACTTACACAATTTTGGCCAGATTTACTTCAAACTTGGTGGGGATGTGCCTTGGGTGGATATTTACAAAGTTTCTTCAAATGGTGACGCTCAATTGATTTCTGGATTTTTTTATGAATTTTTTTGTTCTTTTTTGGGACAGATCTTAAAAACTCTTCTCCTCTGAAACCACTCACCCAATTGCTTTGATATCGTACATAGACACTCCCAGGGACACATATTTACAAATTTGTTCACCAGGTGGCACTGCAATTTTTTCTAATTTTTTTTAATGAATTTTTTGTATGGTTTTGCGATTTTTCTCTTGTTCTCAGAACCGTCACTCAGATTAAGCCAAAATGTGATGGACGTGTTCTTGTGGAAGGGTCAAACAAAGTTCTTCACTAGGTGGCACTGCTTTGAATTCCTGATTTTTAAGGATTTTTTTTCAAATACGGTACTTACCAGTCAATGCAGCTTTCCTATTGATTACTATGTAAGGTAATGGGCATCCTAATGCTAATTGACAGGACAACTGACATGAAATTTACTGTTTACTTGATAACTTGAGATCTGTTTGGAGTTAGTACTGTAATGCTGCACATGTTAATGTTTCTGTATTAAGGTCATGCTTAGACAGTACATGAATGACCTTGACCTCATTTCTGGGGTCACAGTGCAACATACATGAATTTTACTCTTCATTATAACTTGAGAACTACTTGAACCTTGATGTTGCACATGTTAGTGTTCTTCTATAAAGGTCAGACTTACTCAGAACATGGGTGACCTTGATCCTTTGCCAAGTTCATAGAGCTGCAAGTGTGATGAATGTCAAGATCAGCTGAGCATATGCTGTTCACACAGCCCTCTTGTTGTTAACATACCTTCACATTAATTTTTTGTTCTTCATCTAATTTTGGTATTCATGTATCTTGTTGAAAAAATGGATGGTTTTCTAAATCGGAAGTGCTGATATTTTTACTGGAGTACAGTTTTGCATATAAAGATATTTCTGCTTTTAAAATTCGTTTTGGCTCTGTTATCTCCTTAATATTTACAGCCTGGAGTTTTGTGATGTGTTTAGTCTGTAATTCCTTTTTTCCAGGCCACAAAAATATATTAATTTTTTTTTCCAAATTCAAACCATTGGGCTCTTCATCGGATCATAACTCCCTGAGTCGATTATGTATACAGTGTTATCTCATGTTTGGGTCAATTTTAGTACTATAACAGGCTTGTATAAATTCAATAAATTTTCAATATTAGTTAGATAATGTATATTGTTAAGGTTTCAAATTCAAGTTTTGAGCCATTTTCTTCCTGTCTTTCTTTTTTCTTTTATGTTTAAGTTTAGAATATTTAGCAGAAAAGCTTCAGATTTCACACTTTATTGCGTCCGTGAGTAATCCTTTATCTTCTACTTCATTATGTATATTTTTGCACACTTGAATTAACTCTTTTCACTTAGCTGTATAGGACTCATCTTGTAAGAGGCTGGAATTAAATTCCCAGAATCTTGGTTCATGCTCCTCATACAAGTTGCATTGTAGATGAAGTGAAATCAAGCTGTGATCAGTCTTGATTGAGGGTTTTACTTTGTCATCTCTCACCCACTGAGATAGAAAAGAAGAGATAAACCAATAATGGAGACGACACTGGATAGTTGGGGCTTTGAACATAAATGGGTCAGGATTGCATAGACGCCAAATATCAACTAGGTCCAGCTCATCCACTAATAATTCATTAATGCTTTTGGGTATATTTGGAAGGGGGGGGGGTCAAGACTGCTGCCTCGTTTATCAAGTTCGGGGATCAGAACAGTGTTAAAGTCGCCGCCCACTACAATATTTTCACCAGAGTATTAAACTAATTTCTCAAAGAAATTGTTTAAAAATTCACACTGTTCCCGATGCATATTTTTGTGAGGGCATATACATTTGCGAGAATAAAGCGAACGTCATCAATCAATATGTCAAGAATAACCGATCTGTCAATCTGATCAGTTATTACATCATCAATACTATGATGAGTTTTATTTGCTATAAGGATTGCTACACTTCTACTATTTGTGGTTCCATGTGAACAAAAGATACAGTAGAAGTCCCCCATTAATTTTTTCCACACCTGCTCAGTTTCTGAGCAGCTGTGGCTTTCTTGCAGAAAGATGATCCATTGGTGAAATTTCCTCAACCAGTGAAACATGGATCTTCCTTTGAAAGTGTCAGCTATGTCTCTTACATTAAGAGAAAAAAGCTGACAGGAAAGGGCATGCTTCGGGAAGTGGAAGCATACATTTAAATCAACATGATGGATATGATAGATAGGGCAAGTCTTAGTAACACCGATCTGACTGTCTGTTTCGAGATGAGTATAAAATAATACTAAAATACTGTTTAAAACTAGGTAGAATGTACAATTTCCCAACTGGCAGGTGACCATATTAACCCACCAAGCAGTTGTAGCTTTTGAATTACTTAAACTTTACTATTGTTTGTTTCCACAAATGGTGCAAGACAAATAATAAGATACAAGTAGAAACCATGACATCACCTTTGGATAAGTAGCTATTAAAATATTGTTACTTTCCTGCAGCACAATGTTGCAAGAGTACCAAAGGTAATTTGATACTATGCGAGTTAGCACGTGCACACTCTTTAACATGCTGAATTTCTTACAAAAAATGCATTGAGTTCAGTACATAAGTAGGGATACACGGGCATGGTTTTAACTTGTCTGCAATTTTGTCCAGGTGATTTCACAGTAAAATATCACATAGTCAGTATGAATAAACAGATGTCAGTTATCAGTTATATCTGACCTTTTGGTTCGAAAAATTGCAACCAAGAACGTGTTTACTGTAAATAGAATTAAAATTGAATGGTGCTCATATCATGTACCCTCATTTGCCATTTAATGTGTAAATGCACAATGTTGAATGAAACTGAATTTTAGAGACCATGTCAGTCAAGCTTACATAATATGTATGCAGGCTCAGGAAACAAAAAGTCTTCTGTTTTGTGGCGATATGCTAACTAAAGTATTCTGTATGTAGTCTGTGACATGTTGAAAGCAGGCAGACTCCTTGAGGACTGGCTACCATGCAGGCCACCCCCACAATATACACCAAGTTACAGCACTGTCATTACAACCACATGCTTTAGGCTAAACTATTGTTGATAGACTAGGAGACAATGGTGCAGATGAACAGCATATCATTATCTATTACAAATATGACAGCTGACAATCTCACAATTGGTCTCATGATTGTTGGTAATTTAATTCTTAGCATATTGGGAAAAACCTTTGAAAGAGTGGGTATGGATGTTTGTCATTACTCTCTCTGCTAAGTAATTTTTATTAAGTCTGATATTCTGTGTCTTGTATGCAGGCAACAAATTTTAATATTTGTGAAGAGTATTTGAACAGGCAGGTGGGGTTAAGATGGGAGTGTTATGAATTGTTGCATAATAGCTGCCTGGGATCACTCCTGTTCCCCCAAGTCGTGATACTAGTGGCGCCATCTATTATTTGATGGAAATTATGAGCCAAAATGTGTTTTGAGATATAGAATTCCATATCGTGAGAAGTAATTGGATTAGACTTGCCCAATTTATAGGATGTATGGACGATTTACAAGGCTAGAATCATGTATAGTATCAGCGACCTTGACCTCTTTTTGTGAGGTCACTATGCCTATAAAGTTGAAAAGGTGATTTTGTAATGGCAGGATGTAGCTTGGACATCAATGGCAATGTCAGGACAGCACCAGGCCTATGGGCCTCTTGTATTACATAATGTGGGTGACATTGATCTTCTGTCTGAAGGTCACTGAGGGCATAAAGTTAAGGACTCACTCATTGTTGTCTTGGCACATGCAACAATATTCATCACAGGAATTGCACAAATACACAATATTTGAAGTAATATTAGTATTAATAAGTATACTTACCTCTCAACCACCATTGCCAAGACCTCTGTGTCTGGGCATGATGCCCAACGAGATGAGAAGCTTGTCTGCTCACTCTTGATCAAAATCTGACTGTCCATGTGGAACAAATGGTGATGTCATTGTGTACATGCGCCCTGTATCTTCATTCCTCTTTTGGCCAGGGGTCAGTGACTATAGCTTGAAAGAGGAAAGCGGGGATGGTCGAGTGGGCTTCTCTGGTGGTTGAGAGGTAAGTGTACTTATTAATGCTAATATTACTTCAAATATTGCATATTAATTACAAAACGTTACCTCTCTACCACCATTGTCGATATACAAAGGTACTGGTGGGGGGTAATCTTCACAGCTACACTGACCTCGTAACCACGGGACCGACAGCCTGGGGGGAAGCTATTGGAGTGAGGAGGCGACATCTGAAGGGAAAACCCCAGAGCCTCGTGGGGATGCGGCCGCCGACAGCAGAATCCAGCTGAACCTGAAACCCTCCTAACCGACCCGCATGGGACTGCCAAAGAGCCTCCGGTGCTCCCCCCGCCAACCTGACTACTGCTCGCCTCATGGGTAAGCGTAATCTGTTTCAAGCTCCATCGGTCCCGGAGATCTGACAGGACCTAGCCGCTAAAAGAGGCGGGGGGCTGGGGGGCGGTTAAATTTCCCTGAGTGGCAAGCGAAATCTACCGGCAACAAGCCGGATAATTAATAGCTGCCTGAAACTGTCCGAGATTAGGTCTGCTAGGCTCAAAGGCCTACAAGGCCCACTAAGAAATGCTCTGACCTATAGGCGAGTCGGATGCAACCACGTAAGCATGCCTGCAGAACGCTTGTGGCAACTAATGGGATCGGACAGGCCTAAAGGACCAGTATCGGAACCTATGCAGAGGAGCCATTTACGCCCGCAAAGGTGAACATGCCATTCTCGAGCACAGCATGTCACGCAAGTAGTGCTCGCCAAAAGTCAAAAGACGATCGCCAGCAGCAGGCCCACAGAATATTGACAACTGCAACATTACGCAGGGCACACCAGGATGCATTGAAGGCTCTTACCTCGTGAGCTCTAGCCAAAACCAGTTGTAGGACACCAGGCCTGTCCAGCGCTGTCTCATAGGCCTCAAGGATCATTTGCCTAATCCACGATGAAATGGCATTTCGGCCGCCGTGCTCCTTCCGTGGGTTACTAAGAGGTAGAAGAAGGGCACGCCTCCTTCCTCTGAGCCCATCCGTGCTAGCAAGATACCAGCAAAGAGCTCTCACAGGGCAGAGGGCTCTCTCCTTGACAGGGAGAGCCGAGTCCATCACACGTCAGGTGAAACCCTTAAAGGCCGTTGTGTGCTAGAGCGTGGATCTCGCTTCTTCAAGCCCCCGAAGCGAGTGTTAATAACAAATATGTCTTCCACGTCCAGTGTTTGAGAGAGACCCTATTGGGGTCCTCAAGGCACTCAAAGGGCCACTTCTTCAACATAATTAAAACCAGGGGCAAGTCCCACCGGGGTAGGATTTGACGCATCACTGGCCTGTCGGTGTAAAAGGATGCAATGAGTGCTGACAGATGAGGATCGCTACCAATGCGTACGTCGAGGACATTGGCAAGGGTTGAGGAAATGGCTGATCGAAAACCCTCAACTGTTCTCGAGCTCTTGCCTAATGCTTCCCCTTGAAACAATAGGAAATTGGCAATGTCCACAATATGCGGAGCCCCAAGGGTGAATTCGCCTACTGGGGCACCAGTCGGAAAACACCCGCCACCGAGCAGAGTAAACAGTCAGAGAAGAAGATCGAAGTCCCCCTTGGGCAATTCTATTGCGACCGTCTCTGAGAAGCCTCTGTTGCGGGTGTGCTGTGAGATAACCGCCAAGCGTGGAGGTTTAGCACATGAGGGTCCGATGGAACACGCTCGTCCGCGGTTGCACAAGAAACTTTGGCCATGGGGGTAGCCATAGCGGAAGCTCGATGCTCAATTCCAGCAGGTCTACCGAGCAATTGCACCGCATCTGCCAGAGGCGACCAGGATCAGATTGCAATTGTGGAACCGGACCTTGTGCAATACCCTCTGAAGAATCTGCCAAGAAAGATAGGCGTATGCCCACAGGTTGCTGCAGTCCATTGCCAGAGCGTCCACCGCCGAGGCTTGTGGATCTAGGACAGGCGAGACATACACAGGTTGTTTGTGGTTGTTGCGAGACACAAATAGATCCATGTGGTGGGTTCCCCATCTCGCCCACATGGCCTGAATGACCTTCGGGTGGAGCGACCACTCCGTCCCTACCGGCTGACCTCTCCTGGAGAGTTGATCAGCCAGGACATTGTTTTGTCCTGGGACGTGTCTCGCGTGTGTGCGAACGTCTTGGGCGTAGCACCATCTGACGATGAGCCCGGCCAATTCCGTAAGCTTCTGGGAGCGCGTACCGCCTTGCCTGTTGAGGTAGGCCACCGCGGTCCGTTGTCGCACATTATGAGAACACTCTTGAGCTCCACCAGGTCTCGGAACTGAAGGAGCACTAAGCGTATCACCTCCAGTTCCAACCAGTTGATGCGGTGAACTCTGAGGGACCCCGGCCACGTTCTCGACGAGTCTGTGTACATGGTGAGCTGGGTCTGAAAAGGTGCCAGTGTCTGTCCTCTCATGACATTCTCTTGTACGGTCCACCACCGCAGGTGTACCAGATCCTCGAGGAGGATCGACACCGGCATCTGATAGCCCAGGCTTCTCTGCCATCTATCGCGCAGTGCGAGCTGCAGCGGGCGACGGTGGAGCCAGCCAAAGGGGACCTGAGAGTCCCTCAAGGACAGGGAGCCCAGCTGGGCGAACCATTGTTGTGCCAAGTGGACCTTGCCAGTCAGAAGCAGCTGGAGCAGAAGCTGAAGTCTGTCCCATCTGTCCTCTGAGAACCGCCAGATGTAGGCTACCATATCGAACTGGATACGGAGGAAGACAAAGATCTGCTTTGGCTGAAAACTGGACTTGGGTAGGTTCACTACTGGGCCCAAGTATTGGCATTGTTCCAGGACGGTCTGCATGTAGCGTTGCGAATCTAGGCGCTGAAGCGCCGGGATAAGCCAATCGTCCAAGCACACATGAATGTGAATGGCTGTGCTGTGCAGGTAAGCAGCAACTGTCTGCATGAACCTGGAAAACACCAACAGTGCCATGGCGAGACAGAACGGGAGCGCCCTGAACTGGCCCACAAATGCGAATCGCAAGAGCTTCCGAGCAGACTCCGCGATCCGCACCTGGAAGAACGCGTCTTTGAGATCTAGGGACATGGTCCAGTCCAAGGGCCTGAGGGCTGCTGCCACTGACTGGGGTGTCTCCATCCGAAAGGACGGGACTTCCAGATAAGTATTTAGCTCCGACAGGTCTATGACAGGGCGCCATCCGCCGTCCCGCTTAAGGACGAGAAAAAGGTGGTTGTAGAAGCTGGGAGAACTGTGGTCCTCTAATGACTCTACGGTGCACTTGCTCCAAAGCTTTTGAACGGCCTCCAGGAACGCTGATGCTTTAGGTTCTGAGGTGTGTGGACTGAATCATTGTGGCTCTCTGCTTAATGGAGGGCTGTTTTAGCTGGGTGGCAGCATGTAGCCATGTCTCAGGATGTTTAGGACGAAGGAATCATCTGTGATAGACTCCCATTGTCCGAGAAAGGCGGCGTGGCAACCGCCGACGGGGCGCTGCACGGAGTCTAATGACGTGGCGGTAGGCAATCCTGAGACATCTTCCAGGAGCTTGAAGTCAGGAACACCGAGGCTTCCCTGACTTCTTCCCTCGACTGGAAGGCTTGCCCTTTCCGGATCGCTGTCCGCCTTTGCCCTGTTGTCGCTGCCCGGACGGGGCATGAGAGTGGGGTCGGGTTGACGCGCTCTGGGCAGTACAGCGCTTCGGGGCAGTGGCCGCCAAGGACGACAAGGACCGAGCAGAATCGGTCAGTGCCTTGGAATGTGCTTGTTCAGCAGAGCGGGCTCGAAGCTCCTGCATCGGCTGAACAACTCCGCCATCTCTCCTCTGAACAAAGCTCCTGAGAAGAGCGGCCCCGTTCTTGCTCTGCGAAAGATCGGGTCAGGCAGCTTCTGCCCTTGGAGGAAGGCATACCTCCGGAACAGACGAAGGTTAGCCTCGAGCGTGCAAGCGGTATGTACTTGGTGATCTACCGCTTGCGACAACGAAGTCGCAAGTAGCATTGCCTGTCCAACCTGTCTCGCACTGCCTCCATCACCTGCACAGAGCCCTTGAGGTCCTCCAGGAGAGATCCCAAGGCGGCCAACGAGATGTCAGAGTATGATGCAGCAAGGACAGAGCCTCCTGCATCTTCCTCCAATCGTCGGTAGGCCTCTCCGGATGCAGTGATGACCCTCGGCTGCCGAGAATCAAATTCCTCCCAATCAAGGTCCACCAGCACTGAACCCAACACGTAGATCACTTCTGGCACCGAATACCACCTCCCCTGAACGTTTTGCCTAGGGAGGAGATGCCCCTGCCTCAAGGAGCCAGACGTTGGCGGCTCAACAGGAACCGGTGTGCCTCGAGTCTTGGCCGTCAGCTGGTGGTAAAACTCAGCGACGAAGAGCAAGAAAGGTATGGGCGTTCGTTGCTTCGTGTCTTCTAGGGACAAGCCACGACAAGACAGCACAACTGCGCCCGACCTCTCCTGCGTTGGTGGGACCACCACTTGGTCGCTCACCAGGTTGTGGATAAGGGCCCTGACATGGTCAAAACCCTTTGCAGGGGCAGGTGCCGTGTCCATAAGTACAGGGGCTGAAGCCTCTGCTGCGACCGTGGCCGACAGCTCTCTGCACCTGTCCGAGCGCGACCGGCGTGAGCGGTGAGCTCTCGACCGAGGCCGAGATCTGGTGTCAGGCGAGTCTGACATCAGTAGGTCATTCTCCACCTCTGAGTCTGTGTCTGAAGACACCGGACTTGCGAGGGGAAGACGCAGGCCCAAAGCCTCATTGAACAACGGATCGTCTGCGGGCTATGGGGCGACCGCCTGTGATAGCAGGTGATCTGTCACCACGCCCGGCGTTGGGGTAGCGGGGACCTCGGAAGAGGTGGCCACTTCCGCCTCAGCTACGTTTACCTGATCTCCCCAAGGGAGAGCAGATAGTATAGAGGGCTCATACGCAAAGATCTCCTGGTCCACCGCAGGCACAGAGTCCTGCAGAGGGGGGTGGCCCTGGTGATCTGTCTATACTCCACTCGGCCGCTGGCCGGGACCTCCGCTGCCACTGACTGAGAAATCTGCTGGCAGGGTTGTTCTGGTGGGATCTCAGTGAGTTCCCGGGCCTGAGGTGCAAGTGAGAGTTGACTCAAGGCAGAAGCAGCAAGCTGCTCCGCCGACAGAGTCGACTCAGGCTCGGCTACTGTAGAAGTGGCCAATGCGGGAGAGGACAGAGCCTCTTCCCGCAACCGCTGTTCCTATCGAAGCTCTTGGTGCGCCTGCCGCTGGAGAGAGTGAGGCAGGGCACAAAGGATGGAACAAGCGGAATTGCCAACTGCTCACTAGGTGGCAGAGCCACCAAAGGTGCAGAGGGGACTGCTGATGCTATGGTAGAAGGGCGGGCAGGAGGTTCGGCCCCGGGCGGGGGCGCCGCCGCCGCCGGGGCCGAGGGCCCAGTGGCAGCAGAAGGCGCCCCCTTCCTGGGTGTCTTCCTTCTACGACCCCTGTGCCGTTGCTTTCCGCCCAAGTTCCCGGATCCGGGAGTTCATGGTACTTGCTGGGCACCAGGTGCAGTAGCCGGGACCTCAGACTTATGGTCCAAGCGCTCGGACTGGCCGGGGTACCTGCTTGCCATACTTGCCGGACTTACTGTCCGAACTCTCGGACAGGCTGGGGTTCCGGCTTCCCATACTTCCCAGACTTACTGTCCGAGCGTTCGGACCCGAGCTCTCAGACTGGCCGGGGTTCCGGGAGCCCGGGCTGTCGGCCCGAAGGCTTCCAAGCCGGTTGCACCGGTTTGCGGTGTTGAGCACCTTCAGAGCGCTCGGACCAAGAGGACCGAGATCTTGGAAGCTCTAAATGCCTCTTGACAGGCTTCTTAGGAGCAGACTCCTGAGAAGGCACTGTTGGTTGAGAGGGGCCGAGCAGAGCACATAACAACCCAGCCTGTTGTTCAATGCTGCAAGACATCGTTTCCAAGGCTGAGACCACCTTGGGATCGGTGCCAAGAGCATGGGTGGGTGCCAGTGGCGTGGAAATTGTGGGTTCAGGTCCACCAAGAGGTGCCTTACTACCTGATTTTCGACTCTGACGTCTTCTCACCCTCTCCGAAGAGGAATCAGGTGAAGACACATCTGTCAGAGGGGACTGCGGACGAGCCGAAGCAAGTCTATGCTCTTTCCCCAAAGACATGAGACACGTGTGACAAAGAAGATGGCGGACGAGCTGAAGCAAGTCTACGCCTCTTCTTTTGCCCACAGGGAGTCTTACCTGGTGAGGACTCAATGGACTCCATCGCGTCGGCTTGGCGTTTTAAGGTCTTGGGGGCCAACCTTCTACGCCTTGCACAATCGGACTTCCTCCATGCCTGCTCAAAGAGCAGCCATTTGTCCTCTCCCCAAGCACTGCAGTACTTGCAGGTATGCTCACGAGAGCACACCTGACCCACTGCAGCCGACATCCATAACAATGTGGATGGTCGTCCCAGGCCGCCATGTAGTGATTCCTGGTGTCCAACGTTTGTCCACCGTCTAACAAGGACAAAGACTGAGATCTAGTGGAACCCTCGTCACCAATGGATTGCCTCTGAAAGGAAGCAATAGCCTGGTGTGCACTGCTCTCCCTCTCTCTGCGATCTGCATGGGACCCCATCTTGAAAAAGAAAAGCACAAGTCAAACGACCAACTTTGCACTTACTTTTCCAGAGGTATTCCGTAACAGAAATCAGCTATCTGGGTCTCCGAAGAATCCCTGACCGCTGAGAAAAGATTTTCCGCAGAGGAGAATGTGTAAATGCAAATGGAACAGTAAATATGAACCGAAGTTCACAGAGCTTCACTTGCACAGGCAAGCCAGATCTGGCGCCCAAAAGAGGAAGGAAGATATGGGGCACATGTGCACAATGACGTCACCATTAGTTCCACATGCACCAGGAGATGACGCCACGGGACTGTCAGGTTTTGATCAAGAGTGAGCAGACAAGCTTTTCATCTCGTTGGGTGTCATGCCCAGATACAGAGGTCTTGGCAATGGTGGTTGAGAGGTAACGCTATGTAATTACAGTGGTACCTCCCTTGAGAGACCCCTCTAATGAGAGACCACATATCTTTTTAAGACCGCTCTCTCAGAACACTGTGCTATCTTTTCCATGTGGTTGTACCTCTAATGAAAGACCACCTGTTTTGAGAGACCACATTTTGACCTACCGTAGGGGTGGTCTCTCAAAAGAGGTACCACTGTAATAAACTATCATTACATGTGGAGCAGAGTGCCATCTGGTGGACAAACAAGACATTAAAATCACATAAGCTTTACATGTTCAGAAGCCACTTCAGGACTGGCAACTTTGAAATGAACAGGTGCAATATAGCCATAGTGCCAGCAGAGCATTTGGCCCGTGGACCTCTTGTTTAATGATTTATTTTGTGTGTTATGTTTATTTTCGACATCTCCAGAACCTTCACTGAGATTAAGCTGACACCTGGGGGATATGTTCCTTGTGGGAGGGCTAAACAATGTTGTTCACTAGGAGGCTGCTGCACAGTGCAGGGGATTCCTGATTTGTAATGATTTTTTCAATTTGGGTACATGTCGGTAATGCAGCTTTCTTCTTGATTACTATGTAAGTCAATGGGCATTCTAATGCTAATTATGTCTGGGTGCCAACCCAGACATTTTATTTTTCCAAGAATTCTTTCTTTCTTTCTGTCTGCTTTCTTTCCTTCCTTCCTTCATTCCTTCCTTCCTTCCTTCCTTCCTTCCTTCCTTCCTGCCTTTCTTTACGACCAGATTTGTCCGGAGTTTTTCTCGGACCCTACTATTCCGAAAACAACCGAACTTGCCATGGTGACTGACCTACCTGTGAAATTAGGCACCTGACTTAGAATAGTAATGACGTTTAAAATTATGCTAATAAGGGGCACTTAAAATTTTAAAAGCTCCATATCTTCCAAACTATAGCAGGTTACAGACCACAGTTGTGATTGGCTGGTTGCGCATCCCAATGGAGATAGTCCGTAATTATGAAAATACTGTATTTTCAGCATGCAGTAGCTTCTGTTTAAATAAAGTTAGCTAAGTCGGGTTTGCTGCATCACAGAGTTGCTTCATTGGTGGTCATATAGATACACTGTCTTCCAGGCCAGGTGGGAACTTTATGGTGGGGAAGGACAATGATGTGACCCTGGCAAGAGCACAATTCATACACCTGTATAAAGCTGACATCCAGGTGTTGTTAGTATTTCAATTATAACAAATTAACGAGCTGGGAATTATATGACAAAAATCCCTCCATGTTTTTCTAACATTTTTAGCTGTTAAATGCCATTCACAGAATTTTAAAATACCAAAATGCTGATTTTTTAGACTGAAAAATGCCCATATGAAAAATAGAAGGATTTATAACTGTGATCTGTGGCCTATTAGGGCTAACTCTGTATGTATTGGGGCTCACGTGGTCATGTTGTTATTCCATTATCGTCCATCAAGCAAGTTAAAAATGGGAAGTCAGCACTTTTTGAAAGCTGCCTGGACAATTTTGAGTGATCCTAACAAATTTTACATGGATGGGGCATGCAAGATATGGCTATGGGACTGTAGATCACAAGGCAAATGCTTTGGGCTATGGTATTGTGTACCTCAGACCAACTAATGAAAGGAGAAAAAAAGTTTTACACCCACAGATTTGTAGTGAATATCAAATCTAATAGTCTCAATATTCCAAAAAGGCAGAAGTATCACATTTATGTCACAAATCACTGTGCATAGAAATGTCACACCTATCAGTGGAACCACACTGCATAAATCATAACAGGATTCACTGCAAGACATTTAACAAGTCAACAGGCCATGCCTCCTTTGCTGACTGTTTGGTAGATAGATAACTTCTATAGTCCTTTGTATTTAGCGATACCCCACAGATACCCCACAGGTAATCATATGTGTGTATGAGAAATTAACAATGCTAATATGATATGAATAAATTATGTTAATCCCATTCATATGAAGCTTAGTAACCGTCTCTTCAAACTTTTAATTTTTGTAGCATTGTCATTGTTGGCCTATAGCCCCATTCACATGCAGAGTTGTTTCTACAAAATGATGTGAAAGTGATTTTGGGCATACCAGGAAAAAATGCGCATTTTCTGTCAGTGGAGCTGTACAAATCTTAGGTAAAATTCAAATTTCTTTGTTTTTTGGGGTTTGCTTTGGTTTCCTCCCCCCCCCCCCTTTTTTTTTTTTTTTTTTTGTAGACAAAGACTTGCATGTATGCATGTCATTTGACTTGGGTAAATCATTTAAAATCAGGCATGCTGACTTTGGTGAGCTGTTGAGTTCATCAGCATATTATTTTTATATAAAAGAATCAATTTATATCCATAAATATTGATGACAGTAATTATGAACCGCAGATTTTGTAATTATGTTTCCCCTTGCAACCCGGGGACATCTTGTTTTTGCGTCCGTTTCTTCCGCTTCTTCTACTTCTTCTTCTTCAACACATTGCTGCATGCGTTGCGGACGCGATAACTCAAAGAAAAATTTGACTTCAGAAGTTGTAATTTTTAGTGAAGATGTGCCTATATAAAACCTTATTTGGGATTGCAGATGGATGACCTTGACTTATTTTTCAAGGTCACATGGGCATGTCATGTAAAATTGACGCGGACGCAATAACTCTGCAAGGATTTGACTTAGGAGATTGAAATTTTGCATGATTATGTACCATAATATGAACTAGGTTGGGGTTGTAGATGGGTGACCTTGACCTATTTTCAAGGTCACATGACCACTTTTGAAAATCATTGCAGATGCACTCATGAAAGATTTGACTTAAAGAGGTTGACATTTTGTGTGATTATGTTTCTATGTAAGACTTGTAAGACGTTGCTGGTGTTTATTTATAAAAATAAGGGTGACAATAATAGGGGCGCACGGGGAGACATTTGATTTTCTGTCGAGAAATCAGCCTGTTCTAGTTTTTACCAAACTAGTGTACACAGGTGACAGAACATTTGAACTTACACATACAACCACATGAAATCTTCCTTAATGTTGAAGTTTGGTAAAGGTAATGCAAATCCTTTGCAGAAAACAAGTTGTGGCTTCAGTTTAACAAGTTTTTAAAATTTTGATAAGTCTGTTAGGTTATAGACCACAGTTGTGATTGGCTGGTTGCGCATGATGTGACCCTGGCAAGAGCACAATTCATACACCTGTATAAAGCTAACATCCACGTGTTGTTTTGTATTTCAATTATAACAAATTAACGCGCTGGGAATTATATGACAAAAATCATTCAATGTTTTTCTGACATTTTTATCTGTTAAATGCCGTTCACAGAATTTTAAAATACCAAAATGCTGATTTTTTAGATTGAAAAATGCTAATATGAAAAATAGAAGGATTTATAACTGGTCTGTGGCCTGCAGATAGACACAAAGTTCTAACTCACACTTGTGGATTTGAGACATCTGTCAATAAACAGTGAACAAAAGGTCTAGAAGTGCAACTAAATGTGGCAAGTTTGAAGCTTTTTTGCCATGTTAACTGTCTGAATATATCCTTGTGCAAGAGTGACAATGGGGCAAAATGTGTTAAATATAAAATTATTGTTACATTGACACAACATTATTTAGACTGTAATCATGAATTCTATATGATTCAAGTCAGATTCACATGTTGAAGTATTTAATGGAACAATCATCACTCAATACTTTTTGTGTAAAAAGGTCATTATCGCCATGCAAACCCTGTTGAGGGAAATGCATGTTTGGATCCAGTCTGGCTACAAGATAATTCTGCTCACTGCTGATTGGCTGAAGATCAGGTCTTAGACAGGGTCCACTGAATATGCAAGCCTGCCTTTGTACAGTGCTCTTAACTAAGCCCCATGGGGTCTGCCTCAGCACTGGACATGCTTTTATGTTTGCACAGGTGTGTGTGTGTGTGTGTGTGTGTGTGTGTGTATAGGAAGATGGGAGGTAGGTTGGTCACAGCAGAACTGCCAGGCCATTTTTGTATGTGGCTGGTGGCTAAGGGTCCCTGTCCAATTGTCAAAGGCCCTGGGTCTGTTAAACAGGCAACAATAGCATCACCTTGAACAGGGACCTGTATGTGATGAATTATTTTGCTATAAAAATTGAAAGAGGTGATGACTGGGCTCTCTCATCTCCCTCTCCCTATCCCTCCCCCTCTTTATGTCCGGGTGCCATCCCAGACATACTGTTTTCTCAAAATTTTTTCTTCCTTTTATTATGTCTGGGTGCCAACCCATACATACTGTGTTCTCAAAATTTTTTCTTCCTATCATTATGTCTGGGGTTGGCACCAGACATTTTGTTTTTCCAAGAATTCTTTCCTTCTTTCTTTTTTTCCTTCCTTCCTTCCTTCCTTCCTTCCTTCCTTCCTTCCTTCCTTCCTTCCTTCCTTCCTTCCTTCCTTCCTTCCTTCCTTCCTTCCTCCTTCCTTCCTTCCTTCCTTCCTTCCTTCCTTCCTTCCCTTCCTTCCTTCCTTCCTCCTTCCTTCCTTCCTTCCTTCCTTCCATCCTTCCTTCCTTCCTTCCTTCCTTCCTTCCTTCCTTCCTTCCTTCCTTCCTTCCTTCCTTCCTTCCTTCCTTCCTTCCTTCCTTCCTTCCTTCCTTCCTTCCTTCCTTCCTTCCTTCCTTCCTTCCTTCCTTCCTTCCTTCCTTCCTTCCTTCCTTCCTTCCTTCCTTCCCTTCCTTCCTTATGACCAGATTTGTACAGAGTTTTTCTCGGACCTTACTAATATATTCGAAAACTACCAAACTTACCTTGGTGAATGACCTACCAGTGAAATTAGGCACCTGACTTGGAATAGTCACAACCATTTAAATTATGCAAATGAGGGGCAATTAAAATTTTAAAAGCTCTATATCTTCTAAAGTATTGGAGATAGACACAACTTTCTAACTTACACATACAGTTTGAGACAACTGGTAAATCCAATAGCATACAAACAAAACTTGGGGAATTCTAATGTATGCTAAATTCACCAAATTTTTCCCCAATCCACATACAGGCCTTGAACTGCTTGCTGTATGACCTATTGCTTGACCTCCATGGTGCCAGGAAACCTTTTGCATTCATAATTAATTACCTTGAACCTGTCTCACATGCAGCTTTCAATCCATGCATGCTAGGTGTGTGCTTTGGAAGGTTTGGGTCTTGTAGCAAATTGGGGGGGGGGGGGGGGGGAACTCCCAACAAATGTGTAATGAGGGTCTCAATAAAATACAGAGTATCTCTTTCTGTTCATGCAGGAACGGATTGACTCCATGCTGCCATATGTACCAGGCAGGCTTTTGTTTCCACCAGTGCAGAACATACCTGTCAATGTACCATGACTAAAACTGATGTCCTAGCTGGCCTGTTTTTGCCTGAGGCAATGTCAGTCTGCGGAGTTATCAGTCCAAAGGGAACACAGACTCCAGACTTCTAGGCAGTACAAGCCTGAGTGTACCCTTTGTTAAAAATAGACTAAATACAGAGCTGAGTCAGCCAGACCAAGGAGGGTAGAATTTGTGTCATCTCAGTGGACACTTTTGTGTCTCTGTTTTCTGGTAACCAGTGACATGAAGCCTGTTGTTCATAGCCAATACTGAGACAGTATAGTTTTGTCTTGGTTCTTAGGTACATGTATATGTAGTTTCTTGACAGCTTCTGTTGAAATTTGTTTATGTAATAAAGAAAGAAAGACAGTTTTGCATTGCATGTATACACATCCCCTTGAATTATAATATGTATACACTGTACATATATATGTGCATGTGTGGATAATGTACATATACATGCACACATACTCCTGCATACTGCCCAGAAGGGCTGACCCTCTCAAGAGTGGGTACTTTTCTCTGGTCCCATGGGTGACTTTTTTTCTGGTCCCAAGGGTGCCCACTTAAGAGAAGTTTCACTGTATTAGTAAACACTGGAATTTTGTTTGTTTCTTTCTTTGTTTGTTTCTTTCTTTCTTCCTTTCTTTCTTTCTTTCTTTCTTTCTTTCTTTCTTTCTTTCTTTCTTTCTTTCTTTCTTTCTTTCTTTCTTTCTTTCTTTCTGTCTGTCTGTCTGTCTGTCTGTCTTTCTTTTTTTTTCACAACCAAGTTGGTCTGGGGATTTTCTCAAGCACTATTTTTCTGAAAACCACCAAACTTGCTATGGTGACTGACCTAACCAGTGAAATTGTGCATCTCATTTGGAACAGTCGTGATGTTTAAAAGTATGCAAAATTCGGGGCATTTAAAATTGTAAAAGCTCCATATCACCCAAATATTGCAGATACTCAATGTGCATTTATAGGTTTGTGACACCTGCCAATATAATGGACAGTATAAGTTAAGTTGAATTTGAAATGATGCTAATGAGGGCCTTTGAAAAGTTTCAAAGTTGAGTATCTCCAAAATTATTATACATAGACATGCCATTTCAGCTTCAATGTATAGGTTTGTGGCAAAGCCGCATCCAATGAATGATGAACCAAAGTTGTAGGATTTTAATGTATGCAAATTAGGTAAACATGCAAATGTAAATCTTGAATAGCTTCAAAACTATTATAGATAGAGGTGCCATTCCTACTTCAATATATGTGTTTGTGGTAAAGCCCCATCCAATAAACCAAAAACCAAAGTTGTAGGTTTTGTATTTATGCAAATTAGTCAAATACACAAAATTAAAATATTGAATAGCTTCAAAACTAGTATACATAGTAGCAGTGTCATTCAAACTTCATTTTCTAAGTTTGTGACATGGCCACATCAATTGAACCAAGAACCAAAGTTGTAGCATTTTACTTTATACAAATTAGGCATATACACGAAATTTAGATTATGTTGAACAATGGCAAAGTGTAGCATTTCAAACTGTTCTTATTTTGAAGACACCCAAACAGATTTGCTGCAAGGCAAATCTTTTCTAGTTCATATTTTGTTCTTCTTCTTCAAAACCATCAGTCAGATTGACTTTAAACTTGGTGGCAATGTACCTTGGGTGGTATTCTAGCAGATTTGTTCAAAGGGTCACGCTCCAGTAATTTTTTTCGGGGGGGGGGGCGTTTTATTCTAGTGTGGGGCAAATCATAAAAAATCTTCTCTAAAACCACCCACCAGATTGCTTTGATATCACACAGGAACAGTCTTAGAGACTCAAAGTTCTGAATTTTGTTCAGCAGGTGTTGCTGCAATTTTGTCCAATCTTTTATGATTTTTTGTGTTTAATTATGTCTGTGTGCTTACACAGACATACTGTTTTTCTAGGAATTCTTTCTTTCTTTCTTTCTTTCTTTCTTTCTTTCCTTCTTTCTTTACCGGCAAATTTGTCCGACTTTTCATTTGACACAACTTGGCACAATTATACTTCTATGGTTTAAGTCTGGCCTTTTTATAATGAGAGGTCATGCTTTTCAAAATTATGCAAATGAGGGCTAATTAAAGTTTTAAATCTTCAATATCTTATATACTATAGTAGATGTGGTTGCGAGTGTCTAGGAGTTTGATCATAGCAAGGTAAAGGTCATCTCAAATGTCAAGGTCATGTCAAGGTCAAAGGTCGTGTCAAGGTCAAAGGTCAATTTTAAGCCAAAATGTCATTTTTGAGGTCGAGGTTTACTTCAGGTAGGGGTTATCTCAATGTCAAAGGTCATTTCAAGGTCGAAAGCTACTTTCGATGGTGGCCTTTCTTCTAGCCATAGGTTGGTCAATTTTTATCCAATTTTCATCTCGGGCTCAAATTGTAGCTATTGTAACACTGCACATTTTTCAAATTTACATGTGACCTCTTAAGGTCAAAGGTCAAGGTCATTTGGACCTTTGGAAGCTTCATCCAGTCATAACTTGGCCAATTTCCATCCAATTCTAATGATGTTGGACTCAAATTGTAGATATTGCAACATTGCATATATAAGAACATGCTACCTCAAAAGGGCAAAGGCCAAGGTCATTTGGCCCTTTGTAAGTTTTATCTTGCCATAACTTGGTCAATTTTTATCCAATTTGGTTCATGTTGGGCTTAAATTGTGGGTATTGTGGCACTGTGCAATTTACATGGTACCTGTAAACGTTAAAGGTCAAGATCATTTTGACTTTGAAATTTGTATGCAGTCATAAGCTTAGTGTAATGTGAAGTACCAAAGGATAAAAGTTGTAGCATTTAATATTTACAACTTTTGAAGGCACACAGACAGCTTTGCTTTGAAGCAAATTTTCTTTTCTAGTTCTTTCTTTCTTTCTTTCCTTTCTTTCTTTCTTTCTTTCTTTCTTTCTTTCTTTCTTTCTTTCTTTCTTTCTTTCTTTCTTTCTTTCTTTCTTTCTTTCTTTCTTTCTTTCTTTCTTTCTTTCTTTCTTATTTAAAGTGTGTGTGTCAACACACACTTTTCTGTTTTTCTAGGAATTAATGTGTGTGTGTCGACACACACTTTTCTGTTTTTCTAGGAATTCTTTATTTCTTTCTTTCTTTCTTCTTTCTTTCTTTCTTTCTTTACAGGCAAATTTGTCCTACATTTCGTTTGAAAAGTATAACACGTAGAAACTCCAAACTTGGCACAATTATACTTCTATAGATAAAGTCTGGCCTTTTTATAATGAGAGGTTATGCTTTTCAAAATTTGCAAATGAAGGCTAATTAAAGTTTTAAATCTTCAATATGTTATATACTATACAGTGCATTCCACATAGTTAATTTTGTCATATAAACATTGGCTGCATTGATTGAATAGCTATGTCTGTTTGGTAATTTTATTATAAGTTAATGTTTTCTTTCGGGGCACCAGTCAGTTCAGTGGCTGTTAAAGAAAACATTTTGGGCTACATTATTCACATACAGTTACACAGTCCAGGAAATGCTCAAGATCCCTCTTCATGCATTCCATCATGTGTGTGTGCCAACACAGACTTACTGTTCTTTCTTTCTTTCTTTCTTTCTTTCTTTCTTTCTTTCTTTCTTTCTTTCTTTCTTTCTTTCTTTCTTTCTTTCTTTCTTTCTTTCTTTCTTTCTTTCTTTCCAGGCAAATTTGTCTGACATTTCGTTTGAAAAGTATTATATGTAGAAACTTTAAACTTGGGACAATTATACTTCTATAGATAAAGTCTGGTCTTTTTATACTAAAAGGTCATGCTTTTCAAAATTATGCAAATGAGGGCTAGTTTTAAATCTTCAATATCTTATATACTATAGTAGATGTTGTTCCGAATCTATAGGAGTTTGATCATTGCAAGGCAAAAGTCTATCAAATGACAAGGTCATGTCAAGGTCGAAGGCCAATTTTAGATCATAATGTCATTTTTAAAGTCAAGGTCCACTTCAGGTGGAGGTCACCTCAAGGTCAAAAGTCATTTGTAAATCAAAGGCCACTTTCAGTGGTGACCTTCTTCTAGCCGTAAATTGGTCAATTTTTATCCAATTTTGAACATGTTAGGCTCAAATTGTAGCTATTGTAACACTGCACATTTTGAATTTACATGTGACCCTTAAAGGTCAAAGGTCAATGTCATTTGGACCTTTCAAAGTTTCACCCAGTCATAACTTGGCCAATTCCTATCCAATTCTAATCATGTTGGACTTAAATTGTGGGTATTGTAACACTGTACATTTTTGCAATATACATGTGACCTGTAAAGGTCAAGGTCAAGGTCATTTGGACTTTGAAATTTTCATCAAGCCATAAGCGTAATGGAATGTAAAGTACCAAAGTACAAAAGTTGGAGCATTTAATATTTACAACTTTTGAAAGAAACAGACATATTTGCTTTGAAGCATGTCTTCTTTAGCTTATTTGTGAATTTGTTTGCTGTTCCCACCATATTTACTGATATTTTGTGTGGCAAGAGTGTGTCAAGACAGCTGACCTGATTTCAATACATGGACCACCTGCACAACAACTTGTGGTGTTTCTGGCAGTCCCTTATTGATACATGTAGTACGGAGTTTTCACTCAGGGTTTCAAGCCAAACCCATAATATTGGTGACCTTGACCTACTTTCTCAAGGGCAGTGAGGAAATAAATATCAGGAAATTATGTCTCCCGGTAGAAGCCGGAGGACATATTGTTTTAGTGCCCGTTTCTTCCGCTTGTTGTTGTTGTTGTTGTTGTTGTTGTTGTTGTTCAGGTTCTTCAACACTTGGTTTCCGTGCGATAAGTCTTGAAGGACTTAACAGCATTTGATGAAACTTGGTAGGATTATGTATCTAGGCAAGACCTAGGTTGGGATTGTATTTGGGTGACCGTGACCTAATTTTCAAGGTCACAGGGTCACTTATGTGAAATTGGTTTCCGTGTGATAAGTCATGAAGGACAGGATGGAATTTGATGAAACTTGGTAGGATTATGTATCTTGGCAAGACCTAGGTTGGGATTGTATTTGGATGACCTTGAGCGAATTCTCAAGGTCACAGGGTCACTTATGTGAAATTGGTTTCTGTTCGATAAGTCATGAAGAACATGATTGAATTTGATGAAACTTGGTAGGATTATGTATCTTGGCAAGACCTAGTTTGGGATTGTATTTGGATGACCTTGAGTAAATTCTTAAGGTCACAGGGTCACTTATGTGAAATTGGTTTCTGTGCGATAAGTCATGAAGAACTTGATAGAATCTGATGAAACTGGGCAGGATTATGTATGTAGGCAAGACCTAGGTTGGGATTGTATTTGGGTGACCTTGACCTAATTTTCAAGGTCACAGGGTCACTTATGTGAAATTGGTTTCCGTTTGATAAGTCATGAAGAACTTGATGGAATTTGGTGAAACTTGGTAGGATTATGTATCAAGGTAAGACCAAGGTTGGGATTGTATTTGGGTGACCTTGAGCTAGTTTTGAAGGTCACAGGGTCATTTATGTGAAATTGATTTCTCTGCGATAAGTCTTGAAGAACATGATGAAAATTGAGTAATGTATCTAGGTGAGAGCTAAATTAGGATTGTAATTTTCAAGCAAACTTGGTCATCTGTAATTTGTTATCACCTGTAGCTTATTCAGAGACGTAAGTGTTCCACCGGGAGACATTTGATTTTCTGTTGGAAAATCAGTCTGTTCTAGTTTATTTTTGTCATGGTCATTATGTCTGAGTTTGTTTACATGTATCAATATACATGTACATAACAGGAATATTATAAGGACAGAAGTCTATGCTGTGTCATGATGGCACTCATGGTGGTAATAAGTGGAAGTAGCATCATGGCTACTAAAAGTACATTAAATTAACTATTTTGATTATCAATTGAGGTGTAATTGCAAACCGTGCATCAAATATGTAGTAGTCTAATGATCAAATGTTATGAAATTAGGTGACATTGATTATTAGAAAGTTTGGCCACAATTATTTACAGTTTTTAGACTTGTCTGTTTTGCTGCTTAACTTTATCTTTTGGCATCTTTCTGTTTTAATATTCATTATCAGACATTTTAGGCTTAAATGTATTCTGTTAGTCAAACCCCCAGGGGCTACAGGTAGCAAGAAGCGGCCTACGACAGTTATATGTTTGCCTAATTGTACTTAAAATCCTGTTTAAAAAAATTGTTTTGAAGCATGTTTTTGGCATAAATGCTAATGACTTTCATTCTTTTCTGATATGCCTAAATGCACATTTACTCAATATTAAAAAATTACTCAAAATTGACAGTATTTTCTCAAATGTCACAAACCTTACACATTAAGTTGACATATTGACTCAGGGTTGGCAGTTAAATAGAGCTTAATTGTTTGAAGAGTAGGTGTCATCATGGAGTTTGTTTTACATCTCTGGTGCAGGGTGTACATTGTTGCAGTCCTTGTTAGGATTTTCCTTGGTTTATACAGGTGGTCTAGCTGCAACTGTTTATTTTACTATCACTGGGACTGAATATAAGGGTCCAACTTGTTTCCACTTCAGTTAGACACTGGCGGGTGGTTTAACTATGATAAGCTGTTCAGTTAGAATGGGTACATATTGGTTCAGGGGCAAGTCAAATTGTACTTATCTGAACCTGTACTATACAAATTTAGTAATTGTGATTTGTTAGACATGTATTCTTCTTTCATAGTGAAGCTCTGCATTTACAAGCAAAACTTTGCGTATTTAGCTTATTCACCATTTGCCAAGTTCATATTTATTCTTCATTATGTGGGTTGTCTTTGCTGAATATCTAGCTTAGACAAGGAGCCCCTACTCAGAGAGACATGTACATGTAAAAGGTTCCGAAACATACTGAGTAGTTACCCGCTGAAGACCCTTTAATTTGTTTGGGCTAATACAGCCTATAGTAAAAGTTTACAGAGGAATGTGTGCAATATGGACAATAGTACTTCTATGTATATAAGTTAGACAGGGACAGGTTAGCTTATGGAGAGTAAAGAGTTCAGACTGCGGAATAGAATAATGACTACTGGGAAGTGGTTTTGGACAAACAGACACAAATACAATTGACCTATTTTTCAATGTCATTAAGCAGTTAAAAAAGGACACTAAATTCAATATATTGATAAAGAATAAGAGGAAAAGTGCCAAATGTACCACAAAGGTGGTCATGTGGAAGTATGATGTTGCATCATGTGGATGACCTTGAGTTATTTCTCAGGGTCATGGAGGGACTTTATTTCAGGAAATGAATTTTTGGTAATGGTCATCAGATTATGTCAGAAGAGCATTAGGCCGATGGGCCTCTTGTTATTTTGGTAATCTGGAGATGATGAAGACAGGGTGATTGGCTTCATTTTTAAGTTGCTGAATATTTTACCTTTTGATTTTGGCCATATGATGGTGATTGGCTTCATTTGGCTTCATTTATTTGCAGCTGGGAAGTTGGCAGTGTGAGGACGAGTGTGTTCACACCACAGGGTGTTTACCTGTGTATCAGCCACAGCCTAGAGGGTGGGTAATGAGACAGCCGGAGTACATCTTTCAATGTACATGGTGAAAAGAATTCAGGGATCTGCAGAACATTTGAGATCTTTAAGTATATTTGATATGTGTGATGTTGCTTTGTTAGCATTAATTTATCTTTTGTTTCCTGTCCTTTTGGGAGTACTTGAGCAGGCTACCATAAATGAATCAGTGAGACAAAGTAAGTGTGGTTTGTGAGTTTGGTACAATGTCAGGCTCAGAAGTGATGTATATCATCAAGACAAATGCACTTCAGATGCTACCTCTGGCATGCCCCAGTTCTAATAGAAGTGCTCAGAACTTTTCACTTTGGAATAGCATTTTTGGCTGATACTTTTTTAAAGACATGTAATATACATGACATGTAGTTCCTGTACCAAATACATATCATTTTAAGTCACCAAAATCCTTATAAAGTAAAATCTGTTTTTAGAGACCACCTGCCTTTGGTGACCACTTTTCTTGTGCAAAACACATTCCAATGATAATTTACCTCTTTTTGGAGACCACCTGCAGAACCTGACCAGTGACCTCCCAAAATAGTCCCAAGAGACCACTAATCCGGCCACAAGTACCCCATTTGGCTAAGTAAAATCCCTCAATTTTGGCAAGATTACTAAAACTGTTTTGATAAAATGAGTTTACAAAAACTAAATATGTTTATGACATCAACAGATAACCAGAAAAGAAGATTTGCTTCAAAGCAAATCTGTCTGTGTGCCTTCAAGCATTGTTAATATTAAATGGTATAACTTTTATCCTTTGGTACTTCACTACACATTAAGCTTATGACTGGATGAAACTTTCAAAGGTCCAAATGACCTTGACCTTTGACCATTAGAGGTCACAAGTAAGTTTCAAAAATGTGCAGTGTACAATAGCTACAGTTCGAGCCCAACATGATCAAAATTGGATGAAAATTGACCAAGTTATGGCTGGAAGAAAGCCACCACGAAAATGGCGTCTGACCTTGAAATGACCTTTGACCTTGAGATGACCTCTACCTGAAGTGAACCTTGACCTCAAAAATGACATTTTGGCTGAAAATTGACCTTTGACCTTGATATGACCTTGACATTTGATATGACCTTTACCTTGCTATGATCGAACTCCTATACACTCGGAACCACATCTACTATAGTACATAAGATATTGAAAATTTAAAACTTTAATTAGCCCTCATTTGCATAATTTTGAAAAGCATGACCTGTCATGTTAAAAAGGCCAGACTTCATCCATAGAAGTAAAATTGTGCCAAGTTTGGAGTTTGTACGTGTAACACTTTTCAAATGAAATGTCGGACAAATTTACCTGTAAATAAAGAAAGAGAGAGAGAGAGAGAGAGGGAGAGGGAGAGGGAGAGGGAGAGGGAGAGGGAGAGAGAGAGAGAGAGAGAGAGAGAGAGAGAGAGAGAGAGAGAGAGAGAGAGAGAGAGAGAGAGAGAGAGAACCTTTTTTTTTTAAATCAGAACCCTCTCATTTAAAAGATAAGAATACTCAGTATATCCCTTTGATACAAATTTTACTGACAGTAAATGAAGACTTCCTTCCTGAATGAGTCAAGGGATGCCGCATTTTCAAAGGGTCATTTTGATATCACATCTTGAAAAATATATACCAGGATTATTGCTTGTTTGCAGTTTAATTGAGATGTGACACCCCTGTAAAAATGTCCCACAGGTCTTAGGATGTTGATAAAGGCTCTGGATTATGAGTGAAATCTATTTGGGGTAATAAAATACACATAAACTTAAGGAGGAAAGGGTAGAGTTTATTTTGATGTGGTTACACTTGCCAGGATTTTGGAATAATCTGGCCATTTGGTACCAATCATTCACTGTCACTGGTCATGTGTGTTTGGTGGGGTGGCAGACACATAGCAGGGCCAGCTCCACAGTAAAATGGTGTCCCTGTAGCAGGATTATTTTGCAAAAAATCCAATTATTTGATGCTACAAAGGTGAAAATAAAACCCATGTAAATGTCTACAGCAGCACCCATGTGGACCTGTTTACATACACCACTAATTATAGCAGGTGGGTTGAGTGGGAGGGCAAAGAGGTCAGTGATAGGCTGTTTGGCCCACTAGCAATGTGGTCACAACTAATGAGACGGCCCCCAGAGCTCAAGTTAGGTGGAGTGGACTGTATTGTATATAAGATATTGAAGATTTAAAACTTTAATTAGCCTTCATTTGCATAATTTTGAAAAGCATGCCCTCTCATTACGAAAAGGCCAGACTTTATCTATAGAAGTATAATTGTGCCAAGTTTGAAGTTTCTACATGTTATACTTTTCAAATGAAATGGGGGGGCGAGAGAGAGAGAGAGAGAGAGAGAGAGAGAGAGAGAGAGAGAGAGAGAGAGAGAGAGAGAGAGAGAGAGAGAGAGAGAGAGAGAGAGAGAGAGAGAGAGACATAAATAAACATCTGACTGCCAGATGGAATTGGGTGTAATAAATGTAGAAACATGCATGTATGAATCTAAATTATGGATGAAAATTCAAACTAGAGGTTAGCTGTTGGCCTGGTGGCACAACAGTCAAACCTCTTTTTGGAGACCACCTGCTTTATGTGATCACTTTTGGATGTGTCTAAGGGATGGTCTCTCACTTTATTGTATTCAAGGTATAACATGTCCTAATATTGACGGTGTGAACCACTGCTAAATGAGCACAGAGTAAACTAGAAAAGAAGATTTGCTTCAAAGCAAATATGTCTGTGCCTTCAAAAGTTGTAAATATTAAATGCTACAACTTTTGTGCTTTGGTACTTCACATTCCATTAAGCTGATGGCTGGATGAAAATTTCAAAGTCCAAATGACCTTGCCTTTTGACCTTTACAGGTCGCATGTAAATTGCAAAAATGCACAGTGTTACAATACCCACAATTTAAGCCCAACATGAACCAAATCAGATGGAAATTGACCGAGTTATGGCAAGATGAAACTTTCAAAGGGCCAAATGACCTTGACCTTTGCCCTTCAGAGGTTACATGTTCTTACAAAAATGTGTAGTTTTTTAGTACCTACAATTTGAGTCCAATATGATAAGAATTGGATGGAAATTTTTCGAGTTATGGTGGATGAAACTTCCAAAATTCCAAATGACCTTGACTTTTGACCTTTAGAGGTCACATGGAAGTTTCAAAAATGTGCAGGGTTACAATAGCTACAATTTGAGCCCAACATGATCAAAATTGGATAAAAATTGGCCAAGTTATGGCTAGCAGAAAGCCACCATAGAAAGTGGCCTTTGACCTTGAAATGACTTTTGACCTTGACATGACCTCTCCCTGAAGTGAGGCATGACCTTTAAAATGCCATTTGGACCTAAGATTGAAATTTGACCTTGACATTGAAGATTTAAAATTTTAATTATCCCTTACTTGCATAATTCTGAAAAGCATGACCTTTCATCATAAAAAAGCAAGACTTCAACTGTAGAAGTTTAATTGTGCCAAGTTTGGAGTTTTCTATGTATGATACTTTTCAAATGAATGTCGGAATAAGAAAGAAAGAACTAAAATATTCATAGAAAAATAATATGTCTCTGTTGGCACACAGACATAATAAAGACTTCCTAGAAAACAAAATGTCTGCTTTGGCATACAGACATAATTATGTCTGTGTGCCAACACAGACAAATTGCTTTTCTATGAATTCTTTATTTCTTTCTTTTTCCTTCCTTCCTTCCTTCCTTCCTTCCTTCCTTCCTTCCTTCCTTCCTTCCTTCCTTCCTTCCTTCCTTCCTTCCTTCCTTCCTTCCTTCCTTCCTTCCTTCCTTCCTTCCTTCCTTCCTTCCTTCCTTCCTTCCTTCCTTCCTTCCTTCCTTCCTTCCTTCCTTCCTTCCTTCCTTCCTTCCTTCCTTCCTTCCTTCCTTCGCAAATTTGCCCGACACTTCATTTGAAAAGTATTATACATAGAAACTCTAAACTTGGCATGATTATACTTCCATACATGAAGCCTGGACTTTTTGTAAAGAGGTCCAACAGTTTTAAAAATTATGCAGATTAGGGCCGTTTGAAAATTTAAATCTTGAATATCTCCAAAAATATTATAAGTACAGGTAATTAATCCAACTTCAATTAATATGTTGGTAATGCCGCACATTTTTGTAATTTACATGTGACCTCTAAAGGTCAAAGGTCAATGTCATTTTCACATTTGAAATTTTCATCTAGCCATTACTCTGTCAATTTTCATCCAATTTTAACCATGTTGGACCCAAGCTGTAGGTATTGCAACACTGCATATTTTTGTAATTTACATGCAATGTTTAAAGATCAAAGGTCAAAATCATTCAGGCCTTTTTTAAATCTAGCCATAAGCGTAATGGAATGTGAAGTACCAAAGGCTTTGAAGATTGGCACAATTATACTTCTATAGATAAAGTCTGGCCTTTTTATAATGAAATATCATGCTTTTCAAAAGTATGCAAATGAGGGCTAACTAAAGTTATAAATTTTCAATATCTTATATACTATAGTAGATGTGGTTCCGAGTGTATAGGAGTTCGATTATAGCAAGGTAAACGTCATCGCAAGTGTCAAGGTCATGTCAAGGTCAAAGATCATGTCAAGGTCAAATGTCAATTTTAAGCCAAAATGTCATTTTTGAGGTCAAGGTTCACTTCAGGTAGAGGTCATCTTAAGGTCAAATGTCATTTTAAGGTCAAAGGCCACTTTCGATGGTGGCTTTCTTCTAGCCATAACTTGGTCAATTTTGATCCAAGTATGATCATGTTGAGCTAAAATTGTAGCTATTGTAACCCTGCACATTTTTAAAATATACATGTGACCTGTGAAGGCCAAAGGTCAATGTCATTTGGACCTTTGAAAGTTTCATCCAGTCATAACTTGGCCAATTTCCATCCAATTCTAATCATGTTGGACTCAAATTGTAGGTATTGCAACACTGCGCATTTTTGTAAGAAGATGTAACCAAAAAAGGGCAAAGGTCAAGGTCATTTGGCCCTTTGAAAGTCTCATTTTGCCATAAGTGGGTCAATTTTCATCCAATTTGGTTCATGTTGGGCTTAATTAGTGGGTATTGTAACACTGCGCTCTTTACATGTGACTTGTAAAGGTCAAAGGTCAAAGTCATTTTGACTTTGAAATTTGCATGCAGCCATAAGCTTAATGTAATGTGAAGTACCAAAGGATAAAAGTTGTAGCATTTAATATTTACAACTTTTGAAAGCATACAGATTTGCTTTGAAGAAAACTTCTTTTCTAGTGAAATACTGCATTTCACATATGAAATTTCAACACTTATGACTAAAAAAATCTGCATCCAAAATTGAAAGTAATTTACAAAGATTCTTTCATGACCCTTTGATTCTTCCTTTTCAATACTTTTGCATTTACACATTTGTTTAGCCAAATTCAAGAAACATTGATATTTGGCTAATAGTCAGAGTGGTGACCCTGCCAAAGCATATTTAACCGGGAAATGACGTCTTTTCATGAAAGAGATAGCATAATATTATCACACATTGCATGCTTTGTAATTTGCATCATTATTGTGAGATCCATGGTGCATTTCCATGGATAATCCCTGACTATTGTGTGCTACACAATACTCACCTATTCATATTGCCTCCACGTAGGTGTCATTTCATCAGATGTGTTTACACCAGAAATTTGTTGCTTGAGTAAGTTACATGTTTTTAAAAGTAACAAGTGTGTAATGAGAGTATTATGGAGGCACTGTAATCAGTGGCAGTAGTTAGTGCCTTCACTTAGATGCAACACACCTGTTTGGAATCCAAGGGGCAGTAGCATCAAATCAGTTACTGTTTTTGTGTTTCCATCAACATTTTCCTTTGGTCAAAGCCAGTGTTAGTGGCTTTGTTTGCATGGCTTTGTCTTAACTCTACACTAAGAGGATTGTGGCAGCTCCATGCATGATGACCTCTCCACTCTCTACTTCCTTGCAGGTAGGTCATTGTCTGGCACAAAGTCAACATGGGCAAACTGATATGTCTGGTTTCTTGTTGGGAAGATTTTCAGTCGAACATGCCATCACCTCATTATCTGTTCCAAAACCATGTAAAATATTTCACTTACCATTTAACTAGTGTGAATCTGATGCTACAAAGAACTGAAAGTTGACGACTAATCTCATCCGCTGCTGCTCAGTCTTTGCAGAGGAGACCCAAAACACACAAGCACTTCTTTCCAGTATTGTTGTGTTATAATATGTAGGATTCAAGCCTGTTCATTGGTTTAAAGAAATATTTATACATATAATGACATGCCATGATGAAAATGTTTTCTACAAAATACAGAAGATTATATCACTTGCGTTTCTTGACTTTAATACACTGCACTGTTTTTTACCCTTCGGCCTTATGAGGCCGATGGGTATTGTCGTACCCGGCGCCGTCTGTCCGTCCCGTGGTTTTACCACCATAACTTCACAAATTTTTGAGACAGGACTTTCAAATTGCACATGATAGTAAACTTCTATATGGCCTACTTTGTGTGCAAGCATAGTTGACCTTGACATAGTTCTCAGGGTAACACACTGGTCACATGTGCTGAGCAACGTTACCACTCTAACTATTGAAAGCCTGCATCTAGAAATCTAAAGCTTACACACAAGAAGCTTCATAGAGTGATCTAGAAGCCTATTGAAAATGGAGCTCATTGCTCAATATTTGACCTACTTTTTGAGGTCAAAGGTCAAATGCACAATGGTGGTATTGGTATAAGTAAGGAAGTATTTAAGTCAGTTACATGAAATTCTATACACACATGTATCATAACCAAAAAATGTGCCATGAATCAAAAGTAGGTCAGTAGGTCAAGTAATTGGGTCACAGCGACCTATTCATTGAAATTTTGTTGACCACTATAGCTTCAGAAGCTTTTGAGACAGGACTTTTAAATTGCATATGATAGTACACCACTGCAAGAATAATTGACCTTGACCTAATTTTCAAGGTCAGACACGGGTCACAAGTTTGCTGAGTGACGTGCATCTGGAAATCTAAATCTTAAAACAAAAGAGGCAACACAGGGTGATCTAGAAGGCGATTGAAATTCAAGGTTATACCTCTATATTTGACCTAATGTTTTTGAGGTCAAAGGTCAAGTGTACAATAGTATTTGTGTAGGTTACTATACTTGATACTATGGGACACTATTCCTATTCACTTACAGCAAAAGAGATTGAAGGCGGCCGAAGAGTACTGCGTTCTTTGAATGGTATTTTTCGTTGAATGTATGGTTATGAAATTGTGGCACAGTCAGGCCCATTTTGAGACCATCCTTACTACATGCACCAGAGGGGGACACGTGTAGTCTTAACTGGTTTGGTTGCTTCTCCAACTCATCAGGCGCTTGTATCTTGCATAAAATTGCATTGAATTCACTGTTTTAAACTTATCAAAAAGAATACTGCTTTCAATATTTTAAAGCTACTTCGATTTTTGTAATGAAATTTGGTGTGTTTTCACTATTTTTGACTTCTTCAAAACTCTGACTGTGCTGGTAATGTGTTGATGGGTGCGCCATACAAATATGTTCACCCAGTGCTGATACTCGGGATTGCTGATTTTTAATGAATTAATCAATCCTGGTACCTTTAGGATAATGCATGCATTCCTGTTGATAACCATATAAGTTAATGGGGATTGTTCCAATCACGTTTCTAATCAAAGTGTGCCCATTTCACTTTGCACTGTTAATCATAGGTCAGCTAAGCATGGGCTCATGAGAGGCCTCTTGTCTCAAGTAATCTGTATAAGGTTGTACAGTTTGCATTGTCAGGAGTGTGGCTATCTCAGCAATGCCTAGGACTGGTTGTCAACATCTTTTCCCTTCATTTACACCTTTTAGTTCAGCAACTGCACGGATAAAATTTCTGAAGATGACCATCTGCCTCTAAGAGAATAGATATGAACATGACAATGTTCACTATATGGACTACTCACTGTGTCTATCATGTTTACATTGTGGACCAGTCATTGTATCTGTCATGTTTACCTTGTGTACCAGTCACTGTATCTGTCATGTTTCCCTTGTGTACCAGTCAATCCTGGTACCTTTAGGATAAAGTATCTGTCATGTTCACCGTATGGACTAGTCACTGTATCTGTCATGTTACCATATGAACCAGCCACTGTATCTGTCATTTTCACCTTATGGACTAGTCACTGTATCTGTCATGTTCACCTTATGGACTAGTCACTGTATCTGTCATGTTCACCTTATGGACTAGTCACTTAGGGCCTGTATTTTTCCGTTTGAAAATGAGTGTTTTTCCGTTTTGGGAAACTACAGATTCCGTTTCATTTCCGTTTCACTAATTCTAGGGCTCGATTTTAGCACTGGTCAATAAAAAAGGATAAACAGTTGATCTTATCGCCTCTGGAAAATGTTGATCCATCGACGAACGGCAAAGTGACTCCATATTGTTTACTATGTACGTTGACAGCCTCCACCTACAGACGGCGCTATTATCATTGTACCTCTGCTGCGCGTTATATCTATATGCCATGCAAATGAATGGATATGGTAGTAATGGGGTCTATAGCGCGCAGGTGTCCGGCCTGTTGTTAAATTTGCTCCACGCGGTATCGATAACGCCGCCGACTCGTCAAATTTGGATCCAAGTCCGTGTGTTTTGCTTTATGCGATGACATATGTGGTGATTTGAATTATTTGAGAGGCAAAATTCACAAATTCCGCTTAATTTCCGTGGCATTTGCCGATTTCCGTTCCAAATCATAAATTCCGTTTGAGATCATAGATTCCATAAATTCCGTCCGTTTTCCGCGATCGCGGAAAAGTACTGGCCCTAGTCACTGCATCTGTCATGTTCACCTTGTGGACCAGTCACTGTATCTGTAATGTTTGCCTTCTGGACCAGTCACTGTATCTATCCTGTTACAATATGGAACAGTCACTCTATCTGTCATGTTCACCTTATGTACCAGTCACTGTATCTGTCATGTTTACCTTGTGTACCAGTCACTGTATCTGTCATGTTCACCTTGTGTACCAGTCACTGTATCTGTCATGTTCACCTTGTGGACCAGCCACGGTATCAGTGCATAATCAGATTTACAGCAAATTGAATCCACAGGGGAAAATCACACATGATTTGCCTTAATTACTGTCATACATCACCCAACTAATTTGAGTGGAGACATGTAATTGCATTAACTGTATGATTTTATAGTGTAACTGATGGCAGCACATTTTTACAGGAAGCATGTGGCAAGTTTATATGGGTGTAAAAGTACCTTTGTTAAACTCTTTCTCAAAAAACTATATTGTGTGGATGCATAGATGTCATTTTAATGTAGAAACTAGATTTGACATTTTGTATAAATGGGCTAAATATAACACAAGTCAACTCAGAGACACGTACAAGAACATAATGTCTGCAGCATAACAATTGAATGAGTGAATTATTGCCTGCTATGCATTTACATTAAGTACTGCCTGAGCATGGGGAGAGCAGTACTGAGTACAGGGAGAGCAGTACTGAGTATAGGGAGAGCAGTACTGAGTATAGGGAGAGCAGCACTGAGCACAGGGAGAGCAGAACTGAGCGCAGGGAGAGCAGTACTGAGTATAGGGAGAGCAGTACTGAGCACAGGGAGAGCAGAACTGAGCACAGGGAGAGCAGTACTGAGTATAGAGAGAGCAGTACTGAGCACAGGGAGAGCAGAACTGAGCACAGGGAGAGCAGTACTGAGTATAGGGAGAGTAGCACTGAGTACAGGGAGAGCAGTCCTGAGTATAGAGAGAGCAGTACTGAGCACAGGGAGAGCAGTCCTGAGTTTGGGGAGAGCAGTACTGAGCACAGGGAGAGCAGTACTGAGTATAGGGAGAGTAGTACTGAGCGCAGGGAGAGCAGTACTGAGTATAGGGAGAGTAGTACTGAGCAGAGGGAGAGCAGTACTGAGTATGGAGAGAGCAGTACTGAGCACAGGGAGAGCAGTACTGAGTACAGGGAGAGCAGTACTGATTACAGGGAGAGCAGTACTGAGTGCAGGGAGAGCAGTACTGAGCACAGGGATAGCAGTACTGAGTAGTACTGAGTACAGGGAAAGCAGTACTGAGCACAGGGAGAGCAGTACTGAGTATAGGGAGAGTAGTACTGAGCATAGGGAGAGCAGTACTCCAGCAGATATAACTCTCACTATACTTGTGTCCCATTTGCAACTTGTAACATGAATTGGCACCAAACTCAAAGGCTTCAAGAATGTGGAAATGCCTTGTGTAGAGTAACATGTTTGAAATCAGATTAAACCAGAAAAGAAGATTTGCTTCAAAGTATATCTGTCTGTTTGCCAACAAAGGAACAATGTTGCCTGGTACATTCAAATTCAAAATTGGAAAATTGGCATGACAGAAAACATGAAATTTCAGGAAAAGAGCGTGGCAAAATAAAATTCTTGGCATGAAAAACTCTGCCAGCAAAAAGGAAATGCCAGATTGAAAGAAAGAATTCTGGATAAAACAGAATGTCAAGTGTCAGCAAAAAACCAAAATTTGGTCATGTAGTGAGAAACTCCAGCTAATTCTCCAAAGGACACTTTTTATTGCAACCTTTATTCATTTATGGATCATTGTTTACACTACAACGTGTAGTGATGACAAAATGGTCACCATATGGTGGCATGAAAGTGTTACGGCTGACATGAGTGTCAACAGCAAATCCTAGTGATGTACATATACATGTTATATACATCCCCTGTAGGAGGGGATGCATATTGTGTTTAGTCCCATTGTCCGCCATCTCCACCACCACCATGTATCTTGTTTTCCTTACCATATAATAGTATATAACTTTGAGGTCAAAGGTCAAGGTCAAATCCTTGTAGCATTTTTCTGCTGACTCTGCAGTTTTCATATGTTGGCCTGCACCTTATTAATGGTGCATCATAGGCCCAAGGTTAAACTTTAATAGGGGGTACCTATGGGCTTTCAATTTACATGGTTTATTTTAAATGTGAGTGACCTTGAAAGGTCAAACTGCATACATTCCTGTTGATTATTTTTTAAGTCAATAGGTAATGCTGATTGACATTTTCAACTTCTCCAAAACAATTGGTCGGATGCACTTCAAACTAGGCGGGGATGTACATTGATAAGTATCTACCAGCTGTGGTCAAATGCTCATGCTCTGTTTATTTTTGCATTCCTATTGATTACCATGCAAGTCAGTGGGGTCTGTAATGGTAGTTTATATTTTGACTTCCTCAAAACTGTAAGCCAGACTCACCAGAAACATTTAGTACAGATGTTCCATAGATTTGGGGAATTTTTTTCATGTGATTGTGGATGACCTTCATAGGTCAAGGTCACAATGCCTTGCAAAATAAAATGGTTTCCCTACCACATCTTCAAATAGGTATAATTAAAGTCCATCAAACTTGGTCAATATTTTCCCAGGTGAGACTTCCCTTTAATTTTCTCAGAGGTGACCATGAGGTCAAAGGTAAAAGGTCAAGGTCAAACTTTCTGCAGAAGAATGGTGGCTGTCTTAGAGGGGTGACCTGGTGAGAGGTGCCTGTTCAAGTTATGTATGTTTTTCGCATGAAAAACTCACTTCTAATTGACTTGTGATGACAGACCATGGCCTGTTGTATGTTCTGGTAAATATGAACAAGTCTACCATTGTTTCTCCTAATTTGCATCGTTTCCATTTCAGTGATAGGGCCACACAGACACTGTTAAGAGATTTAGTGGCATCTGAGTGCCTAGCTCGGAGCTAACTGATGATGGACAAACCTAGGATGTGAAGTTGGAATGGCACATCTATGCGTAACAGGTCAATTTAAAGATAGATATTCAACATTTAAATTGTTCAAGTCCCCCTAATAGGCATTAAATTTTACTGCTTTTGTTCATGGTTCACAAATGTTGAAGAATTCTAATTTATGCGAATTAGGGGCACTAGAAAGGTTGAAATGCTGAATACCTTCAGAACTATTATGCCATTCCAATTTCAATTTGTACATTTGTGCTGTGGGTGCATCCAATGAACCACAAACAATTTCCATTGAGAGGTTTTTGCTATAGATGCATCAGATGAACCACAAGCGAAAGTTATAGTATTTTCAATTCATGTTAATTAGGGCAACTTGTAAAATTTAATGTATATTTTCAAAACTATTATAGGTATAGGCGCTATTCTCCATTTATTTCGTAGGCTTGTGTTGAAGGTGCATCTGATAAACCACAAACAAAAGATGTAGCATTCAGATCTATGCACATTTTGGAGGCACACAGACAGATTTGCTCTGGAGCAAATCTTTTCTAGTTCCTCCCTTCTCTCCCCAGCCCTTTGCCTGTCCAGATCTCTCTCTGCCCACCTCCCACTATTTTGAGCTGCCTGTCCCTTCCCTCTAACCATTCAATAGAACATGAAAAATTGCCCAATTGACTGCAACCTGTTGCTTCAGCGGTATTGAAAATTACAACGGGGTGGAGGTGGAGGGACTTTTGCTTACATTTCTAAAAGTCTGTGTATATGCAGAACAGTGCTGAGCTGACCTGTCATATGGCAAAGATGGGTGTGTAGATAGGTATTTGTATATATCATCTGTAGACAGGTATTTTATATATGTGTGTGTGTGTGTCAGCTGATAGTCACTGTGTACATTGTGAGCTCACCATTACTAGCATGTTGAAAAAAAAAGAAAAAAGAACATAGAGACTTTCATGCAGCAAGTGAGTCTGTGTGGTCCAGCAGCCAGCCAGATGCATAAAGAATGTACATTTGTGACATTTTTTTAGATCTGCTAACTTGTCACCAAAATTTAGAAAATCCCTTTGTATCTGCTGTCATTGGATTGACTGTCAAAGTTTTTACATTTTCAATTGATCAAAAACTGTTAAATGTAGTATGCCCCCCACCCCCAAAGGAGGAGGGGGCATACAGTGAGTACTTTGTCTCTGTGTGTTGATGTGTTTCTGTGTCCGGACTGACAGTTTTCACACAATAACTCGAAAAGTTTTTCACTTAGGGCTTTTGTATTGCACATGCTTCTAGTCCTGAATGAGGTCTCAAACGATTCGAAGATGGGTGACCTTGATCCAATTCCCAATGGCCCAGGGCCATTTTTGTGAATTTAGTTTTTACGCGATAAATTGAAAAGTTTTTAACATAGACCTTTCTATTGCACATGGTTTTAGTGCTACATAAGGTCAGAGACAAGTTCGAAGATGGATCACCTTGACCCAAATCCCAAGGCCACAGAGCTGGGGGGGAGGCATAGATCTAGTAATCTCTGATTGCTTTTTCATTTTTGCATTACAGCTTTCATATTGCACAGATTTATAGTCCTCAGTCAGGTCCAACATAAGTGTTAAGATGGACAATGAAAGTGACCTAATTCCCAAGGTTATAGAACCGCGTTGCTAAATTTAGTTTTTGCATGATGCACATTTTTCACCTGCAACTTTCATACTGCACAAGTTTATGGTCTTGTATAAGGGCTAAGTTAAATTTGAAGAATGGTGACCTTCAACCAATTCCCAAGATCACAGATCCACTTTGCTGGTCAGTTGGGACATTTCCACACAATTAATCAAGAAGGTTTGGAGTAAGAACTGTGAAACTCCATAGGTAAATAGTACTCTACAGAGGCTAGGTTGAGTTTCGAAGATGGGTGACCTTGACCCAAGGACTGTTTTAGCTTAATTTTTTGTGTTTGGTGTGGAATAGGTGGCTGGCAATATGTTGAAATTAAAAGAATGAAATATCTGTTTTACAAACATGTCTTGTGAATTATGCAATAATAGGGTTGCTATATTCAAAACATTGGTCTTAACTTCTGGGTCACATTTTGAAGATTTTGCAAGATGTCCCTGACACTCACCATACTCTCTCCAATGGGCACCCAGGCTCTAATAAGTGCCCCCATCACCAAAGCAGTAGCAGCAAATTTTCCACATGTACCTGCATGCTGCACTAGGCCGACCCAATTGACTTTCCAGGATTTTGTCAAGCCTTGATATTGACCTGATTCGGCACCAAGTTTGCCAACACAGTGTATGACACCTTGCATCACAGTAACATAATAAGGTAACTTGACCTAACTTCAAATGGCTGTAAGATCAAAATAACTCCAATGCTCTCACTCACCGTCAGTCATGAGATCTCGAAAGGTCTTAAGATTACTGTTCAGAAGGAATTTGCTTTTCGTCATGCTCTAAAATGTTATTGCTTAAAGTCTGCATGTGTTTATGCAGCCAAGTGAGGACACAGCCATTTTAAAGTGATGCACCACGTTTGTTTGGTTGTTTTTTCTTTAATTGGTACAGCGTTGTTTCTGTAGTAATTACTGATGCTTATAGCTCAACGTGAAGCGCGGAAGCAATCTCAAAGAAGTATGAGCATATTTTCAGGAGCAAATATTGATGGAATCTGTTTGTTTCTGTCACCAAAGTTGTTACCATTCTTTTGAAATGCTTTAACATAAATTGAAAGTGTCAAAATTGACTGAATGTGCCAATAATTGTGATTTTTGTTGTTTCCCCCTTCCTTATTAATGTCTTATGCTCAGTTGTTCAACTTGAAACATTGAAAGGATTTTATCAGCAAAATTACACTCACAAAGAACAACTTATTACATGTTCAAGAGGTCTATATGAATAAAAGCCTTTGTAGATGAAGACACCAAAGTACTTCCACAAGAAAAACTACGCCTGTTTGATCAACTGGAAATGAACAGAGGGTATTTTTGTATCAGTCTCAGCTGCTCTGGTACCTGAGTGCCCCTAGCCCCTGGAAAGCAAGACAACTTTTGTAATTTTCTAAGTGCCTGGATCATACTTTAGGAGAAATACGGTATTAGGAATGATATAATGAAATGAATACAATGTGCCACATTTATGGGTTCTTAACAGGAATAATACAATTTGCCATATTTGTGGGTACTTAATAGAAATAATACAATGTGCCACGTTTATGGGTGTTCAATAGGAAAAATACAGTGTGCCACACTTATGGGTTCTTAATAGGAATAATGCAATTTGCCATATTTATGGGTGCTTAATAGGAATAATACAATGTGCCACATTTATGGATGTTTAACAGGAATAATACAGTGTGTCAAATCTCTGGTATGTTGACCTTTTCCGTTCAGACTACGATTCAGTCACTGTGTGGCATGGGTTGGGTGCACCGTGTATGACCTACGCCATGTTCCATCACATGATAGGTCTCATCAACAATTCAAAGCCCCCCCCCCCCCCAAAAAAAAATCTATTAGACATGAAATCTAAGTAAGTAAAGCACACAACTTATATGTTTGGTGATTTGAGCGGCAGTAGCAGGCTGGAGTGAGCAGTGATTTACCAGTCTACCTTGGCATATCAGTATGCAGTAGATTTATGTGGGCACTGCCTCATTATATGGGCCATTGGTGGAATTAGATATTATGACAAGCAATATGAATTGGCTAGAAGCATAATGAGTAAGTACTCTTGATATTGTTTTGATAGGCAGCTACAGTTACACTATCCACAGACAGCGGCTGTCCACACTGTTACATGCACAGATACATGTACCATCAAGACTGCCCTGTTTTCCATGTATACGGCAGCCACAAGTGTTTGACAGTTTGTTGAAAATGAAGAGGCACAGTCACTACAACTGAATGATTCCTGTGAGGAGTGGGGAATTACATTGTTACCCCAGTACAGTCATCAGTCAGGGGTCCATTGCTTCTGCCTTTTGACCAGTTGCAAATTGCCTATAGATTGCTAGTCATAAATAGAAAAGAATATTTGCTCCAAAGCAAATCTGTCTGTGTGCCTACAAAGGAAAGTTGTTGCCTTGTATATTCAAAGTAAAATGAGAAAGGCAACAGGAATAAGAATATGAAATTTGCGAGCAAAAAAACTGTAGCAAAATAAACCTCGTGGCATGCAAAAAAATCTACTGGTAAAAAAAAAATACTAGACAGCAAGAAAGAATTCTCTATGAAACAGAATATCAAGTGCCCGCATACAAACAAGAGTTGGTCATGTGGTGAGAAACTCTACCTAATTATGTCTCTGTGCCAACACAGACGTATTGTTTTCTTTCTTTCTTTCTTTCTTTCTTTCTTTCTTTCTTTCTTTCTTTCTTTCTTTCTTTCTTTCTTTCTTTCTTTCTTTCTGTCTGTCTGTCTGTCTGTCTGTCTTTCTTTTTTTTTCTTTCTTTCTGTCTGTGTGCCAACACAGACGTATTGTTTTTCTTTCTTTCTTTCTTTCTTTCTTTCTTTCTTTCTTTCTTTCTTTCTGTCTGTCTGTCTGTCTGTCTGTCTGTCTGTCTGTCTGTCTGTCTTTCTTTCTTTCTTTTTATGTCTGTGTGCCAACACAGACATACTGTTTTTCTAGGAACGCTTTCTTTCTTTCATTCTTTCTTTCTGTTTGTCTGTCTGTCTTTCTTTCTTTCTTTCTTTCTTTCTTTCTTTCTTTCTTTCTTTCTTTCTTTCTTTCTTTCTTTCTATTTTTCTTTCTTTCTTTACAGGCAAATTTGTCCAACATTTCATTTGAAAAGTATAACACATAGAAACTCCAAACTTGGCCCAATTATACTTCTACAGATAAAGCCTGGCCTTTTTATAATGAGAGGTCATGCTTTTCAAAATTATGCAGATGAGGGCTAATTAAAGTTTTAAATTTTCAATATGTTATATACTATCGTAGATGTGGTTCCGAATGTACAGGAGTTCAAACAACGGAAGGTAAAGGTCATCTCAAATGTCAAGGTCATTTCAAGGTCAAAGGTCATGTCAAGGTCAAAGGTCAATTTTAAGCCAAAGTGTCATTTTTGATGTCAAGGTTCACTTCATGTAGAGGTCATCTCAAGGTCAAAGGTCAGAGGTCATTTTTCGGTGGTGGCTAGCCATAACTTGGTCAATTTTTATCCAATTTTGACCATGTCGGGCTCAAACTGTAGCTATTGTACACTGCACATTTTTGAAACTTACTTGTGACCTCCAATGGTCAAAGGTCAAGGTCATTTGGACCTTTGAAAGTTTCATCCAGTCATAACCTGGCCAATTTCCAGCCAATTCTAATCATTTTGTACTCAAATTGTAGTTTTATCTTGTCATAACTTGGTCATAACTTGGTCAATTTTAGTCAGATTTGGTTCATGTTGGGCTTAAATTGTGGGTATTGTAACACTGTGCACTTTACATATGACCTGTTAAGGTCAAAGGTCAAGGTCATTTGGACTTTGAAATTTGCATCAAGCCATAAGCTAAATGTGATGTGAAGTACCAAAGGATAAAAGTTGTAGCATTTAATATTTACAACTTTTGAAGGCACACGGACAGATTTCCTCTGAAGCAACTCTTTTTTCATGTTTAACCTGTTGCCTTCTAACTCTATTATTAAAGTGTGTGTGTCAACAAACACTTTTCTGTTTTTCCTCGAGTTTTTTATTATGTCTGTGTGCCAACAGACATTGTCTGTCTGTCTGTCTTTCTTTCTTTCTTTCTTTCTTTCTTTCTTTCTTTCTTTCTTTCTTTCTTTCTTTCTTTCTTTCTTTCTTTCTTTCTTTCTTTCTTCCTCCCTTCCTTTATTCCTTTGAAAGTTTCATCCAGTCATAGCCTGGCTAATTTCCATCCAATTCTAATCATTTTGTACTCAAATTATAGGTATTGCAACACTGTGCATTTTTATAAGAACATGTCACCTCAAAGGGGCAAAGGTCAAGGTCGTTTGGCCCTTTGAAAGATTCATCTTGTCATAACTTGGTCAATTTTAATCCGATTTGGTTTATGAAATCTCTAGTTAATAACTTTTTCAATTCAGGTAATGGATGTAATCGTATAGATTGCCATGCCAGTCAATGAGGATTGCAATGGAAATTCACATTTTTACTTCGTGTCCAAAACTGTCAACCAGATTCATTTCAAATTTGGTGGATTTTTACCAATTATGTTATAATACTTATGCTCCAATGATTTTGAGATGTTCTTTTAAACTTTCTCTTTGATTTTTTCTGTAAAATCTGAAAGATCTCCAAAACCTTTGGGCCAGTTGCCTTGAAATTGCATACAGACACTTCTGAGGACCTCTAGACATTAATTTGTTCAACAGATTTCTTCTTTTAAAAATTTTTTTGTGCATTTTTACTTTTCTTGACTTTCCTCTCAAGATGTAGGGTGGATCCTCTTCACACTTACCGGGAATATATATATGCACTTGACCTCCACCAGATTTGTTCACAACATCATGGTGCTGTCATTTTCTGGACACAGTCCTCTTGTTCTTAATTTAACGTCTTTAGGACAAGTGCAGTCTGTCAGTTAAAGGCCATGACAAGGTTTAAATTGTGGGATGGAGACAGGGAGGTTATGGGCATGACCAGGGTTAAATTGTGGGATGGGGACAGGGAAGTTATGGCTATGACCAGGGTTAGATTGTGGGATGGGGGCAGGGAGGTTATGGCTATGACCAGGGTTAGATTGTGGGATGGGGGCAGGGAGTTGTAGTTACAAACATTATTTAAATGTCACTTGTTACAGTTTGAAAAACTCCCATTTCCACCATGGAATGAATAAGTAGTTGAAACTTATAAATAGTTCAGCATTCCATGACATTTCCTAAAAGCATGTGAAGGCCTGGACATTGTCATGGCAAGTATCCTGTGAGGCTCTGCTACAGCTGCAGTCACATCAGCCAAGGACTGAGCTTTGTACAGTGTACCAATATTGTATTCAAGTGTCTTGCTATACACTAATTGAGGTAAGTCTCCACTCTAAATAATTCATTGACATCAATCTGTGCTGGATTGGCTCCAATCATTATTTAATTAGACCTCCCGTGCTAGGCCTTGCTTGAGCTACAATGACAATGATTTCTGTAGAAATACTGTAAGCTGACTATTACTATAAATACATGTAACATTGTTTATGTATCACTAATAGAGGCCTTGCCACACATTGTTGTACAGTGTAGCAGATGTGGAGTACTATTAATGCACTTCCTGTCACATAAACAGATATTCAGTTCAGGCATTGCATCTAACTGAAGTTTAGTTTTACAAATTTGGAGATAGTTGCTATGTTTTAAAAGATTTTGTTGTGCATTTATTTTCATGTTTTCATGCCATCAGAAAACCAAACATAAATATACAGCAAGATGGACTGAGTGCAGAGTAGCAGGAGGCCAGTAGGTGGCATTGTGTGTGTAGATTAGAGACAGGCCAGCAGGTGGCATTGTGTGTGTAGATTAGAGACAGGCCAGTAGGTGGCATTGTGTGTGTAGATTAGAGACAGGCCAGTAGGTGGCATTGTGTGTGTAGATTAGAGACAGGCCAGTAGGTGGCATTGTGTGTGTAGATTAGAGACAGGCCAGCAGGTGGCATTGTGTGTGTAGATTAGAGACAGGCCAGCAGGGGGGTGCTGGCAAATACAGACTAGCTGATTTGATGTCCTTTGTATGTATGTAGGTAAAAAAGTAAAAATGTTTTCTCTGGTGATATATTTATTTGGGATTTTATAGTTTTAAGTATGGGTTATACAATGAATCTCTTAATCAGAAAAAATAAATATTATTTTGTTTTTAGCTCTGCTGACCAAAGGTCGCAGAGAAATATTTCCAGAGATATGACCAAATACCTAAAAAATACAACACTAACTCAAGAACATTAGTCAAACTATGTCAAGATGGAGCTTGAAATGACAAAGTGTAGTCCTCAAAGTGTTTAGAGTGATAAGAGGGAAAGTTCCCATGGTAAAGTATACTTAACCCACCTGGAGAATTTTCTCTTGTCCGTCATAAGTCGGAAAACCATGATCATACTTGCAGGAGTTCTTTCTTTCCAACCTTCATCCAGCATAGTGGGAGAGGTGGCTTCCAGCTAATACCTTAGTACACATTACCTCAAAACACCTCTAGTCAACTTTATGTTGCCAAAAAGTGTATTACTGTGTACCTGTTTATACCAGTGTCGGTATGGTGGGATAGTGTATGAAGCTTTTAAGTTTCAAAGGAGATGTCCGTAAACTTTTGCTCGTTTGCGTGATACCGTCCACAGTTTTCAAGTTAGCCCAATATAACTTTCAGGGTGTATGAAAATCTAGGCCAAGTTCAATATTTGTGGCGCCACCTACATTATTATGTAATATAGGGGTAAAAATGTGAAAATACATGTATTGTGAACATTTTAGCATCTTTAATTTTTGGCAGATCTTCACCAAATTTGGTGGGATTGTTGGGGAAGTCAAAGTAGAAGTTGGTAATGATACTAGTGGCGCCACTTATAACTTTGAAAAATTATGAGCCAAAATGTGTTTTAAGATGTAAAATTCCATATTTGGAAAAGTAATTGGATTAGACTTGTCAAATTTATATGATATATAGAACATGGCCAAAGGTAGACTGCTATGTAATGTGAGTGATCTTGACGTATTTTTGTGAGGTCACCATGCCTGTAAAGTTGAAAAGGTGATTTTGTAATGGCCGGGTGTAGCTTGGGCATCAATGGCAAAAAGAATTGAGTCTCCAGAGCAAAATTGCACTTGATTACATAATACATAAAACTGTACTTGGTGACCTGCTTTTTGGGTCACTGTGACCCCGGAATTACTGAGTTTGGCACTTGTCCAAGTTTATTGTTTTTCCTCAATAACTCTAAAAGTAATTACCCGATTTTAACAAACAGACTATATATGGAAAGCTGGATGTTGGGCTCATATTTTGAACATAACAATTTTTTAATCCGAGTTGAAGGTGAAGGTCAAATGGCCAGTTTGAATACAGGGGTCATCTTGTGAATGCTCTGCACCCAACAATTTTTTAGATAGGCCCATATAAAGTTTATAAATGAGTTATAAAGTGTATAAAAATCTTTGTCAACATCAATGTTGGTGGCACCACCTATAGTATTATGTAATTTACAGGTCTAAATGTGAAAATCGTGTTACTGTAGTACTGTCCACAGTTTTCAAGTTAGCCCAACATAACTTGCAGAAGTTATAGGAGTATATAAATTGCAGCTACCGACGACAGTTACAGGCTTGCCTAATTGTACTTGATATCTGGTTAAGAAATATTATATTTTCATTGCATTCTCGTGACTTAAATACAAACGACTTTCATTCTTTTCTGACTTGCCCTATCATTTTGCTGTTAATATCCAAAGATTACTAGAAAGTTTGGCTACAATAATTTAGTTTTTAGACTTGTCTGTTTTGCTACTTAACTTTATCTTTTGGCATCTTTCTGTTTTAATATTCACTTTCAGACATTTTAGGCGTGCATGTTTTCTGTCAGGTTAAACCCCCCTGGGGCTACAGGTAGCAAGCAGCGGACTACAACAGTTACATGTTTGCCTAATTGTACTTAGAATCCTGTTAAGAAAAATTGTTTTGATAACATGTTTTTTTAAAATTATTCAAAATTGACAGTATTTTCTCAAATGTCACAAATCTGACACATTATGTTGATACATTGACTCAGGGTTGGCAGTGAAATAGAGCTTAATTGTTTGAGGGGTAAGTGTCATCATGGAGTTTGTTTTACATTTCTGGTGCAGGATGTCCATTGTTGCAGTTCTTGTTAGGATTTCCCTTGGTTTGTACAGGTGGTCTAGCTCCAACTGTTTATTTTACAATCACTGGGACTAAATATAATGCCCCAGCTTGTTTCCACTTCATTTATACACTGGCAGATGGTTTAACTAGGATAGGCTGTCCTGCTAGAAAGGGTACATACTGGTTCAGGGGTAAGTCAAATTGTTCTTATCTGAACCTGTACTATACAAATTTAGTAATTATGGTTTGTTTGACAGGGATTCTTCTTTCATAATGAAAGTCTGCATTTATAAGCAAAACTTCATGTATTTAGCTAATTCATCATTTGCCACGTTCATATTTATTCATTATTATGTGGATTGTCTTTGCTAAATATTTAGCTTAGACAGGGAACCGCTACTCAGTGAGACATGTACGGGTAATAGCTCCGAAACATGTTGAGTAGTTACCCGCTGAAGACCCTTTAATTAATTTGGGCTGATACAGCCTATGTCAAAATTTTACTGAGGAACGTGTGCAATATGGACAATAGTAATTCCATATGTATATAGGTTAGACAGGGACAGGTTAGCTTATGGAGAGTAAAGAGTTTGGACTGCGGAATAGGGTAATGACTTCTAGGAAGTGGATTTGGGCAAAAAGACACAATACAGTAGGGGGTATAAAAATGTAGGTTTTTTTGATATTGGTGGTGCCACGTACAATATTATGCAATATAGGGGTCAAAATATGAAAATCTTGTGAACACTCTAGGATCTTTAATTTTTGGCAGATCTTCACCAAATTTGGCGGGATTGTGGGAGAGGTCAAAGTCTAAATTGCTAGTGATACCAGTGGCGCCAGCCATAATTTGATGGAAATTATAAGCCAAAATGTGTTTTAAGATATAAAATTCCATATCTGAAAAGTTAGTGGATTAGACTTGCCAAATTTATGGGATATATAGACGATGTCCATAGCTAGAATCATATATAATATCAGCGACCTTGACCTTTTTTGTGAGGTCTCCATACCTGTATTTTTGAAAAAGGTAATTTTGTAATGGCAGGGTGTAGTTTGGACTTCAATGGCAATGTCAGCACAGCACCAGGCAGGCCTATGGGCCTCTTAATAAGCTTGTATTACACAATCTGGGTGTCCTTGATTTTCTGTCCGAAGGTCACTGAGGACATAAAGTTAAGGACTCACTCATTGTTGTCTTGGCACATGCAACAAGATTCATCACAGGAGTTGCACAAATAAGCTATGATTACATGAGGAGCGTAGTGCCATCTGGTGGACAATTTTTACATTAAGCTTTATATGTTTAGAAGCCACTTGAGAACTCACAACTTTGAAACAAACAGGTGCAATATAGCCACAATGCCAACAGAGCATTACACCCATGGGCCTCTTGTTTGTAATTTTTATATGTTTTGGCTATTTTCAACTTTATCACCAGAACAGTCACTCAGATTAAGCTGAAACTTGGTGGATATGTTCCTTGGGAAGGTTCAAACAAAGTTGCTCACTAGGTAGTACTGTTGTGGATTCCTGATTTTTAACAATTTTTTCAATTCGGATATTTATCAGCAAATGCACCTTTCCTATCTATTACTATATATGTAGGTCAGTGGGCATTCAAATGCTAATTCACATTTTCAACTTCTTCTCTGAAATCCTCATTCAGATTCACTTCAAACTTGTTAGCAATGTATGTTTTGTGGGAGGTCGCTACCAAGTTGTTCAAATTGTTACGCTTCAGTGATTGTTGGATTTTTTTAGGAATTTGTTTTGGGGGTGGGTGGGTGGGTGGGTGGCAAATCTTAAAAAATATTCTTCTCCAAAACCGCTAACCCAATTGCATTGATATCACACAGGAACACTCCTACGGTCTTTAAGTTCTTAATTTGTACACCAGGTGGTCCTGCAGTTTTTAGCTCAGCTGACTTGCTAGTCATGCTGCACGTCTAAGAGGCTCAGTGATCCTTCTTAGAAATACTTCCAGTTCCACATGTCATATGACTTGTCCGGGGATTAATGGTACCGAAACAAGTCTTGCGCTGGTTCCCCGCTGATGACCCGATTTTTTAAAGGCTAATAATGCCTAAAACTTTCTTCTAAATTTCAAATTCTATGAATATGATTTCAAATTCTATGAATATGATTTGTTCCTTTCATAAATTAATTTGTTATTGTGATGTAGAACAATACAGTTTTTCAGTGAATGGTACGGAATAGGACTTTGCTCTTAGAATATCGGACTTGATAGTGTTCAAACGGTACATGGGCTTACAGAATTAGGTTTGTTAAGTTTCTCTTTGTATTAAATATGCACTCAGCTAAAGCTCAACCCAGGTCTATTCAGTTGCAACCTTGATTTTGTGAGACAAGCTTAGGTCAGCTGAGCACGGGCTGTTCATGCAGCCCGCCAGTGCTCAGAAAACTGTTTCCACAAAGAAGGTGAATTGTATACTTACTGTTTAAATCCTGAATGAAAGGTAGCTGATCTTCACCTTGCGTGCAAAGTATATCTTCAAAATGTGTTTAATATCAGCATATGTTGAGAGGCAGAGCTTCACAATGTGAGTTGAGCAGACAAAGCTTCACAATGTTGCATTAAATGCCACTCAAGCTCACGCATAACCAGTTTCTCATAAATGCTTGCATATTGACCTGTGGCATTTCTATTGGTGTGGAACCTTTAGCTTCAACAGGATTCACAGGGAATAGAGAAAAACTAAACCATTACTTTTATAAAGAATGATACAGTCATGTTTTGTACTTAACAGACTGTGTGCACTCTGTGGTTCCAAAAACAAACAGAGCCTGTCATAAACTGCAGTGGTGTTGTAGTAGGTCAGTAGTGTTGTATTGACAGGTGAGTAAACACCTTCATTGTGTCATTTGTAATGAGCTTGGCATCTACAGTTTCCTCCATTACAAGAGGCGCACTGCTTCTCCGGTAATGGGCTTTGCATTTCTAATTAACCCTGAGGGATACTTGCAACTTGTGCTCCATAATTAATGTGGATGATTCTGTATCCATGGTGTATGATGGAGTTCTGTTGTGTCTTACAGTTGTTACTTTGATACCCAGCTGGCAACAGGTGCGGAAGGTCTTGCAGGTACATGTTAATCGGCAGCACAGGAAAATGGTCTGTGCTGCTGCAGGCTTGCAAAGAGGATGCCTTTAATTGTCTCAGTTTTGCTGTATTTTTTATTTTGACCTCAACTGACTTGCAGGACGAGTCGCCCAGGGCAAGTGAAATACCCATGGACAAGTGAGTCAGAATGGAGGGAAAACTAAAATAACTTGTCATGAGCATCAGAGCATAAAAAAGAGTGCATGAGCTTAATGACATGGGATACACCAAAACTTTTAGCACCTCGAGTTATTTATATCTCCAAAAGTATTTTCTGTACTATACCTAAACCATATATGTGTGTGTTCGTCATGATCCAAAGATAATATAGGCGTTGTGATTGGAGTTTTAGCTCTTTAATGGTTAAATAAACATTGACTAGTATGTCGGCAATGGACAATGTTAAAAACATTGAAATAAGTCATTGCCTTCGTGACATAAATTTATAAAATTTCGCGCATTCTGTAGCTAACGTATCTTTGAGAAAAAACTACGGTGCTCCCTCTTTATAACATCCCTTATTACAAGGCGGTTTCTGATATAATACGGTGTATACCATGGCTCCCACTGAAATAGTTTTCCCATTACTTCTACATTAAAAGTGCCTCTGTTATAAGGCGGTTTTGCTATAACATGGTATACCCTGTGGACCCCAACACCAGCGTTATAAAGAGGCAGCACTGTATCCTACAATTTTCCCTCTTTATAACATCCCTCATTACAAGGCGGTTTCTGATATAATACGGTGTGTACCATGGCTCCCACTGAAATAGTTTTCCCATTACTTCTACATTAAAAGTGCCTCTGTTATAAGGCGGTTTTGCTATAACATGGTATACCCTGTGGACCCCAACACCAGCGTTATAAAGAGGCAGCACTGTATCCTACAATTTTTGTATCACGATTACTTTTGTCACCACAAGACCCCAAAGTTTGACATGTCACTTTTTCCCTTAATCTTTGAACTGTTCAGTTTCTTTGGTCCATAGGAAAAAAAAAAAACAGGGCAAGCAATTGAGAATCCCTAGATAGTTTTTTAGCTCTGCTGACCTAAAGTCGCAAAGCTTATAGCTTGAATCATGTCCGTCCGATGTTATATTAAATCTGGAAAATGAAAGTGATACTAAAGCTACTTTCCTTAATCTGGATATAGAAATAAAGAACAACTAGTATGTAACAAAAATATTTGACAAGAGAGACCAGTTCAAATTTGATACTATCTCCTACCCTGATCTGACAGGAAACATTCCAGAGAAACAATCATATGGAGTTTGTATCTGACAAGTGATGCGTATTGCTTGAAACACCACACTTTTTAGCAATTTTGTCAATAGGGTTAGAACTCTGTTGCATAAACTACAACACAAAGGTTATAAAAAACAACAACTAGACAAAACTCTGTTGAAATTTTTCCAGAGATATGACAAAATACGTAAAAAATACAACACTAGCTCAAGAACATTAGTCAAATTGTGTCAAGATGGAGTTTGAAATGACAAAGTATAGTCCTCAAAGTGTTTAGAGTGGTAAGAGGGAAAGCACCCGGGGTAAAGTATACTTAACCCACCTAGAGAATTTTCTCTAGTCTGTCTTGAGTCGGAAAACCATGATCATACTCACTTTTTGCAGGATTTCTTTCTTTTTAATCTTCATCATATTTACTTGTGTATACCAGTGTTGGTATGATGTAATAGTGTATGAAGCTTTTAAGTTTTAAAGGAGACGTCCGTCATTCTGTCCGTCCATCCGTAAACTTTTGGGTTGTGAACGCGATAACTTTAAAAGTTTGGATGTTAGCACAATACAACTTTCAGGATTTATAGGGTGTATCTAGGTTCCTTTTGATATTGATGGCGCCACCTACATTATTATGTAATGTAGGGATCAAAATATAAAAATCTTGTGAGCACTCTAGCCTTTGTAATTTTTGGTGGATCTTCACCAAATTTGGTGGGATCGTGGGGGAGGTCAAAGTCTAAGTTGCTAATGATGCCAATGGCGCCACTTACGATATGACAAAAATTATGAGCCAAAATGTGTTTTAAGATATAAAATTCCATATTTTGAAAATTAATTGGATTAGACTTGCCAAATTTATAGGATATATAAACCATGTCTAATGCTAGAATGTTATATAGTATGAATGACCTTGACTTATTTTTGTGAGGTCACCATGCCTGTAAATTTGAAAGAAGGGATTTAGTAATGAGAGGGTGTAGCTTGGACATCAATGGCAAAGAGAATCGAGCCTCCAGATCAAAATTGCACTTGGTTATATTGTACATAAAACTGTACTTGGTGACCTACTTTTTGGTCACCAGGGCCCAATTATTATAGGGTTTGACACTTGTCCAAGTTTATTGTTTTTCTCAATAACTTGAAATGTTATTACCCAATTTGAACAAACAGACCATGTATGGAAAGCTGGATGTGGGGCGCATATTTTGAACATAACAATTTTTTAATCAGTTTATACACCAAATGTACATAGGCTTTATAGGTTCAGAAGCAACTTTGAAATGAAGATGCAGGAGAAATATAGGCACGGTGCCAGTAGAGTATTAGGCCCATAGGCCTCTTGCTGAGTTAAGACCTTTACAACCATAATCATTTTTATTCCATTCCTTTTCCTTTGAGCCATTCTCCTGGAATAAGTTGCCTCTCGTGTCCTTTTCACCAAATTACAAAGAGACACCGAGCTTCAAAGGGTTTTGAAGACAACAAATTGACTGTGGAGCTATATAGCTTGGCCAAATTAGGTTAATCCTTATTGTACTTGAAGCATTATGTGAGTCTGAACATTCTCACAGGTTGTCACTCAAACAATCATATTGAGATGAGTTTCATAGCCTTTGAAGTAGCAATATCACAGTCTTATGGGGCATCAGAAACCATTTGGACTACTGGTTTCACCCTCTGACATCATGTGGGGACAAATGACAAAGTGTAATTCTCAAAGTGTTTAGACTGGTAAGAGGGAAAGTACCCAGGGTAAAGTATACTTAATGCACCTAGAGAATTTTCTCTAGTCCACCTTGTCGGAAAACCATGATCATACTCACTTTTTGCAGGATTTCTTTCTTTTCAATCTTCATCCAGTACAGTGGAAGAGGTGGCTTTCAGCTAATACCTTAGTACACTTTACCTCATAACACCTCTAGTCAACTTTATGGTACTAATAATTGTATTACTATTTACCTGTTTATACCAGTGTCGGTATGGTGGAATAGTGTATGAAGCTTTTAAGTTTCAAAGGAGACGTCTGTTCGACATTAAAATTGTCACATTTGTGTTGCATATATCTCCAAAAGCATTTGAGGTACAAACATGAAACTTTGTGGAAACATCTATCAATATATGAAGGCGTGCACCAGGTGTTTTATTTGTCTCTTGGGTTGATCATACAGTCTTAATTGACCATTCATTTACTAAGGAGAAATGCAGATTCGGCATTAGACTTGTCACATTTGTGTCGCAAGTATCTCAAAAAGTATTTGAGGTTCAACCATGGAACTTTGTGGAAACATCGAACAACATATGAAGGTGTGCCCCTGGGTTTTTTTTCTCCCTTGAATTAATTATCTTGTGTTCATTAATCATTAATTAACTTAGGGAAAATGTAAATTCGATGTTAGACCTGTCACATTTGTGTCGCATGTATCTCAAAAAGTATTTGAGGTTCAACCATGAAACTTTGTGGAAACATCTATCAATATGTGAAAGTGTGCACCTGGGGTTTTGTTTCTCCTTTGAATTAATTATCTTATGTTAATTAATCATTAATTAACTTAGGGAAAATGTTGATTTGACGTTAGACTTGTCACATTTGTGCCGCATGTATCTCAAAAAGTATTTGAGGTCTTACACCAGTTACACGCCATATTATTTCCAATGCTGATGGGAGCAATGACAGGTGGGGGCATCTGTGTCCTTTGGACACTTGTCTAGTTTGGCTAGTAATTTTGGGGAGGGGGTGCTGCATTATTCTTCAAGCAGGTAACTACTGATTTTCAAAATCCACTGGCAAGTTGGGTTTTTGAAAAATGACTGATTTTACCATGATTTGTGCTGCAATATGTATTGGGTCTGTGAGTGTGGATGCATGTTAACATGGTTCAACGTAATTTCTTGAGGCCAGACCAAGCCCTGTGTCACAGGGAAAATTATGTTCAGTAAAATTATGTCCAGTATAATTGAAAGGTGAAATGCTTATCATAAATTGCATTTGTCATAAGCATGTTTAAATGTTCCATGAAATTGTTCTACAGTGAATATGCAATGGTCCATAACACACAAGGACATCAAAATGTGTCCATCCGTCCCTGCTTTGAAGATGCTGTAGATTACAAATTTGAAATGCCTGTAATTAACACAATCCAGGGATCCTCTGATCAGCTGAGTAACCTCCCCCCCCCTCCCCCCCCTTAAAAAAAAAACAAAAACCTTTGGCTTCATGGGCGCAAATCTTTCCCTGCATCATCTGTCCGTGCATCTGGTGTTACCGCTATAATTTGAGGAGTTATAAGTTGGGATTTCCAAATTGCATGTGATTGTACGCTGATATAAAACCTTTTTTGTGTGTAAGCATGGTTGACCTTGACCCAGCTTTCAAGGTCACACTGTGGTCTCATGTGAAGCAACGTTACCACTGTAACTATTGAAGCCTGTATTTACAATGTATCAACCTGAATTTTATACAAAAGAAGCATGGGGGTGGGGTAAAAGCCTAATGAAAGTCAAGGTCATAACTTTATATTTGCCCTACTTTTTTAAGGTAAAAAGCCAAATGCACAACAGAAGAGGGTTTTTAGCTCTGCTGACTTGTCAGTCAGCAGAGCTTATAGAATCCATTTGCGTCCGTCCGTCCGTCCTTCCGTCTGTCTGTCGGTCTGTCATTAGACTTTTTATATTTTCAACTTCTTCTCAAAAACCGCTACATAGAATTTTTGATTTTGCACATGGATGATCCCCAGGTGGACCTCTACCAAGTTTGCAAAGGAGATAATGATGCAATAATTTTTCTATTTTTAATGAATTTTTTAATTTATTTTTTTTTGAAAAAAATTAGAATTTCTTCATCTTAAGAACTACGAAGCCAATTGCTTTGATATTGCATATGGGGTCATCAGGGGTCAACTAGTTCTCATTTTGGCCACCAGGTGGCCCTGTGATTTTTCCCTATTTTTTATCAAGTATTGCCTGTTAAGGCTATTTTTGACTTCTTCTCCAGAACGGCTGAACAGAATTGCTTAAAATTTTATCAGAATATAGTTGACATTAGACAATGAAAGTTCTCAAAACTAATATGGATATGTTAATTTTAGGCAAAGTTATGGGATATCAAACTTTGCAACTGCAAGGAAGTGCTGCAGCTGTATATATATATATGTGGAAATACAGTGCATATATTACACTATTGTATTTACCCTTTTGACTTCTTCTCAAAAACCGCTGTATGGAATGTTTTAATTTTGCACATGGATGTTGCCCAGGTGAACCTCTACCAAGTTTGCGAAGGAGATGATGATGCAACAATTTTTCTATTTTTGATTAATTTTTTAATTTATTTTTTGCAAAAAAAATTTAATTTCTTCATCTCAAGAACTACCTGGCCAATTGCTTTGATATTGTACATAGGGTCACCTGGGGTCAACTAGTTCTCATTTTGGCTACCAGGTGGCGCTGCAATTTTTTTCCTATTTTTTTTATGAATTGCACATGATAATGCACCATTATAAAACCTAGCTAAATTTCATATATGTTTGATCTTGACTTACTTTTCAAGGTCACAGGGCATGATCTTCCATGTGCAAGGTGATGTCACCATTCTAACTTTTGAAAACCTGCATCTATCAATCTGAGTTTTACACAGAAAGCATCATGGAGTAATTCAAAAGCCTGTACAAAATCAAAGTCATACTTCTATATTTGACCAACTTTTTAGGGTCAAGAGTCAAGTGTGCACAATGGTAGTACTCCTGTAACTAAGAAGGTTTTTTGAGATCTGACTTCCAAATTGTGCATCGATATGCACCATTGTAAAAGCTAACTTTAAAACACATTGGTGTTCCAAAAGTATTTACACTGCCACTAAATCATATTTATAGGAAGGTTAGATGTCTCCCTATTCCCCTAGACAGGGGACATGAACAGGGACCCCCCACTGTACTCTGCTAGGCCAGATATATGCACTAGCTGACCCATCATGGCTGTTTAAATTTATTTTCCATATTTGGAAAATAATGGTTCCCTAAAACAAGAGGTGATGGGAATATACTACGATTACGGATGTAATCCACAGCAAAGCTACAATCTGACATAAACAGTGGAACCTGCACACGTCAGCAACATCATAGCTATACTGTGGTATATATACTGGATGCCCAAGGGTTTGTTGACAGTTGCTCTCAATACCTTGGTTCCTGAAGAGGGTGAGGTTACACTTGAAACCAGTAGAGACCATAAGGACATTTGTGCCTCCGATCACAGCACTTGTCCTGCTGCTTTAGCGCATTCAAACATGTTTGACCTTGACCTATTTTTAAGGTCACAGGGTATTATCTTTCAGAATTTGGGCATTATCTTTCAGCATCTGGTGATAATAAAAACATTTCAAGAAATGGCATCCCCAACCACCACATTCTTGTACAGTACTTAAAGGACTGCACTTAGTTCAAACAGGAGTAACCTTGGCGTAGTCTTGAAGGTCACAAGGTGTTTGTTACATAACATTTGCTTGTACCTTATATGGCACTAAACCAAAATAGAGGCTACATGGAATCAATGTATGATTTTTGCTCTGGCTACTTGAATGAAGCCTCAACCCACATTAGATTCTCTGCAGTTTGTATTGAAAGTGGATGACCTATTTTTTTTACATTTTTGTGACTCAACAAATCTTGTTTTCATTGTACATCTTGGGCATGGTTGATTGCAGGCCCATGGTTATTATTGAACATGAATAGAAAAGCACCTGTGGGCTGTCACTTTGACTGAAGGAAGGAATCAACACGAACCGTTGAATCTCAATGGGCCTTTATTGACACTAAGACATCACAGCGACATCATAGCAGCATACTGAAACAATATACATGTAATCAAGATATAATCACCTTCACTGCTCATTTGACATAACTTTTAACTTATATGCCATTTATCATATAACTACTTTCAAGACTTGATCACTTCATAACTCCGTATGCAATATTCTATTAACAAATATCTCAAGTTTTAACAATATTGCATTTCACATTTAACAAGCATTTCAATAATCTATGTTCGCAGTATATAATTTATGCTTAAATAGAATTTCAAATCAATTTCACTGTCAGAGAAAAAAAGGAAGCTGAAACACAACAGCGACACCTGCTGTCGATATATGTAACTAAAGGAGACAAAGAATGACGTATGGTGAAACCCTGGGAAAAAAATATTGACTCAAAACTGCAGAACCTTTACCTTCAAGGCTCACAAATAAAGAATATCCTTATACATAGATTTACAGGATAAATAAGAAAAAACTCACTTGTAAGCATGAAACTATACTCTGAATCATTGATAACCTTTTGATACTTGAATGCACACAATGACTTAAAGAAGTGCACATGTGCTTACAAACATGGCAGAGAGCGGTGGCCAGCGGCAGACAGCGTTAGCCAGCGGCAGAGAGCGGCGGTCGGTGGCAGGCCCGCCGACCGCAGCCAACTGCCACTGTCTGCCGCTGTCTGCCGCTGAAACCCAATTGAGACTTCTGGGGCTCGGCGGCGGACAGCGGCACATGGCGTTGGCCAGCGGCAGAGAGCCTTTTGCCGCTGTACACCGCTGTATGACGCCAACCACCGCTATCTGCCGCAGGCTACCGCTCTGTCCTCACAACTGCATTATATTAAGTGTAAAATATGAATCCAAGTGAATAGGAAGGAAAGGAAACCATGTGTACCCATTCATTTATGGCTCATAACACTTCAGTTGCTTCATTCAGTCATATTAATCGGTTCATTCATCTATATGCATGTACACATCAATAAATTTTATTTTCATTTGCTCATGCCTGACAGTTAACTTGCATTCAAATGAATATTGCATTTACATGTAGACATAAGAGGCAAACAATTCTGTTTTCACATATCATGTGTTTATTGAGTATAAAGTGTATATACATGTGCAGGGAAAGATATATACATAGGTATTCAGAGGTACATTTGTGAAGGACCAGAGCTCAGATCCTGAAAGGTGAGTTACTAAGAAAAGGATAAAATATAAACAGTTATGAGTCTGTGTATTCAGCTTATTACACAACCTCAGGTCCTTCTTATGGCTACAACTGTCTATATTCCCAACTCTGCAAGTTAGTGAACAGGGGTGGGTAAACTTTTATAAATTTGACCAAAAAAAAAAAAAAAAAAAGACACAAATGCCAAACTTGTGAGTTGTAGAATATTTTGGGACAAAGTTTCCATTTGGGACAAAGTTACTGTTGTCAGTATTTTTTTTTTTTTTTTTTTTTTTTTTTTTTTTTGATATAACAGTACAGTAGTCCCAAAAGTAGATAGTATAAGCACAAATTTGATTTGTCTTAATACATGTCAAACCCCAAATATTTACTAGCTGTCATGTTCACATGCAGGCAGGCACTTAATTATGCAGTAGATGGGTGACCCAATTACTGCCCACAGTTTGGGTGCTGTATGGTTCTGTCCCAACAATGCAGTAGCCAGCAATGGTGTGAACTCAGAAGTTTAAACAATACATGTATACTCAGGACTTGCTTCAGTTCATTCAGTTGTAACAACAGCCTGTTCTACCTGGTAGAAAATCCTCCCTGTACAAGGGCCTTTAAACTTGAAATCTTGTCTTTTTTTTTTTTTTTTTTTTTTTTTTTGGTCAAATTTATAAAAGTTTACCCACCCCTGTTCACTAACTTGCAGAGTTGGGAATATAGACAGTTGTAGCCATAAGAAGGACCTGAGGTTGTGTAATAAGCTGAATACACAGACTCATAACTGTTTATATTTTATCCTTTTCTTAGTAACTCACCTTTCAGGATCTGAGCTCTGGTCCTTCACAAATGTACCTCTGAATACCTATGTATATATCTTTCCCTGCACATGTATATACACTTTATACTCAATAAACACATGATATGTGAAAACAGAATTGTTTGCCTCTTATGTCTACATGTAAATGCAATATTCATTTGAATGCAAGTTAACTGTCAGGCATGAGCAAATGAAAATAAAATTTATTGATGTGTACATGCATATAGATGAATGAACCGATTAATATGACTGAATGAAGCAACTGAAGTGTTATGAGCCATAAATGAATGGGTACACATGGTTTCCTTTCCTTCCTATTCACTTGGATTCATATTTTACACTTAATATAATGCAGTTGTGAGGACAGAGCGGTAGCCAGCGGCAGATAGCGGTGGTTGGCGTCATACAGCGGTGTACAGCGGCAAAAGGCTCTCTGCCGCTGGCCAACGCCATGTGCCGCTGTCCGCAGCTGAGCCCCAGAAGTCTCAATTCGATTTCAGCGGCAGACAGCGGCGGTCGGCGGGCCTGCCGCTGACCACCGCTCTCTGCCGCTGGCTAACGCTGTCTGCCGCTGGCCACCGCTCTCTGCCGCTGTGTACCACTGTCTGCCGCCGAAGTGCAGCATACGCAGCCAAAAAAATTTACTAGTGAAAAGAAAGGATATTTGCTGCCCTTTCTTTGGGCCAATTCATGCAAGAAAATACGCTTCAAATAACTTAATCTTGTGTACTATGAATCTTTACCTAGATACATATATATTATATGACTTTAATATTAACGCTTTATAACCAATATTGAATACATCTGTGAACTCAATATACACTTCACAAAACGTAACCAAAATACGCTACTATTTATACCTTGTTATACCTTGATTTTACAACACTCTGTTCATGTTTTATAGCTTTTAACCAGCATTTAAACTAAATGCATACTTACAAGGCTATTTTGAAGGATTATAGGGCCTATCTGACCCCAGTAAAGTGCAGAACCTCAATCATGTTAATACCTATAAGCAACACACGAATGATGCCTATAAATAATACGAAATTACTGGAATTTGACATATTTCAAAACAAATAGTTTACGATGAAATAGCAATTGATAAGCACAGGTTTCTACTTACATTCGCTCTTTCAACACTTGTTAGCTACATTATATACAGTTAACGTAGGGACAAGCCCCTAACTCAGCTAACTTCTTAACAATCAAATATTTGGCTCATTGGCACTGGGGAATGAGACCCACGCATCACCTGTTATCAATGTATATACATGTATATGGCAGCGCGAATGAATCGCCAAACATTATAAAATAAAGTAGTACCTAAGCAAAAAAGGGAAAAATCTAAAGAACCCTACCCTCGATACATTATTAACCCGTGTATATGGAACCATAACACTACAGGGTTTACAAAGACGCATGTACAATTATAATATCCTAAAACCATGGAGATATATAAATACACGAGCTAGTATTTGACATGGGCTGTTCTTTGGTGTCTTTAAATTTGGCTTTGGATGACATTGAAAGGTTACACTTGTTGAGCGCAGGCCCCTGGTTACTGTTAAACACAAAAAGCAAAGTACTGATGTGCTTTTTTGGGGGGGGGGGTGTTTTTAAATGTTACCTTGGGTGTCCTTCAGAAGTCAAACTTAGGTTACTTAACTGAAACCGTGTTGGCAGAAGGGTAGTAAGTGCTTTGCATAAAATCTTGTTTTTAAATTAATTTTTGGAAAATACAATATTTGAAAATATCACCAGCTAAAATGCAGTTATGGCAAAATAATTATTAT